>UESW01004506.1:373624-423332 GCA_900491605.1 Calamus simplicifolius
ATATCCTTGAATGCTTATGTTTAATTTGATATAATTTTGAATATCTCAATACTCAATTGATAACTTAGATGCTGAATGAATTCGAATGAATTTAATCAAGTTGATGCTCTGATGCATCTCAACCTTTTTGTTGATTACAAAAAAGGGGGAGAGATTTATATGATTTAATCGTATATGCATCATCATATTTAAGAGGAAGAGATTTGTTTAAACCTTATATGCTTTTAATTGCCCTAATTAAATAAGGGGGAGAGAATTAAATAAGAAAAAAATATATGTTTCATATAAGGGGAAGAGATAATTTGAATTTCATAAAGAAAAAGGTTTATTTGCTTAAGTTTTTGAATTTGAAAAATTTTGAATGAATTATAAAATTGAGGTTCATAGGGGGAGCTACCTCATTGAGGGGGAGCCTTTCCATGAACACAAAAGTTGATTTTGGTATCATAAATTTTTTAATTTTATAATGCATATACTCAATGTTTTTGTCATCATCAAAAAGGGGAGATTGTTGAGAAATTATTGAAACATAATTGCCCCAACTCTATTGATTTTGATGATTTCCAAAAGCCATGAATATATTAATAGAAACAATGAATTATTTATCAAATACCATGAGTTTATTTAAAAATAAAAATATAAACTACCAATGTTTACATTCAATGAGTTCTTGAATCAATTAAAACAAAAAGAATTTTTATACTTGAGATTATACTTGAGATTTCATGAATTAAACTTGAGATTTCAAAAAGAATTCTTATACTACTCATTTGATAATCAATAACTTAATGGAAAATGTCTTGAATTGATGATCAAATCAATTCTATTCAAGTCACATTTATATTTAAATTTATTTGGGACGAGTTTTAAAGTCTATCAGAACATTTTTCTGATTTTTGTATCGCTCCCGAGCCGACTCAAGGGTTTCCGAGTCGACTCCCCAAATGTCTGTTTTTCAATGTTGTCCTGAGTCGACACTTGAGTTTTCAAGAGTCGACCCCTGAACCTTCGCGAGCCGACTCATGGACTGTGCGAGCCGACTCGACTCAGACGGCAGAGAGGCTCATTTTTGAGCACTTCTCGAGTCGACTCCCCGCATATCTCGAGTCGACCCTTGAAAGTTAGGTGTTTCTGGAATCGAGTGTTCGAGCCGACTCACGCAGTGCTCGAGCCGACTCCACGGAATCTGGACGCGATTTTTTCTGGATGCCACATCAGCTCTAACGGTAATATTTTTGAATAACGGCTATTTTTCTATGTTTCTAACGGCTATATCTTTGCAGAATCTATAAATAGAGGAGCCTATTTCAAATCAAAGAGACAACAAAAAAAAAAACAAGAAAAAGAGAGATTACTGCCTTATCCAAAAAGAGGGAAAAACAGAGCTTTATTGGAAAAATCTTCTAGTTCAAAATAGAGTGATTCAAAAGGAGTGAAATCAAAGAGGAAGTTTCGTCTGCTCCAGATCATCAATCCACAAGAGTCAAAAGAAAATCCAAAAGCTTTTCAAAGATCAAATCGAAGGATTTTCAACATTCAACAAAAGGAGAAAAAGCTTCATCTCAACTCCAAAGTTTTCAAACGGTCAAGAATCTTGCTGAGGCCTGATTCAATACTTCAAGAGGAGTTAAAGAGGAGAAGGAAGAAAGCCAAAGCCACAACCATCTGCAATCTTATCAGGCTTTTCTAACCCTTTTTATACTTTATTTGTATATTTGCTCAAGGGAGCGTTTCTATATTTAAACTCTGTTATTTTGGTTGTTTGCTGATTCAATCAGTGGATTGAATCAGTGGAGGTTATTATACCTCGTTGCAAGCCGGAGTGCTTGTGTTGGGTTAGTTGTGAGCCCGTGAAAAACAACGTGTAGGGTTTTGTGCTGGTGAGCCCGTGTAAAACCGGCTGGGTTCGTTGTGATCCCGGGAAAACAACAAGTTTGAGTTGTGAACTTGTAAAACAACTCGGCTGTAATCGAAGAGATTATAGTGTGGACCCAAGTGAATCTTGGGAGTGGACGTAGGTGTTGGTTGCACCGAACCACTATAAAATTATCTTGTGTTTGCCGTGCTATATTTTCTCTCTCTCTATCTCTCTTTATTATTTGCTTGTGTATTGATTAAAGTTAGCCTCTCACTTGCACATTTTGCTAACTAATCAACTAAAGTTAAAAAGACTTAAATTTTTAAGAACCCAATTCACCCCCCCCCCCTCTTGGGTTGCCATCTGGGCCAACACAGGCACTGGTCTTTCCTGCCACACAGCGGGATCCATTTCGATCTAGGAGCATTGGCATTGTCTTATAAGTATATAAATTTATTAATTTTTTATACTTATTAATAATAAAATTTTTTAAAATGAGCATAACTATAAATTAAAAACTTTATTTTTCAGAGGATGAAGGAAGGCACCGATCCAGGGCACTGGCAATTGTTTAAGGCGATCCACATTAGAAAAGATGGGTCTTAGGTCGACAGTCGCTTTCAACATATTGAAGCAAGTAAATCATTAAAAACATGTTATGTTTATTTATATATTTCTCCAATATGAGTTGTATTATATTTGATATGTATTCCTTGCATGCACGTATGGATGAGCTATATCTCAGTCCACACAGCCATTAGAGAAGGAAGGGTCCACACCCGATCCTTTGCCATAGGAGGGCGGCCATATCTTCTTAGAGGCTGTTGGTGCATAGCCAAACGATCGTAGAGTTTACGATCTGGATGCCAAAGCTTCTGCATTCTTCGGCCGACATGGTTCCTCTTCTTCTAATTAGGGTAGCACCGATGATTACAAGCAGATTGAGCATTCCATCATGGAACGTGTGAAATTGGAGATAATGACGGAGATTGTGGACATCCAGCAAAAACATTGAGAGAAGTGCATTCGTTATGAGCAGCAGTTAGAGGAGATGCGGCTATTGGTAATGTGTATGTCGCAGTCGACACAGTTTTCTGCTCTACATCCAACTCCAGATGACCCTCCCTCCAGTTGATCGGCATTTATATTTTTACATTTTATTATATTTTATGATGTAATATATTTTTTTGTATTTCTGTGCTACTGGTTTCTATTATTAATATATTAATATTTAATATTTTATTTTTATTTTCAATGAAATTTTCTGTTTATGAATGTGTCTCTTATTAAAATTGAAAATCATTCAAACAGGTTAATCATTATAGCGACCCAACAACTACGGACTGAGAGGATTATCATTGAGGGGGATTATTCGGTAGTTATCAACTGGATACAGGACAGACGGGACCTCTAACCCCCTCTTTTCTATGATATCAGGAGGCTTCTGTAGGGTTCGGTGGCGATTTCAGTTCACCATGTCTATCGTGAGGCAAACACATCGGTTGACTGGGTTGCTTCGTCACTCCGCTAGATGATTATGGTCTCAAAAGAATGTGATCCCTTCTCCCCTCCAGTGGTTTCTTGCTCTTGATCTTTTGGGCCACCCTGGCACTTGATTAGTGTGACTATCCGATTATACAAAAAAAAACTTATAAAATTTTATTTTTTTAAAAAATAAATTAATGATGCTATATTGGCATCACTATTCGTCATCACAAATTAAAATAAATTATAAAATTTTATTTAAAAAAATAAATTAGTGATGCCGTGTTGGCACCATTTATTGTCATCACAAATTAGCAATACCTACTTGGCATTTACTGTTGCTATTTAGCGACTCCGAAAATGTGTTGCTAAACTCGTCACAAATTAATGATGAAACTGCTCGGTGTCACTAATTTTTGCAAGATCATTTGAGTGGCGAAATTTTTTGTATCGCTGTTACGTTGTTAATTGGATTAATGACAATTTTTTGGGTTTAGCAACCCTAAAATGACGTTGCTAATTTAAAAAATTCTTTTAGTGAATGTAATCCGCTTGTAGGTTCTTTAACCACAGGACACGTAATTTGTTGAATTGGTCAAAATACTAAGGAGCTAATTTTTCAACAAAAATTGCAATATTTGGTGTTGTGCCGGTTAGCATTATGTGGGAAAGAGGAACAATGATCTATTATTTCTAACAAAAATATCCCTTAGGAACAATGATCTATTATTTCTAACAAAAATATCCCTTCTCCATAGCTTGTGTAGATTAGCAGATGTGAAAATGATGAAAAAGTCAAGGGCATCGGATTACTCGTCCCTTACTCGTGCAGAATTTCTTTAATCTTAATCCTTAAGGAAGTATTTGGATGCAATATTGGGCAGGTGTTCAAGTCCTGGGACGATGAAGTGGAGGTGATGTGGCTGACATAGCCACGAGGGCAATCAGGGCAAAATCAAAAGCTTAAGGCGGCCTGCCCCGGCATCTTTAAGTCGGCCGAGTCGGCCCCAACTTCCCCAAGTCAGCCCCACTCGGCCCTAGCACCTCCAAGTCGGCCGAGTCGGCCCCGACTTTTCTAAGTCGGCCACACTCGGCCCCATCACCTCAAGTCGGCCGAGTCGGCCCCGACTTCCCCAAGTCAGCCCCGTTCGGCCCCAGCACCTCCAAGTCGGCCAAGTTGGCCCCGACTTTCCCAAGTCGGCCATGCTCGGCCCGGCACCTCCAAGTCGGCCGAGTCGGGCCCGACTTTCCCAAGTCCGCCATGCTAGGCCCCGGCACCTCCAATCAAGCCGAGTCGGCCTTGACTTTCCCAAGTCCGCCTCGCTCGGCCCCGACTTTTCCAAGTCGGCCCCGCTCGGCCACGGCACCTCCCAGTCGGCCCTGACTTTTTGAAGTCGGCCATGCTCGGCCCCGGCACCTCCAAGTCGGCCGAGTTGGCCCCGACTTTTCCAAGTCGGTCATGTTCGGCCCCGGCACCTCCAAGCTGGCCGAGTCAGCCCCGACTTTTTCAAGTCAGCCCCGCTCGGCTCCGGCACCTCCCAGTCGGCCGAGTTGGCCCCGACTTTCCCAAGTTGGCCATGCTCGGCCTCGGCACCTCCAAGTCGGCTGAGTCGGCCCCGACTTTCCCAAGTCGGCCCCGCTCGACCCCGGCACCTCCCATCAGTCGAGTCGGCCCAACTTCCCCAAGTCAGCCCCGCTCGGCCCTGACTTCCCTAAGTCGGCCCCGCTCGGCCCCGACACCTTCAAGTTGGCCGAGTCGGCCCCGACTTCCCCAAGTCGGCCCCGCTCGGCCCCGGCACCTCCAAGCCGGCCGAGTCGGCCCCGACTTTCTCAAGTCGGCCCCGCTCAGCCCCGACATCTCCAAACCGGCCGAGTCGGCCCAGACCATCCCTGGTCGGCCTCGCTCCGGCACCTCCAGGTTGGCCGAGTCAGTCCTGGCAGTTCAAGCCACCATCTTTTTGGCCCGCGCCATCTGACATCGCCAGGCCCAACTACCCACTGGCCACGCCTCCGATGGGGCCAGACTTAACTACCCAATAGCCCCACTGACTGATGGGACTTAGCCCACCAACTGCCGTTTCTTTTCTCTATGATGGGCAGGACCCACCAACCGGCCCAGATTCACGCAACCCCTATGAACGCAGCGGACATTCCTTTCTCATGGAACTCCACATGGTTGTGCAGGTGTCAACCATATATAAAAGGGTAAGTCCACTCAAGAACCAGGTACGAAAAACTCATACACTGGCTACCCTAATACCCAGAGAGGGATTCCCCCTTTGGGAGGACTCGTTTTTCTCCCCAAGAAGAGCTCGTCTGAGCTCTCCCTCAGCTGTGACCTCGGTTGCTGACTTGAGCATCGGAAGGTCCCCACCGGAGCACCCCTTTGGTCTTGGGACTTTTTTGCAGGCCATCCGATCAGGCGTGGATTCGTGGATTAAACAGTTCTCTTCTCCCAACGTTCAAGATCGGTAATCGGGCATCATCAGATTGGCACGCTAGGTAGGCGGGGCTGAGAAGAAAGTTGAGGGCGCTTGCTCAGTCATCTGTGTTACTTAGCGGTGAACTCTTACCCCCTCGTCTTCTTTCATCGAGCCATGGTGATGACCCGAGCTCAAGATGCTTCCATCAGCTGTCCGGTGGGGCTTCCCCCACCGATTAGGCAGCAGGAGGCTAATCCCCCTGTTATCGATCCTCCCGTCCCCTCTCTGCCACCAGATGCAGCTGCCCCAGCTGCGGAATAGCTGGCAGCTCTCACCCAGCAAGTCCAGACTCTCACTGCCATGGTCCACTGACTTCAGCAGCAGCAGTCAGTGGCCACCTAGCACTAGACCACTCCCCCTTCCAGTCAGCAGTCGGAAAGGGAAGGCTCTCCCCAGCGAGAGGTCGGTCATCGTCAGGCTTCCCCTAGGAAGCCCCGTCGTGATCCCCTAAGCGGCCACGGTCCCCCAATTGTGGCCCGAGCAAGTTCCCTCCAAAGCCACACCGCCAGGAGGAGCCAAAGCGAAAGTCCCACCTTCCGCGTCCTTCTCCTCTTCTTCTTCTTCTTCTTCTTCATCCTCCGAGCCGTCTCGGAGGGCTCCGACGATCAGCCTCCAGGTAGAGGAGCGCCTGGATGAGTACAATCGACGACTAGATAAGCTCGCCAGGAAGATCAACAGTCAACTGGAGGAGGAGTTTGACACCCGTCCTCCTTATACCCGCCGGATACTAGAGGAGCCCATCCCCTCTACATTCTGTTTTCCTCATATCGATCCGTACGATGGTACTACGGACCCTCTGGATCACCTCGAGAGTTACAAAGCCATGATGCAAGTTCAGGGTGCTACGGACACCCTTCTCTACAAAGCTTTCCCCGCCACTCTACGGAAAGCTGCTCGCGCTTGGCACTCGCGCCTGCCCCCTCACAGCATCGACTTCTTTCGAGAGCTGGAAAGGACCTTTTTGGCACACTTTGATGCCTGTCGGTAGATCCCGAGAGTTGCGGATAGCCTCTTCTCCGTGCGCCAGAGGGAGGGGGAGTCGCTGCAGGACTTCGTGTCCCGATTCAAGACCGCTGCCCTTGAAGTCTATCATCTAGATGACGCGGTGGCAACGCTGGCGCTAAAGCGGGGGCTCCTCCCATTCCACTTCACCTTTTCTTTGGACAAGAAGACCCCAAGTTCCTACTCCGACCTCCTCCTCCGGGCTCAGAAGTACATCCGTGCGGATGAGGCCGACCTCACCTGCGAGAATCCTCAAAGAGTTCCAGCCGCAAGCCTGCTCGCCCTAAGCCGAATGAACCCCATCGCCACCAACGGTCCGATCCGCCTCGTCGATCCGATGACAGGCGTCGAAGCCCCATCCCTAATGAGAGCAAGCTCACACCCCTTCTCGCTCCTGATCTCACATCCTTATGGAGATCGAGGGCGAGCCTTATTTCCAGCGCCCTCCTCCTATGAAGAAAGGTCCCCCCCCCCCCCCCCCCCGTGACAAGAGCCATTATTGCTGATTCTATCGGGATTACGGCCACGACACCGACAGCTGCTCCAGCTTGAAGTGTGCCATTGAGGAGCTCATCCAGCAGGGCTACCTCGGCAAGTATGTTCAGAAGGTGCCGCAACTGCTGTTGGCGCTCATGGGGCTTCCGCTCGTTCAGGATGCTGTCGACAACACCCCCACGGAGCGGACGGTCGGGATGGTGTCTTGGGGGGCGGCTTCCCCATCTAAGCGGCTGAGGGAGGAGGAGGCGCCGGGTAATGTAGTTCTTGGGGGGGGGGGATCAGCAAATATTGAGAATGTAAATAATGAAGGCATTACCGTCTCTATGACGATCGCCAAGCACCCTATAAAGAGGATATTAGTTGATAGTAGCAGCTCAGCTGACATCCTTACCTATGATGCATTTGTTAGGATGGGTTTATCTGTTGACTCTCTTCAGCCTGTGGCAACCCCCCTGGTCGGATTCACAGGGGATTCAGTAAGGGTTGAGGGTGAGATATCCCTACCTGTGACAGCCGGGATACCGCCACGCCAAAGCACAGTGATCATGAAGTTTCTAGTAGTGCAAGTCCTTTTGGCATACAATGCCATCCTCGGGCGCCCAGGTTTGAATCTATTGGATGCGATTATCTCTACCCTGCGCCTGCTGGTGCAATTCCCTACTAGCAAAGGTGTCGGGGAGATGCGGGGCGAGGTCGGCTCAGTTCTGCCCTGCTATCATGCAGCGTCAAGTCCTTTGGAGGAAGTCGGTCCCCAAGGCGCTCGATCCCAGGGAGTCCAGAAAGGGGGGAGAGCCGCCGAGCACCTCCTAACCTTTCCCCTCGGGGACAATCCGGCAAAGACCATGCGTGTCGGCGGACTCCTTCCCCTGGAAGACCGTGATCGCCTCCTAACCTTCCTGCAGGCCAACTCAGACGTTTTTGCTTGGTCAGCATCTGACATGCCGGGTATCCTTCCAAAAGTAATCACCCACAAGCTCAATATCGATCCGAAGCACCATCCAATCCGCCAAAGGAAGAGAAGCTTCACTTCCGAGCGGCAAAAAGCCATCGATGAGGGGGTTAACAAGCTGCTCAGTGCTGGCCACATCCGAGAGGTGCATTACCCTAGCTGGCTGGCTAATGTGGTTATGGTACGAAAGGCAAGCGAAAGTTAAAGAATTTGCATCGACTTCACCAACCTCAACAAGGCGTGTCCGAAAGACAGTTTTCCCCTGCCAAGGATAGATCAGTTGGTAGATTCCACCTCCGGCCACGAGCTCCTCAGCTTCATGGACGCCTTCTCTGGATATAACCAAATAAGGATGGACCCCAGCGACGAAGAGCACACCTCCTTTGTGACAGAAAAAGACATCTATTGCTACAAAGTGATGCCCTTCGGTCTCAAGAACGCGGGGGCAACCTATCAGAGATTAATGAACAAAGTTTTTTAGGACCAGCTGGGCCAGAACATGGAGGTCTATGTGGACGACATGCTGACAAAAAGCACCTGTGCCTCCAACCACATCTCCGACTTAGAGAAAAATTTTAACAACCTCCGTAGCTTCCAGGTCAAGCTGAATCCCAAGAAGTGTGCCTTTGGGGTCATGGCGAGTAAGTTCCTGGGTTTCATGGTGACTTAGCGGGGAATTGAGGCAAACCCAGAGAAGATCAGCGCCATCCTCGACATGAGGCTACCATTTAGCAAGAAGGAAGTACAATGAGTAATGGGGAGGGTGGTAGCTTTAAGTCGTTTCCTTTCCAAATCAACCGAGAGGTGCTTGCCCTTCTTCAAGGCCCTACGGAAAGTAAACAGCTTCGAGTGGACGGATGACTGCCAGAAAGCCTTCGATGGCCTTAAGGCGTTTCTCTTCTCCGCCGCTCCTGTCCAAGCCAAGGGACGGGGAGAGTCTTTTCCTCTACCTCGCCGCCTCTCTCGAGGCTGTTAGCTTAGTCTTGGTGTATCTTGACACCGACGGAACCCAAAGACCCATTTATTATGTGAGCAAGGTGCTCCACGATGCAGAGGTTAGGTACTCCAAGACAGAAAAAATCATCTTCACCCTGATCGTCTCTGCTCGACGTCTCCGCCCATATTTTCAAGCCTATACCATTGTGGTGCTCACGGATCAGCCCCTCCGAGCCATCCTGGCCTGTCCAGACACCTCAGGCCAACTTGCCAAGTGGGCTATCAAGCTAGGAGAGTTTGACCTCTCCTTCCAAGCACGGCCGGCCTTGAAGTCCCAAGTCCTGACCGATTTCCTAGTCGAGTGCACTTGGACGGATGAGGAGACCAGGGAGGTTTCCGTGGAGCAGCACGAGCCCAAGCCGAGCGATGATGGAGAAACCCTGATCCTCCATGTAGACGGTGCGTCAAACTCTTAGGAAAGCGGTGCTGGCCTCATTCTCACGGACCGGGTGGAGAGAGAGCAGAATGCGCCCTGCGGTTTCTATTCAAAGCCACCAATAACCAAGCCGAGTACGAGGCCTTGCTGGAAGGATTAAGGCTAGCCCAAGAGTTTGAATAAGGCATCTTAGAGCTTTCACTGGCTCGCAACTCGTCTTTGGACAAATCAACATAGAGTACGAGGCATGTGACCCTGCTATGACTCAATACCTGGGCAAGGTTCGGCTCTTGGTCTTCCCGTTAGCTTATTTCAGCATTAGTTACATTCCTCGGAGTGAGAATGCCAAGGCCGACATCCTTTCCTGCCTGGCTACCTCCGCCGACGGCATCGCAAGAGATGCCTACATTGAATATCTAGAAAGGTCCAGTATAGAAGATGGCGAGGAAGTCCTTCCGCTCACCCAAGAGCCTACATGGATGGATGCCTACGTCTGCTATCTCACTGACGACACCCTCCCTAATGATCGCAATGAAACCAAGCTGCTCAAGTGGAGGGCTTCCAAATTTGTCTTCCTAGATGGACGTCTATACAGGAGGTCATTCTCTTACCCCCTGCTCAAATGCGTAGGACCCGTCGACGCCGACTACATCCTTAGAGAAATCCATGAAGGCATATGTGGAAATCACATGGGGGCAGGTCCCTGGCCCAGAAGGCCCTTCGTCAGGGATATTTCTGGCTTACCATGAGGGAGGATGCTGCCAAACTGGTTCAGAAGTGCGATGGTTGCCAGCGCCACGCACACATCCAGCATCAGCCGTCTACCCCGCTAAGCTTGCTTTCGGCTCCTTGGCCCTTCGCTCGGTGGAAAATGGACATCCTCGGGCCATTTCCCCTAGCTTCGGGACAGTGAAGATTCTTGCTAGTAGCCATCGACTACTTCACCAAGTGGGTCGAGGTCGAGGCGCTAGCTAAGATCACCAAGAGTAAAGTCAAAGCCTTCTTCTAGAAGTCGATCATATGCCGCTTTGGCCTATCTCACACTCTCGTCACGGACAACGGCCGCCAGTTCAACAATGATGCATTCAAGGCTTTCTGTGGCGAGCTGGGTATTCATCATCGATTCACCTCTGTCGGCCACCCCCAGACCAACGGAGAGGCCAAGGTCATGAACCGCACCATTCTCAGAGGGCTCAGGACTTGGCTAGACGGACCCAAGGGTCGATGGGTGGAGGAACTCCCCAGTGTGATATGGGCTTACCATACGACCCCCAGGGCCCCAACGGGCGAGACTTCCTTTAGTCTCATCTTCGGATCCAAAGCTGTCATCCCTGTTGAGATCGGATTGCCCAGTCTGTGTGTGGAGTCCGTCAACGAAGAAAATAATTTCACACTGATACGGGCTAATCTGGACTTCATCGACGAAGCGCACAACCGGGTGAGGCTACGAATGGCGACCTTCTGCCAACGGGCCACCAAGTACTACAATGCCCGGATCTGTCCCAAGGTCTTTCGCCATGGAGATCTGGTTTTAAGAAAGGCTGAGATATCCAAGCCCATGAAGGGGGGCAAACTGTCCCCCAACTGAGAAGGTCCTTATCGCATCACCAAGACACTCCATAGGGGGGCATACAGACTAGAAGAACTCGACGGACAACCCATTCCACGTACCTGAAATGCGGATAACCTCCACCAATATTATCAATGATGTATCCCCCAGAGCACGAGTAATAAAAGGGTCCCTTCCAACGCCACAGCCTACTCTCCCTTGTATCCAAGGACCAGATCTCAGAAAAGGAGCTCGTCGGCATCGCAGCCTATGGGACACTACTCAGCCCCGGCACGGAGGTGCCTCCGAGTTGGTTAAGACCGTAAAAGGCTCCATACCCGATCGAGTTGCCCCTCGGGCGGCACACAAACCCCAAGGTGGTTCTAAAGGAGCTCGCTGGTATCGCGGCCTACGGGACACCACTCGGCCCCGGAATGGAGGTGCCCCTCGAGTCGGTTAAGACCCTAAAGGCTCCGTACCTGATCGAGTCACCCCTCGGATGGCACACAAACCCCCAAGGTGGTTCTAAAGGAGCTCGCCAGCATCGCAGCCCATGGGATGCCACTCGACCCCGGCACAGAGGTGCCCTCGAGTCGGTTAAGACCCTAAAGGCTTCGTACCCGGTTAAGTCGCCCCTTGGGCGGCACACAAACCCCTGAGGTGGTTCTAAAAAAGCTTGCCGGCATTGCGGCCCATGGGGCACCACTCGGCCCCGGCACGGAGGTGCCCCCGAGTCGGTTAAGACCCTAAAGGCTCTGTACCCGGTCGAGTCACCCCTCGGGCGGCACACAAACCCCGAGGTGATTTTAAAGGAGCTCACCGGCATTGCAGCCCACGGGACTCAACTCGGCCCCGGTACAGAGGTGCCCCCAAGTCGGTTAAGACCCTAAAGGCTCCATACCCGGTCGAGTCACCCCTCGGGCGGCACATAAACCCTCAATGTAGTTCTAAAGGAGCTCGCCGGCATCGCGGCCCACGGGACACCACTCGGCCCCGATACGGAGGTGCCCCCGAGTTGGTTAAGACCCTAAAGGCTTCGTACCCTGTCGAGTCACCCCTCGGTCGGCACACAAACCCCCGAGGTAGTTCTAAAGGAGCTCGCCGGCATCGCAGCCCATGGACACCACCCGGCCCCGGCACGGAGGGCCCCCGAGTTGGTTATGACCCTAAAGGCTTCGTACCCAGTCGAGTTGCCCCTCGGGCGACACACAAACCCCCAAGGTGGTTCTAAAGGAGCTCGCCGGCATCTCGGCCCATGGGACACCACTCGGCCCCGGTACGGAGGTGCCCCCGAGTCGGTTAAGACTCTAAATACTCCATACCCGGTCTAGTCACCCCTCGGGCGGCACATAAACCCCCGAGGTGGTTCTAAAGGAGCTCGCCGGCATCGCAGCCCATGAGACACGACTAGCCCCGGCACGAAGGTGCCCCCGAGTCGGTTAAAATCCTAAAGGCTCTGTACCCGGCCAAGTCACCCTCGGGCGGCACATAAACTCCGGAGGTGGTTCTAAAGGAG
The DNA here is from genome assembly GCA_900491605.1 of Calamus simplicifolius. NCBI lineage: Eukaryota > Viridiplantae > Streptophyta > Magnoliopsida > Arecales > Arecaceae > Calamus > Calamus simplicifolius. Next base: position 386,337 of record UESW01004506.1, read on the forward strand.
CTCGCCGGCATCGTGGCCCATGGGACACCACTCGGCCCCGGCACGGAGGTGCCCTCAAGTTGGTTAAGATCCTAAAGGCCCTGTACCCGATCGAGTCACCTCTCGGACGGCACACAAACTCCCGAGGTGGTTCTAAAGGAGCTCGCGGGCATCGCGGCCCATGGAACACCACTCGGCTCCGGCACGGAGGTGCCCCCGAGTCAGTTAAGACCCTAAAGGCTTTGTACCCGGTCGAGTCATTCCTTGGGCGGCACACAAATCCCCGAGGTAGTTCTAAAGGAGCTCGCCGGCATCGCAGCCCATGGGACACCACTCGGCCCCGGCACAGAGGTGCCCCCGAGTCGGTTAAGACCCTAAAGGCTCCATACCCGTCGAGTCGCTCCCCGGGCGGCACACAAACCCCCGAGGTGGTTCTAAAGGAGCTTGCCGGTATCGTGGCCCACGGGACACCACTTGGCCCGTAACGGAGATGCCCTCCTGAGTTGATTAAGACCTCAAGTTGATCTCGGCACTAAGTTGCCCTCATACCGTTCCAAGTCCTTGGGAGAATCGTGTGGATGAATCTCCCTTCAAACAGCCCGCGACAGCTTAAGGCATCTTAAGCAACCTCCCATGCAGCTGGCATGTCTCTCAAAGACGCATCCAAACGTTAGCAAATCTAAGACTGTGATCCGGCCACAGCGTCATCGATGTGCGCAATGCTCAGAAATAGAAAACATCTCAGAAGGAAGGGTCTTCCTCATTAACAGGTATGAGGCCTGCCTTGTCATTAGTTGCACGATAAAATGTTCGACCCAAAGGAAGAGAGAAACAAACAAGACAAGACAAGGCACAAAAGCATTTTCACTAGAAACTCTTTTCCATTAATGATGAAATTGAAGTACAAAATTTGGCCCGAGGCCGGTTACAAAAAGAAAGAAAAGAGAAAAAGAAGAAACAACAACTCTTCAGGGCTTGCTAGGGCCCGGCTCTCCCTCGTCGTCCTCTTCCTCCGCTGACCCCTCGTCAAATTCCCCTAGGTGGATCCCCTCGAGCTCGGCGATGTTGATCTTAAGAGCCGCGGGCACCTTAGTTTTGCACATGTCGAAGCCCTTAACATAGGCATCAAGGCTGGCCTTGAGGACCTCCTTCCCGAATTTCGGCGAGGACTTATAGTTGGCTATGGCCTGTCCCGCCCCGGCCTCAGCCTGCTGAGCCTTGGCATCGGCCTCCTGGGCTTGCGTCTCAGCCCGCTGTACCCTAGCCTTAGCCTCCTTGGCTCGCGCCTCAGCCTCCTTGGCTCGCGCCTCAGCCTCCCAGGCTCGGCTCTCGGCCTCCTCGGCACGGGTACTGGCCTTGTCAACACAGGTCGCCGCCCCGGCCTTCTTCTGGCTCGCCTCGGCCACCGCCCTTTCTACAGTGACGGCTCTCTACACGGCGGTGAGTGCCTCTTCCCGTGCCGCCTCGGCCTCCTTCTCGGCATTTTGGTGCTGGCGAACCAGCCCCTCATTCCGCTCTGCGGCAGCCTTTAGTCTGTCCGAGACCAGCTCTAATTTGGCCTCGGCCGCGGATGCCCGGCCACTTTCAGCTTCGGCCCGACTTTCCGCCTCCCTTATTCGGCCGCCTAGGTTCTCCTCTCGGGCCTTGGCCTCCTGATGAAGTCGAGCAAGGCTCTGGGACTGCGCCATGCTCTCCTTCTTATATTTCTCAGCCCGTGCTATGGCCTTCATAAGTGCGTCCGAGGAATGAGACAGCGCTTTGCGAAGGCCGATCGCGCCATTGGCCATCTGTAGCAGGAGAATGTGTTAATTGCAAGAAAAATTAAGGCATCACAAAGCGTATTCAGAGATGAAGAAAACTCAGAGGGTTACCTGGATGATGGAGACCATCACCATGTCCAAAATTGCGGAGTGGCTCTGCCCCCGCATTTCTTCATCGGACTTGGCAGTCCGAACTCTTGACAAAAGATGAGCGGCTTGCCCAGCGTCCACCATTGAATTGAACCTGGGCGCCGGCTGCGCCGGCCCCTCCTGCGGACCTTCAACCCGAGGGCGAGTCGGGTGGCACGCTGATCGTTGGGATGAGCTCTCCGATCCATCCCTCTGCTTCCTGGTCGCCTTCGTCCCAGCCTTGGACCCCCTGGCGACTAGCTCCCCCTCTCCGGCAGTTGGGGGAGCACTCTCTGTCTCCGGCTCCGCGGCAGCCGGAGGGCCGACAGCAACTGTAACCTGCCCCGCCTCGGGCACGTCAGCGGCGGCAGGGGATTCTTCTTCAAGATCTACGACCACCACAGCTGCCTTAGTGGTGACCAGGATCTCTCCTTCCTCTACCTCAGTCCTGGCCGAACCCGGGACCACATCTCCAGCCGGCATTTCCGCGGCCGGCTCCTCTGCAGACGTTGGAGCTTTGAGGGCTTTGGTAGCCCAAACCGGCTCGGCCTGCTCTCTTCTTCGAGCCCTCTTTGCCGGTCTTGCTAACTCGCTAGCCGCTGGCCTCTTTTGCTTCAGGGCACTTCGAACGCACCGGCGGAAAACTTCATCGCTGCATCCAAAAATGATGAATGTTAGCAACAACATACAGTAAGCTTCCAGTCGAGACAGAAGGAATCGGACGTCGTGCTCACCGACCGCCAGGGCCAACTCGGCCTCAAATAGGTTCTCCTCGGACAGGAGTTCCTTGTAGCAAGGTATTTGGCAGGATGACAACTGGGTAAAGAGTTCCCTGTCTCTCTCCCCCATGGTGGCATTATCGTTGGAGCTGGTGTCTGGCTCCCTCCAATCAGCCCTCACTCCCTCGACATGGGCAAAAAGAAATCGGGGCTTCCATCCCCTAATCTTGGACGAGAGACCTAGGGGGAAGGCTCTATCCGGCCTGGCGGTGAATGCCTACCAGGCCCCCTCACCTTGGCGGCGGAGCTTATAGAAAGCCTAGAACAGTGATAGTCCTGGCCGGGCCTCCTGGAAGTAGCAAAGAATGACAAAAGCACAAATGATCCGAATCGAGTTCGGAGTCAACTGCGCTGGCACTAACCTATACCTATCTAAAAGGTTCAAGAAAAAGGATGGAAAGGAAGGCACAGCCCGCACCGGAAAAATTCCTCGTATAGAGCGACCTGACAGGGTGGACGGAAGTCACTCTATCTTCGGGCCCCGGCGTGGACAGGCAGATGAAACTGAGAATTTGGTACCTAGCCCTGACGGCCTCTACGTCCTCAGGGGTCATGGTTGAGGCCACTCCTGCCGGACCTATTGGATCAAGGCTCACCGCCGAGGGTGGAGCCAGGTGGTGGGAGGACACAGGAATCGCCCTAAGGGGGGAGGTTGAGGTAGACGGAGGTTCGTTCGCTAATGGTCGATCGCGGATGATAATTCCGCCCACCGGCCGAGGTGCCTGATGGGCTAAGGAGGTTTGGTCTTCGCTATCGGAAGGGGAAGACTCTACTACAGGCCTCTTACCCTCCCTAACTTGGGAATCGAAAGGATGAAACTAACCTGGGAATCGAAAGGAACTCGAAGGCAGAAGGACTCAGGTTGCAAAGGAACTCAGAGAAGAAAAAGCTGAAAGAAAGCGTTAGCAGTGTAAAAGCTTTCCCTGAGCCCTTGGGGCACTTTTATACCCCCATTTTCGAACGACGATAATCGAGGCCCCGCCACGTGGCGCTCTTCTATTGCGCCATGAGCTGTCCACCAAAATCTCACCTGCGCTCGAGATGTGCCGCCTCGATTCACCCCGAGGAGCGTGATCCCCGACCAATCATAGGGCATAGAAAATGGGGAAACAATAATAACCTCCACCTTTTTCCTCAGGGCATCCGGCGTCGACGTCAGCCCCCACCTACCACATGATTATGGAAGATCTGCGAAGCGACACTGCCTCGGGACAACGCGCCAGCTCAGCAAGCTATTAAAAGCGCACTAAAGGGCAATCATTTTTCGAATTTTCGTGCCCCTCTCGCCCAAAGGACAGCGGGTGCGTGGCCATTTGCGCTCAGGGACGGGGGGCATCTGATGTGACTGATGTAGCCATGAGGGCAATCAGGGCAAAATCAAAAGCTTAAGGCGGCCCCGCTCCGGCATCTCCAAGTCGGCCGAGTCGGCCCCGACTTCCCCAAGTCGGCCTCGCTTGGCCCCAGCACCTCCAAGTCGGCCGAGTTGTTCCCAACTTTCCCAAGTCGGCCACACTCGGCCCCAACACCTCCAAGTCCGCCGAGTCGGCCCCGACTTCCTCAAGTCGGCCTCGCTCGGCCCCAGCACCTCCAAGTCGGTCGAGTCGGCTCCGACTTTCCCAAGTCAGCCATGCTCGGCCCTGACACCTCCAAGTCGGCCGAGTCGGCCCTGACTTCCCCGAGTCGGCCTCAACTTCCCCAAGTCGGCCTCGCTCGGCCTCGGCACCTCCAAGCCGGCCGAGTCGGCCCCGACTTTCCCAAGTCGGCCCCGCTCAGCCCCGGCACCTCCCAGTCGGCCCCGACTTTCCCAAGTCGGCCATGCTCGGCCCCGGCACCTCCAAGTCGGCCGAGTTGGCCCCGACTTTCCCAAGTCGGCCATGCTCGGTCCCGGTACCTCCAAGCCGGCCGAGTTGGCCCCGACTTCCCCAAGTCGGCCCCGCTCAGCCCCGGCACCTCCAAGTCGGCCGAGTCAGCCCCGACTTCCCCAAGTCGGCCCCGCTCGGCCCCGGCACCTCCAAGCCAGCCGAGTCGGCCCCGACTTTTCCAAGTCGGCCCCGACTTTTTCAAGTCGGCCCCGCTTGGCCCCGGCATCTCCAAATCGACCGAGTCGGCCCCGACCATCCCTGGTCGGCCCTACCCCGGCACCTCCAGGTCGGCCGAGTCGGCCCTGCTCGGCCTCTGCGCCCTCAAGAGAGTCAAGGCGGTCCTGACTTTCTCAAGTCGGCCCCAGGACGGTCCTGGCAGTTCAAGCCGCCATCTTTTTGGCCCGCGCCGTCTGACATTGCCAGGCCCAACTACCCACTGGCCATGCCTCCAATGGGACCAGACCTAACTACCCGTTAGTCCGACTGACTGATGGGACTTAGCCCACCACTCGTTATTTCTTTCCTCTTGATGGGACAGGACCCGCCAACCAGCCCAGATTCACGCAACCCACACGAACCCAGCGGACATTCCTTTCTCACGGAACTCCACGTGGTCGTGCAGGTGTCAACCATCTATAAAAGGGTAAGTCCACTCAAGAATCAGGTACAAAAAACTCATACACTCGCTACCCTAATACCCAGAGAGGGATTCCCCTTTTGGGAGGACTCATTTTTCTCCCCAAGAAGAGCTCGTCTGAGCTCTTCCTCAGCTGTGATCTCGGTTGCTGACTTGAGCATCGGAAGGTCTTCATCGGAGCACCCCTTCGGTTTTGGGACTTTTTACAGGCCATCCGATCAGGCGTGGATTCATGGATTAAGCAGCTCTCTTCTTCTGACGTTTAAGATCGGTGATCGGGCGTCATCAGGAGGTGATCTCAATGAATACGGCTCAGGTTTTGGCTAACCATTTCCCGTAGAAGATCTGCAGCCATGGACTCTTTCTCTGAGATTCCAAATTAAGTATTGGCCATGTAAGTTGGACAATGTCGTTTAGATCAGCCAAGATGCATGATGCACCACATGGCAAATTTATTAGTTGTGATTTATGAACGACAAAGCTGTAATTTTATTATAAGCATTAGACACGAACAAATGCAATGATACTACGATTTTGTGGATTTCATTTAGATTTAGTTCAATTTTCTCTCTCTTTTGATAGAGAGACAACCAAAGGATTGCTGGAAGCGTGTTATCTAAGAGACGAGACACAAGGAGATGCCATACATAAAAAGGCGTTATTTATTTATTTATTTATTTGGTAACATAAAAAAGGAGCTAGCTACTGTTCTTAGGAAAGATAGTTAGCTCAGGGGTTCATTGAAAATTTACAAATACACCTACCTCCCTTGTATAGGATTTAAATTATGATCAGTGAAAAACCCTTATCTTCACTGCTTCGTTAAACCTATTAATGGGAAGCCAATGGATCCACTCTTATTTTATGGGATGAATTTATTTGTTTATCTAAACAAATTACTTGTAAGAGATCTCAAGTTTACACATGCTCTCCATGTGTTTACCGTGCATGGTGGAAGGATAAATTCTCAGTACACAGCAGAGCCAACTTGCTTCCAATTAACCCAATAAGGGGCTGATCATACCTAAGTTGATCACATATAACTTGACCTGATTAGATTTAACAAATATAAGTCCAATCTTTTTACTTTGAGGTTGTTTGGAGTAATTTTTTAATGCAAATTTTTGAATATATTGATGAGCACCTCAAGTTCTTAAATTTTAAGTATAATAATTTTTTTTAAAAAATTTTAATGGTATTTAATTTTGAGAATATAAGATTAACAAGAGGAGGTTGTTAGTCTTTGAATTATAAAAAAAAATTATCTTTAGAAATAAAGGATTAAATTTAGCCTTTCGCACCACAACTAACCCTTTCTTTACTCCAGTTAAAGGTAGTAAAAACTTAACTCGGCTCATGAATCCGACTAAATCCATCCAAAAAATTAGGATTTGGATTTATTTTTTTAGCTCAAACTTGAAATAACTTAAAAATTTTTAGGTTAGATCAGGTCATGGGTAACCTGAATAACTCAAAATAATACTTAAGTAAGATTTATTAATTAGATTATTTATATGATCGATATTTTAATATTTTATATTCTTTAATATATAATATTTCATGCTCATGTGACTTAATAAATAATGAGATTAGAAATATAGAATTAAACATAACTATATATATATATATATATATATATATATATATATATATATAGCATTTTTAATATTTATTTATTTTATTTTATAATCTTATTAATGTTTAACATTAATATTTATTTAATTTTAGAAATATATTTTATATATTATTACTTAATTATATTATTTTTATACTTTATAAGTTTACAATAATTACTCTACTATTTAGAGTAAAAATGAAAAAAAAAATTAAACGATAGAATTAATTATTGATTAATTGTTTAAAAAGAATAAGAAAGTATTGTATTTTAAATTTTTAACAGAAAAAAAAAGTCAACCTAAAATGAGAGAATCTGTTCATTAGGGTTTAGGTTTAATGATGCTAATTCAAAAATGACACAGATCTCAAACTGGTCCAAATCTTAATTGACGATGATATGTCCTGATTCAAACACCAAGTGGCTTGGGAGTTGGAGATAAAAGCCCTCTGCCCTAGGGCCTCCCTTCAAGAGTCCAGTATACTGCTCTCTAAGATCATGCAATCTAAACTGTTCTTGCGGCGATGTTGCTTTATTTTGTTACTAGTACGTACCAAGGGACGGTCTCGATTGCGAGTCATTTGAGTAAGCTGCGCCTCCGCGGAGCAGCGTTAACAGGGCTCGAGCGAGGGTTTGTGATACAGGGGAGAGCCACTCGAGCAGGAGGGCGAAAATGGCCGCCATGGGTGGCGCCCGGAGAGTTCTTCTCACCTTCCGCTCTTCTTCGCCGAGCCACTTCACTGGTTGCTTTAGGTCGCCCGCTTCTTCTCCGGCATCGGTCTTTCCTCGCTTGTCTCGACGCCGGCTTCCCTTAGCGATCGCCAGGTAATCGCCGTATCTTTTTCGTTCTTTTTCTTGGTCCTTTTCCTTTTTCGTCCTACTGGTTTCTTCCTATTTTGTGGTGAAAGATGCTGGCTTTTTCACGAGAAATCTATCCAGAATTTATTTTTTAATCCATATTCTTGTGTTATGCGGCGCCTTCTTTTTTATTGTTGGATTTACTGATTTTGTTTTTCAGTGTTGTTCCTTTCTTCGATTCTTTTTCCCACTTCGTTCCTTTTTCTGTTTGTAGTCATTATTGTTCTTAAATATTCGTTAGAAAAATTTTATCATTTTTGCTTAAATTTGTCTTCTTCTTCATCGCGTTATGTTCCTTTTTATTGTTGCATATGCTGGTTCTTTTATCTTGAATGTTGTTCCTTTCTTTGATTTTTATGTGTTCATTCCTTTTTATTTGGATACTTATTTTTATTTCTATGTTCCCACTTAAAAAATCCCATTTTTCTCATGTCCATCCGCTTCTATTACGTGTTAAATTCTTTCGTGGTCGGTTTACTAGTGTTTGGTATCAAACCCGTTACCCTTCTTGTCATCATTCTTACTTTAAAGTAAAAAATAAGTTTCTAATTTGAAACGTTTGTTATCTCTATCAATTAGAGGGTTATTTATTTCATGACCTGTTTGTATTCCTAAGAAATAAGGTTCTGCTATTTGTTTTTAGAATTTCTTGGTGTTATTCATCTTTTCATCATATAATACAATCCTGAGGCACTTTCAGCACCCACTATGGATTTTACTTACTTTAGAAACATCTGGTATGTTTTTTTCTTTGTTTGGTCGTTTATTTTTTCATCATTTTTAACCTAATATATAACTATCTCTGTTGAAATTTACAGGCTTCCAGTGGAGTTGAGTTGTGCACAGTCTTTGATGCCACTGCACAGCATTACTGCTTCTGCACTGCTTACTTCAATGCTGTCTTTAAAACCTGGAAACTGGGCATGGCTCTCAGAAGGTAATTCTTCCTCTTGTTCCTTTCGTTCTGTATTGTGCACTTTGTATTTTGTGTATATTTGCTTTATTTTAACAGTATATATGATATCAAATTCTGGTATAGTTGTTGCTTATGAAGGTTCTACATCTTTGTTCAAGCCTTTGTCAAACTATCGGTTTCTGACAGTTTCTAGTGACCTAGTTGACATGGTTTTGCCACCATGAAACATGCTTTTGAAATGGTACCTCACAATGGTTTTATTGAAAGTCTCTTTGGTGTTGCAATTTTTAACAACTCTGAGCGGAACCATTTGTTTGACAAATGGTATAAGCGATATTGTTTGTGATAAGGCAATGTGTTCCATTTGAATGCTGACACACATTTAAAGTCCTCTTCAAATGTTGGGATTTGGACTTTTACATGTCATATGGATGGATTTGGACTTCTAGATGTAGCACAGCTCCAGTGTCAAATAAAAGGTTGCCAGGCAATCTGGTCAAAAACTAAATTTTCTTTTACCATTTTTAGCTTTCCATGGTGATTGGTCACAGTTGATAGCAATAGATTAAGAGATGAAAGAGTAGAAGAAGAAAGAAGAGATAATTTTAGAGGAAGAAAAGTGGTAGAAAGAAAGGGGAAGAAGTTAGAACTTAGGGGAATACGTAGAATTCTTCAACAAGAAACTGATTCATTCAAAATAACCCATAATTCATTTGAAGCCATCACTCTTCATGGATCTGTATTTCTACACACTTAAGCAACTCTGATTAATGTTGTCCTATTGGATTTTCAAAGGGGCTAATACTAGCATGATGGATCTAATTCACAAAGTAAAGCAGATGCTAAAATGCTTGATTTCTCTAGTTTAGGAGAAAAACTCGAGAGGAGTGAAGCTGTTCCTTGAGAAGATTGGTGTATGAGGAATTTCCCTGTTTTGAGAGCCATTAGTATGGCTCTGTTTCCTTTCTTCCTCTCTTTTTTTCTTCTTCTTGCAAAACTGTAATTTTTTCTTATCTTGTTAATGAAATCCTTTAGGCACTCTGTGCCTTTCTATCCCTCCCCTCCCCCTCATGCCGTGCCCCCCACCCCTAGGGCCAAAAAAAAAGAAAAAGAAAAAAGAAGAAGCTTGGTCTCTCACTAGGGCAGTCTGACTTCAAATGGTAGGACCGAACAACCCAAATTTCATTAACTTAAAAGCTACATACTTTCCTGAATATATATATATATATATATATACTTAAGATTTCTTTGACTAAATTCAGGCGATTCTAAACCTTCTAGAATTATATAAAGTTCTGCCAAAAATAAATTTGAAAATACAAGGAGCTTTTCCTCTCTCTTCCTTTGTTCTCTTCATCTATCTTTTGTCATCTTGGCTAGTCACATGATAGAATGGAATGAAGACAGATGCAAGGGCATTGAAGGCAGTTTCCAGACCTTTGGCTTTGATTTTTCCATTTCTATGTTTGCCAAAGCTGTTGGTTTATGCTACCTTTTGAAAAGAAACTAGTTTTGTCTAGGATATTATTTCAAAAATGGAAACTATTATAAAACATAGTGATATTATTAATGAATTGTAATTCTTAGTGACCATTTCTTAGGAGCATCCTGATATAGACTTGTATGCAAAGTCTTAATGTTTAGAGCATGTGTTCCATTGTGCATTTTAGCTGGCATGGGCAAGGTATCCTGTAAGTTTATGATGTGGACCTGAATAATTGCTTGATATACTTATTTGTATCATGTGTCTTTATCATGAATCAATTTGTAAATATAATGCTTTGCATGCATTATATTTTCATTCATCAACCATGGCTCACCCACTTCCTTTAGATCATGTGCCTAATTTGTGTGTTAAATGACCAAACTAGGTGTGAAAATGCTCAAAAATAAGCCAAATTGGTGTCAAAATGCTCAAAACATGTAATTCTTGATTGTAAAGCCACTTTAGCTTGGAAAGAGCTAAGTGTATCATCATACTATATCTCTTACCACCAAAGATATCTCTTCATGCTAGTGTACCATTGCTTTGAAAGGTCCAATTGACCCAGTTTTAGTCCAACATTTAGATTATAATTCTTTACTTTAAAGTCATCGGCCATTCTAGTTTAGAAAGAGCTCAAATAAGTCTATATTTGTACTGTCTTTCACTGCCACAAATATCTTTTCATGCCATTGTACCATTGCTTGGAATGGTCCAATTTATGCAACTCTAATCCAATAAATTTAGACATTTCAACTTTGGCCCTAATGTGGACAATGGTTGCCTAAGGCTTTGGCTGTAGACAACTGGCGACTCTTCCAATATGCATGAGAGATAGAATTCCTCGCAATCCTGGGCAAACTTAGGCATGCAAAATTCTACTAGGATATACTGTGAGTGAATTACAATAGTTGAATTCTTTCCTCAACTGCTAGATTTCCTCCTAGCATGTTCTGTTTTAAAACAATGTTGTCTGTGTAAAATTTGTAGCAAATACATGAATCTTCTAATATTGAAAAGGATTGGAGATTTTTTTTCCCTGATTGAAAGAGCCTTCCGTACTATGCTTGCACCCAAGCTCTGCCAATTCTTTCGTCAACTACTAGAGTTCTTCCTAATATATTTTGTTTTAAAACAATGTTGTTTGTGTAAAACTTTGTAGCAAACACATGAATCTTCTAATATTGAAAAAGGATGGGGATTTTTTTTTTGACTGAAAGACCTTTCCATATGATGATTGCACCCAAGGTCTACTGTCCCCATCGTACCATACTATATCGGTAAGATACCAATATGATATTGAGTTTCGATTTGGTATGAATTTAATCGGTTTGAACCGAGTTGAACCATCTTATATCATTTGATATTGAGTAGTATTATGCCTAAGAGTGAGAAAAGAATGGGCACCTTGTCTCAATACGAAGTGCATATCATACCATACCTACCTATACCATATCGAATCTATAATGTACCATATGAGTCTCGGTACTGATTTTGCGAACCTTGCTTGCACCCTTCCAATCATGAATATGAATACTCTTTGATTAAGAGAATCTGAATGGTAAATGTATTTTCCACCAAAGGCTTGATAATCACTTCCAATGGCTGTGTCCTACATTTTTTCGCCTTGTTTACCTGCTTCTGCTAGCTATAATTAATCTTTCAATAAACATCATTGGCTTTGATACCACATCTCCACATTCATTGATAAAGTGAGAGTTTCTTTTTTCTTGTGTCTTGCAAATGGTTTGTAATAGTTCTAACTTGCATCTTTCTTTTTTAGTTATCATTTTTTCCCCACCTTTGCTGCCTGTAAATAATCTTTCTGTGAATGTTATTGATTTTGTTTTTATATCTAAATAATTTTTCTAAGTGAAAGTTCTCTTTGAGCCTAACCCATGCCAGGCCCTCCTTTTTGTTGAGGAATTTGATTGGACACCCTCCTTTTTTCCAGTAGGAACGTAATTCCCTCTTGACCATGATCCTTTTCACCAGATGGATTTGTTATCATGATCTGCTTCCTTAAGGAATTCAACAGTAGATAATTTGATGTTATTGGTCATTAAGCAAGACAACTTAGAATGTGGTGATGTGGTAGGTGCAAATGTTGTAAAGATCTCGTTACACAAAGTAAGATAGCCACTAGATAAGATAAACATTGCCTCTAGCCAGCAACCTTATGTTGAAGCAAGTAGTTCAAGTTATGGTGAATAAAAACCAGTGTAGATAGTGGAAATAGAGCTCATTGGTTTCATTTATGCTTATTTGAAGCATCTAATATGTGTGGCAGGTATTTTCCTTTTACCCATTTTCATTGTCATGACACACTGATTTCCATCAAAATATTCTAGGTGTGAATATAATGTTTATCTTGCCCAAGGTGTTAAGTTTTGGCTAAAATGGACAGGCCTTCACCAAGACTGATGTGAAATTACAAGTTTCAGTGAGTTTTGGTGGTTTTAGCCGGTTTTGACTAGTTTCAATGGTTTTGATCAAAGCGGTTGAAACTGCTGCTTTTTTTTTTTTTTTTTTTTTTTTTACCTTGTTGTAGGACTGCAAATGTAAAACCTCTCGTCTCTAAAAATCTCGCTTATCTGGTTATGAGTAGACTTTAGACAAAATATATTAAAAAAACTTCTTTACATATTGTTAAGCATTGTCAATTTCCATTCTTTCTTGCTGATCTAATACAACAGTAAATATGTTATTTTGTGTCTACATAGGAGATAAAGGATATTACCATGCTGGTTTTAAGTATCAGTTCATAAAACGATTAAAAAATAATTTTGAATGAAAAAGGCTGACATGCCTTCTATGATCAAGTGCCTATGGAAACATGGTCATAATTTGACATCGTAACAGAGTCTACTATTGAATGAAATTGTTTCATAGTTATGTCTAAAGGAGATGCCACATCACTTTATTTCTTATGACAAATCAATCATGCTCTAAATGGCCTGATTCCATCAATGCTGTGCTCAGGAATGAATGGAACTCCAATTTTTTATCTGAGGAGCCTCTGGCCATTTTCTTGATTGCCTCCCCTTGAAAATATTTGAAATTGGAGAAAAGTCTTGCAAATGTCTATCTTTTGTTCCATTTATGTCTTAATAATTTTAGGTTTATTTATTTGAACATGAAACCATGGAATAGATAAAAGTGTTTGGAATGATGGTGCTTCATTATCCAAACTATATAATTTCTGATCCTAGAAAACTCAAAATTCAATAGAGTAATATGAAGTTAACTTGCATCATTCTTCTTATAATTTTTTTTTTTTTTGAGTTTTATTGTTTTTGAACCAAAACTCTGGAGAGATTGCTGAAATGAAAACTGTCTTGGGGATTGACAATTTTCAAAACATTGATCTTTCCTTAGTCTCACATGGTAGCGACATCTGTCATGTACTAATGCTTCATTTGTTGTTTTTATTGATGATTTTGCGAGCTATAGGCCAAACAGCATTTATGCGACAAAAAAATCTTTTCTTTTGTAGCTTTGCAACAAATATTTGTCAAATCAAAATTCATATTCACTGCACAAAGGATCCATGGTCTTGTTTCTTGATAATATTTTGTTGGACATCTCTCTGTCTTATCAGTGAATAAAGACATCCTTATGAGACCAGGTGCTGCTCTTTTGATTTCCATTCATGATTATTACTTTGATGATAATAAAGCTGCTATCATTTTTCCTGGTTCCAGTGACTGGTGGGCATATAATGTTTGTGCAAACTATAGTTACTAGGAACCATTTAGTTGATAGTCTTGAGATAGCATCTTCTTTGTGGTAGGTTCTAAAAATTAGGCACCCTGTTTTTATTATTTGTGACAGCAAATGGGATAAAGTTTATATTCGCAACAGGAAGGACTTCTGTGATGTTTTGCCTTAACAATATTTTTGTTGAAGATCCTTTTTTTCCTCACTATTTTTTTACATATTAGTTGATACGATGGTTTATATTTTGCATATTAATCCCTGCAATCCTATAATTCTTTGCATACGTGTCCCTAGTTGCACCTAAATCAAATATTCCTGATATGTTCATCTAACAATATTAGTTTCCTAGTGTTTCCATTTTATTAATTATTTTTACTCTTAAAAAATGGGATAGGAAGGGGAAGGGAAGGACGCAAGGTTGTGAGAGAGGGAGGGGGGGGGGGGGGGGGGGGGGAGGGGGGAGGCAAGGAAAAACATATGCCACCAATCTCTCTTCACTTGAACTCAGTCTAACAGGTTTTTGATCTTTTTCCAACTCTAGTAACCTTCAATCATGATTTAGTTAAGGAAAACTAGCATAAGGACTAGTTTGCATGATGAAGCCAATTGCAAGGATCAATGTGAATATTGGAGGGATTAATACATAAATAAGAAACATTATAATAGGGATGCAAATGGGTTAAGTTAACCTAGACTTGATCTGATCTATATCGAAAGACTTGCGGCTTGGATCGAGTTCAAAAATTGGACTTGATCTAAATTCCGAGTCTGATCTAGGTTTTGTATTTTTTTAATGCATCTTGACTTTTACATCGTTTGTTTCTAATCTGGGTCCACAAAAAATGAGTCAAACGTGGCCTGATTCCAATCTGGCCCAATCCAAAAATCTAAATTATTAAATTTCTTTCTTTTTCACTCTAAATATCTTTTCCAATTCATTGGATGTTCTTATTTAAATTAATTCCTAATTTGTTATCTCTCAACTACATCTCTTTGTCACTTAATTATATTTGAACATTCATTTTTCATTGTTTGTTTTGATAGATTCTATTTTACAGCACCCTCAAAAATGTCAATATATATATTTTAAAATTATAGTTTGTAAACTAAAGAATGGTCAATTACTTGGATGAAATAAAAAGTTCTTGCATGACATATTCAAGTTTAAGTTGCCCATCGTTTTAGTTTTATTTGAATATCAGTTATTATATTTTGGATATGAAAGAATAGCTCGATGCTTAGCTGAAATTGCAAACTTGGCCCGATCCAACTCTGGCTAGAATGAGAATTCTTGACCCTAGCTCCTTTTCTAGTTGGGTCTAAGTTATGCTTGACCCAAATCCAACTTGATGACTCTCTGATTCTGAAATTCTTTCTGTTGTACCCAACCCAACTTGACCCAACCAGCTAATGACTTGGGTCTGGTCCAAAATCATGAATTGCATAGGAAATTAGGTCAGGTCAGTGTAAGGTAAAGCATGCCTTGGTTTGATCCAACTCATTTACAGCATTAGATTGTAGGGACTTATATGTGCAGGTAAAAAGAAAAACATTGTCCATTTGTTGCTGCCAGTAAAACTTATTTCTTCATCATGAGAACAATGCGCTGATCATTCTGTTTTGGCTGATGAATATTGCTTTGATGATAGCATAGCTGATAGCATTATCTCTAATTGTGGCCATTGGTGAGCAGGTCATAACTTTTCCAACCATTGTTAATCTTGGAACAGTTTTGTTTCTTATCTGGAGTTAATTATCTTTTACTCAGTAGCTTAATTCACATCGTCATTCAGTGCCAACTCCCATCACCATTTGCTTCCTTTTCATCTTGACCATTCATGCAACATTCAAGAGCAAGGCTGTCATCTTCCTGTTTCAATATATGCAATTGATGTTGAATGTCTTCACTGATATTTTAATTACTCAGAATTACACTTCATGCTTCGTTCGCCTGTATGTCAAATCATGAAGTGTTTCTGTGCTTGCCTTTTTACATGAAATGTAACAATCATTGGAGCACTTTTCAAGCCGCATGCTGGCAGATCTACATTTTATCATTGTGTACCATCCATCAACAAAAATATTACCCTTGCCATGGAGTTTAATTCTTAAATACTGGTTAAATTTTAAATTAACTTCATCCTTGATTTTTGTGGCATGCTGTAGGATTTGCAACGCCTCTATAGCAGGACAGATGAACTGGCAAAAAGGCATGGACACGCTGCTGTTCAGAGCAAATTCAATTACTTTTTTGTTTCAAAAAGTATTTTCTTCAAGACATCAGAGAACTCCAATGGTGTTTCAATGGTCAATTTCTGAGTGGGTGTAAGCCAAAAGTTTTCATCATATCATGGGAGAACTAAGTTGAATTCATATTTTATGTACCTTCACAGCTGGAGAAGATCAGCAATAGTCCTGGTCCATAAATTTCAATGGTAACATAGTCAAGTTGATTTCTTGGTTATTTTGGTTATTAGAAACGAAGATGAATGTAGAGTACAAATTGGAGACTATAAAGTTACTAAAACTAATCATTTTCGGTATTTAGGATTGATTATTCATAAAGAAGAGATTGAGGATAATGTTATCCATAGAATTAAAGTAAATCAGATAAAATAGAGAAGCGTAATTAGAATATTATGTGATCGTAGAATATCAACTTAAAGAAAAAGTTTTATAGAACAGCTATAAGATCATTTATATTTTACGGTACGAAATGTTGGGTTTTTTCTAAAAAATACACATGTATAAGATGAATATAGCAAAAATAACAATGTTGAGATAGATATGTGGTAATATAGAAAAGATAGAGTAAGAATTAAAATCATTCACAAAAGATAGAAATAGCTCTAATTAAGGATAAATTAAGGGAAAGACGACTTAGATAGTTTGAACATGTGTAATGTAAATTTAGAGATGCATTTATGTGGAAGAGTGGAAGAGTGACTTGATACATGGAAAGAGAAAAGAAAAGTAAAGCTAGAACAAAATTGATATAGGAGGAAGTGATAAAAAAAAGACTTAGATTTTTTGCTTTTTTTTAGTATATATACATATGATTCGAAATAAAGTTGAATGTAGAAAAAGGATTTATATAGCCTATCGAGTTTGGGATTATGGTTTTGTTGTTATTATTATTTCTACTGCTTTGAATCCTTAGAGTTTTGTTGCATTATGTATAGCAGTGCTTATATTTGGTGCATTTGAGGGAGGTCTCTCTGCATTTTGTTTGATTAAGGTTTATCTATGCATTGTGGGCATGCTGTTCAGTTTGTCCCAGCTAAAACTAAAACTGCAAAACACCTGGCAGAGCCCTGGGAAAAGCCAAAAAAAAAAAAAAAAGTTGATAAACTGTTTATAAACACACACACTTTAAAAGCTGCAGGGTTTATAAATATTATGTTGATAGACATATCATTAAAGTTGAATATTCCCAATTTTGAAAGAAATGTGTCTAATAAGCATCATGTTTCAGAGTTTCTGAAAGTTAAAACTGTTTCAGTAAATTCTTGAGAAATATGTGGTGATTATCAATGAAAAGATAGATTTATTAGATGGCACGTTTCAAGACATGGATTATCTGCTAATCATCCACTTGATATTCGATAATTTACTGCCTGGGGTCTGAGAACCATGTATGAAGAAAGGAGTTATAACAGCATATTATCATGTGATAATTCAAATGTTGGCAACTTTTCATCGATTTAATTTGTTACGTGATGTACTGGGTATCTGTCTAAGAGGTGCAATTTTTCCCAAGGTGAGGCTATGCATTTTTTTATAGGACATCAGAACCAAGAATTAGGGAGGGACTAACAAGCCGATAGAAAATAATGAAGGGTTAAGGACAGGGTGCCTCCAGTCCTCTTCATGTAGGCCCAAGTGCAAGAAGGCCAGCATGTGGTCTCAGTTATGGGTTTGGGTGACAGTTCATGTCATGGTGAGGGGTATTAAACGTTTTTTAATTTTGCTGTTATACGTGAACGTAGAGAGCGTCTATTTGGCCCGCGAATGTTGCTGAGGAGCCTCTCAATTTTTATTTTTTATTTTTTTTTACTCAGTAGCCCTTCAATATTGTTGAGAGCCCTCCTATTTTTATAAAATTCCTAGACTACCTCTCCTTCCAGCAGTCCTCCTAAGATTGCTATTTGGCCCCTCCTCCCCCCATCCAACCCTTTCCTTGTTGCTCGCGCTCACCTCTCTCGCTCACGGTGCTCCCCGACGGCGGCTTTTCCGGCAGCGGATCGGTCTCTCCGGCAGGTAAGGTAAGTCTTCCCCCTCCCTCATTCCTTTCCTTCCTCTTCCTCCCTCCTTTCCTCGATCTGTCCCAAGATGTTTTTTTTTTTGCCAAGATCCCTCCCTCCCTGGCATCCATATGTGTCCGATGGCTTCACCACATGATCTACCCCTTCGTCCCCCCAAGATCCCTCCCTCGCCAAGCCTCCTAGCTCTGTTCGGCCCAACTGGCCGAACGGAATTAAATAAATATTCTATAAAATTAAAATAATTATTATAATTATTATATAATATAATTAATATGGTATATTATAATTATTATAGTATATTATATTATAATTACAATATACTATACTATAATAATTATTAATTATAATTAAGTATATTATAATGTATAATTAACATAATCATATATTTTTAATAAAAATATATTATTTTGATATAATTATAAAATATAATTTTAATAAAGTATATTGGGGGAATAATTATAATAATCAAGTATATTATAAAGTATATTAGAATTTATATATATATATATAAAGTATATATTATAATATATTTTTAATAAAAATATATTATTTTGATATATTTTTATTTTACTAATGAATATTGTAATGTTTCAGATATGGATGCTGGCCCCTCACGAGTTAGACCCACAGCGTCTGCAAGGAGACGTAGAACCCAGACGCCTGAGGTTATTGAGGTTCCTGAGGATCTTGTTGCACCATCGCCCCCAGATGAGATAGCAGACGAGGACATCCCAGCTATGGATGTTGATGATGATGAGGCGGATGGTTCTTGTTCAGGCGGTCTTGAGTATGAGTATGTCCTTAGCAGTTTCAGGACACATATTGCATCCTCCATCTGGAGGCAACAGGTATTTGCTCGTTGTTCTACCGTATTTTATTTAATGTATTATTTCGATGCTGTTATGTGTTATTCATGTTATCCATTTATATTCACAGGAACAGACTCCACTGAAATGCATGAGCCATGCTGCCAAAGTAGGTGAGTGGCAGTGGTGGGCATCAGGGCAATCAAATAGTAGATTTAGGGATATAGTTCAGCAGTCGGGTCTTCTAGAGCTAGTGCATTGCTCTTATCGGTTCGCCGATAAGATTCTTGTCTCGGGCTTTGTAGAGAGATGGCAGCCTGAGACGAACACCTTCCATCTTCCCTTTGGCGAGATGACAATCACGTTGGATGATGTTGCCGCCATATTAGGGATTAGTGTCATGGGTGCCTCAGTGTCCTTGTCTATAGATAGGATGAGTGATCGGGATGCTGAGGACCTACTAGTGCAGCTATTGGATGTATCACGGGATGACACGCGTCGGGAGGTTATATCTGTCCGTGGTTAGTCTGTGAGGTTAGAGTGGCTGAAGAGTCATTTCCATAATGTATCAGATAGAGATAGCCGCCGTAGGATAGACTGTGCAGTGCGAGCGTATTTGCTTTTTTTGTTAGGGTGTACACTTTTTGTCGATAAGAACGGGACGAGGGTGCCTATAGCTTATCTTGCTCTGCTACAGCATTTGGATAGAGTGAGCACATATCAGCACGCGATCGGCACGGGTTCCGGAAGTTGCCGGCATGTGCCGCACGCGTCCGGCACATATCGGCACACGTCTGGCACATATCGGCACGGGGTCCGGAAGTTGCCGGCATATGCCGGCACGAATCGGCACGGGTTCCGGAAGTTGCCGGCATGTGCCGGCACGCGTCCGGCACATATCGGCATGCATCCAGCACTTACCAGCATGGTCCCTTAGTGAAATAAATGCTTTGTACCTTCTTCCTTGGCTGCTTCTTTGGCACTTGCGTCACTGGTGGAGTGCCCATACCAGGAGAATAACTATCTTGTCCTGAAAGAATCAACTCAAAGGCAGAAGGGTCATGACGGGTAGATGTATCAACCTTCAATGAAGCACGGCCGCGACCAACTGAACGAGTGATCCTTGGCAGGTTCTTCAAGAGAAGTACTTTCTGGGCTAGGAATCTCTCTCAATTTTCTTAACATATGCAATCGCGAAGACCCATCTAACTGTTTGAATTTCTGAGCAATTATACCAGCTCTAGTTCACAGCTCAGCTGAATACTTTACACATTTGAAGCCGACATCATATCAAGTTTTCTCCAATGAGGATCTATGCAATCCAAGGGAATTGGCCGACCTTCCATCCTGAACAGTGCAATTTCGTGGCTGCATGGTAAACCATGTGTGCGCCGAATAGCACACCCACAAACTGAAGCATCAATACCAACTGAATTGGCTCGGTTCGCTTGAGCGAGGATCTGATTTAATGCACTTATAGAAATGAAACCTCGCAGTTCTTTGAATTCAGCCGGCTTGAAGTTGTGTTGCACGACCGTCAAACTCTTCTCAAATAAGGCTTTAATGTCACTATGCTGTAACTGAATTAAACTATGTATTTTTATCCAAGATGATTCGAAATTCCCTTGGCTTGATCCAAGCTTTCTTTTCAGCCTTGCATGTGCACTTTCAGCCCTAAAAAAGTAAATAAAATTTAATAAAAGAGAGATAACAATTGCGTAATTTAATTATAAATTTCTTAAATTTATCAATTCCTTGTGATATCTATTGGTTGTCAAATTCCCATAGTGCCTACATGTATCCGTCTATGCTGCAACAAATCTTTCCTTGTACTTGCTCAGCCAAGTTTCTGACACATACCGTAAAGCATCTGGGTAGGTAGTAAACTCTCTCTGGAGTTTTGTCCAGTGATCATTAAACTCATCTTCTGTGGTGGACAACACAAGTATATTCCAAATCATTATAAACTTATCCCATTTCTCTTTTGTTTCAAATAACCTTTTGCACTGGGCCAAAACATTCCTTCTAATATGTCATCTACATAGCAAATGTGTTGCCGTAGGAAATACCCTTTGAATTGCATTCAATAGAGCCAACTCTCTATCTGTGACTATCACCTCAGGCAGAGCATCATCGTCCATGACACTGCGCAATCTCTCTAATGTCCATGTATAGTTATCTTCTCGCTCAGAGTCCATATACACAAAAGCAATAGAAAATGTCAGACCAATTGATGTCACCCCGACAATCTCTAAGAGAGGAAAACGATATCTATTCATCTTGTAAGTGCAATCCATTATCAACACACGAGGAAATACACGTAACAAGTCTATACTGCAGGGTGTGCCCAAAACAAGTCACGCACAGCATCAGACTTGATACAATTCCTATGCCACTCAATGTACTTACACTCAGATAATTTACCAAGAAGATATTGCATCTAAGATCTCCCAGCAATCTCTACAGCCTTGCACTTCTGCCATGCATTGTAGATTGTCTTCATTGTCGTAACATTGAGGGCATCCCTTTGCTTCAAAGTAGATAAAATGTCCTTAGGCCGAACCAAACTCTTTGACATCTCCACTAGCATTGTAGTCTCCTCCTTAGATAATCGTCCCGCATATGAGTGCTTCTCGAGATGCTTTGCAGCTGTATGATTGTACACACCGCAAATGACCATTAACATCTAATCATCTGTAGTGTCCAATTTCTTCCCTCTTAAGGCAAAAGGACATCTACACTTCTTAGTGCCACTGGCCCTTGTCTTTGATCCCTTTTCCTTTATGTGTTTACATTTGCAAGTACTGCTCCTCTCACAAGAAAAAATAATTCTTGGTTTCTTAACATTGCTGCCCGAATCGGATTTTTTAATAATAACGATAAATCCATTCCTCTTTCCGTCTTTTCAACACCAATTACACATTTCTTCTCTACTTTTGAATATCTATAAAATAAATAGTTTTATGTTGGTAGACAATTTTAAACATTGCTCAGTCAAATAATACGAAAATAAATGCAATTAAATTTTACCTCATAAGTTGTAAATTCATTTATGTAATCCATCATATAATCGGAGCCAATCACGCTGCATTCAGTCGAAGTATCATCATGCACGATAAATAATAATTTTAAAACCCTAATCATAATTAATCAAACCAAAAAAATAAAAAGAAAGACTAAACATAAATCTTCTGTTCGGCCCTGTGTGGCCGAACATTGATCTTCTGTTCAAACAAAAGAAAGATGGTGGGCCGAACAGAAGATCAATGTTCGGCCCATGAGGGCCGAACAAATTTAAGTTGTTCGGCCACACGGGGCGAACAACGCACGAATCGGGAAAAAATTTTTTGAGACGAAGATATAAACTAACCTTTGCGACCATAGCACCTTCATAAATTATTAATTACTTGTCCATTGCTTGATTTAAGGTTAAAATCGCTTCAATCAACAATCCAATATTGATCCAGAGTGAGGGAGGTGGAGTGAGGGAGGCGGGAGGACGGTCACAGGGGCTCAGGGGTCTGTTTGGGGGGGGGGGGGGGGGGGAGGGGAAGGGGGGGCTATTTAGTGAGGAGAGGATATTTTGGTCCTAAAATTTTAAGGATAAATATATTATTTTTATAATATAATGTGGGGGGCTTTTCGGTATAAGACGCGGGCCAAATAGAATTTCCCTAGAATGTAGCCCGTCTTAGATGGAGGCGTAGGTAGCTGTGAAAAATTGGGAGGGAGACAGAGAGACTAAATGTCCCATGTTTTCACAACCTGTCTTAAATGGAGGCTTAGGTGGCTGTAAAAAAGTGGAACGGATGCAGAAAGACCAAATGATTGTTATTTAATGAATTGCACCTATGTCTAATCCTTTATTTTATTTATCATGAAATACTTGTTAAGATATGTAGTGATTAAAATTCAAATGAGTTTGGATGACACACAGCAAATTGCTTATGGTGCGATTGAATTATTTTTTGACCACGCTAAGCAAGCCTAAGTTTTTATACAATGTTTACCAGGGTGATTGATATTGATACGGTCTAAATGATTCACCATATGTTTCGCTAGCAGGCACAATTATATGGTTAAACTAGCGACATACCTATGTGTTGCATACGTTGCTTTTAAAAATATTCAAATTAATTTTTATATTTATAATATTTTTAAAAAACATTTTTTCTTATAATTATAATTATACTACTTTTATATTATAGTATAGTATTATATTATAATCTTTCAATGAATGATTATATAATGTAATATTATATATTATACATGAAAAAGGTGGACATCTTATCTCCACTTCACGTAGCATTTTCCAATGTTGTTTCGAGTGAGAATTTATATTTGTTAAAATAAAATTGAATCATTAATATTTTTAAAATTAAAAAGAAAAAAGAGAGCAGCACAAAAGCGTTTCCCAATACTATTTCTCTTGTTCTACGCTCCAATGCCTCCAACTGTTTTTTTATTTCTTAGGACCAAAGCTCTTACCAATAGCAAGCATGATGCCGCTTTAATATTTTTGTTTTTGAAAAAAGAAATCAAATAAGAGTTGGACGGTTGATGGAAGATGACATAGGGAGCTAGAGAGGGCAATCGAGGAGAGAGGAGTTTGGAGATGTTCCTAAAAAATATTCTGATAGTACTTATTTATTGCATCAATCATGCATTGAAACGGTGAATCTATATCGTTAAAATAAAATTAGTTATTATTTTTTTAAGTTCTGGAAACAAAAATTTCACCAATGATAGGCACGATGCTGTTCTAATATTTAAAAGAAAAACAGAGATTAAATCAGAGTTGGACTGCAGATGGAAGATGGGACGCACGAGCGAGCTGCTTGGGATTGAGATGTTTCTCAAAAGGAACCAACAACGTGGTGCTTGTCTACTCCACCGGACCACCAGCTACATGCGGCTGAGAGCGATTGCTAATGATGAAGATATATTCATTGAAATTGGATTAAATAATTGGTATTTTTTAAATTAGAAAAATGGAGGGGCACCATAAATTTTTTTTTTTTTTGTATTAACATTTTATTATTGGGTTATTTAGTGTTGACGCCAAGTCACTTTCCTCGAGCGCAGGGGAAGCGGACGTCCTCCTTGCCGGACTCTTGCAAGAAAAGTCTTCGGAGACCGGATGCTCTGGTGGGACCCTCCGACGCTCAAGTTAGTCACTTGGGAACAGACGAGAACTGTCTAACCCCCAGGAAGCTAGACAATTGGGGCTTAACTAGCAGGAAGGAGCTAGAAAAACAAGAGTTCATGGATCCCTACTTACAGCGTGAGCGTATGCTTTTATACCTGTTCGAAGATACACCCTTCCATTCCCGAAGATTGCTGATTTCAAGGTGCCCTGTTCAATAACGGACAAAAGATGAGGCTGACAGTGACAGATCATACTGTCGCCATGCATGCCGGAGGTGTTCTACGTCACCTGCCAGTATGGCCTCACAGGTGTCTCGCACCGATAGTTGTACGTGGTGCACGCCATCGTCGGATGTGACCGCGCACAGTTGCGGGTAGGTGGTGAACCGTATGCTGTAACGGGGTATAGCCATTCACAGTGACAGACATGTGATGGACCAAATGCCGTTATGAGGTATGGCCGCACCCTGCTATGGATGTGCAACGGATTACGCGAGTGTGCCAGGTGGCCCGGAGCGAGCCGGATCATGCATCGGGCACTGTTTATGCAGCCCGAGACCGAGGGGGTCTCGGGAGTTGAGATACTGTTCATGAGGTCCGGGAGCTGTGGCTTGAGGCCGAGGGTGGAACTCGAGGCCAAGCACTCTTCATGCAGCCCGAGACCGAGGGGGTCTCGGGGGTTGAGATACTGTTCATGTTCCGGGAGCTGTGGCTTGAGGCCGAGGGTGGAACTTAAGGCCAAGCGCGCTGTTCATGCAGCCCGAGACCGAGGGGGTCTCGAGGGTTGAGATACTGTTCATGAGGCCCGGGAGCTGTGGCTTGAGGCCGAGGGCGGAACTCGAGGCCAAGCGCTGTTCATGCAGCCCGAGACCGAGGGGGTCTTGGGGGTTGAGATACTATTCATGAGGCCCAGGAGCTGTGGCTTGAGGTTGAGGGCGGAACTCGAGGCCAAGCACTGTTCATGCAGCCCGAGACCGAGGGGGTCTCAGGGGTTGAGATACTGTTCATGAGACCCGGGAGTTTGGCTTGAGGCCGATACCGAGAGGGGGGCTCATGAGGCCGAGAGGGCCTCCGTCAGTCACCGTTATCATTCATTCTGATGGCATTGGATCAGCCATATCAGATGCCCCCTCACCCCTGAGGTGAAGCGGACCCACCCCAGCAAGGAGAAAAGGGGTGTCACCTCCCAAGTGGCTGATCCCCGCCCTTTGCGAACTGCTCCTGAACACGTGTCTTTGGGCGCTACAATGACTTTATACGGGCGTCAAGGGGGATGTGAAAGGGCGGCCACTACCATCCACCCGATCCGCGAAGATCGTCCTTGAGGCAAGGTTGATCCTCCAAAGTCCATGCGGAAAGTGGCGCCATCATTACCCATCATAACGATGACATCAGCGGCATCTCATCATTAGCCGAGGCAGATCGTACCACGTGCCAAGTGATCATCGAGGCAGCCCTGCCTACGGTGAGAGTCCACGTGGCAGATGAGACAAGGCGGGATAATTCGAAATCCAATAAAACTCGGGTGGGGGTTGAATCTGGCCATATTGCTCCTGCTTCCATTGTCTTCTTCCCCTGGCTCCCTGACCTTCCGCCTCCTGGCCCTCCCTGCAATCTGAGATTCTGCGCATGCCATTTTCTTCCCCAGGCCAGATCTTCGTCTCTTCTAGACCTTTGTATTTCTTCTTCCAACAATGAGCTCCTAGTCCTGTACCTCGGAGGACGATTCAGAGGATCGTTTTCCTCCTGGAAGGCTTCATGCCTCTCCTTCCTCTCCCCCTTCTCCTTCACCTCCTCTTGAGTGGTCCTCTGATTCAAAGGACCGCGTCCCCCTAGCCCGGCGGCGGGTTGCCGAGGAGGCTCCCGCAGGGAGGCATCCGGCGGCGGCTGGTGTGGCCCCATCGAGGAGATGCCAGGCGGAGGTCAGCACCTCCTCACAGGTGGAGGTGGAATCCCCGGAAGGGGTCGCCTCCACGGTGATAGGCCAGGATTTGGCGAACATCCGGGCCCATTACCAAATCCCCCGGGATGTCGGGCTCTATCTCC
The DNA here is from genome assembly GCA_900491605.1 of Calamus simplicifolius. Taxonomy (NCBI): domain Eukaryota; kingdom Viridiplantae; phylum Streptophyta; class Magnoliopsida; order Arecales; family Arecaceae; genus Calamus; species Calamus simplicifolius. The sequence goes on from UESW01004506.1 coordinate 412,340, forward strand.
TGACTCCCGACGATAGAGTGATCTCCTCTCGACCGGGCCGAGTGGCCATTTACGAGATTTCCCTGAGGGTGGGCCTCCGCATACCCCTTCCTCCTTTTTTCGTGAACCTCCTCGACTATTACTCCCTGACCCCTTCTCAGTTGGTCCCAAACTCCCTCCGAGTTGTTAGTGCCTTCGTCGTCCTCTGCCATCATCTCCACATTACCCCTATAGTCTCTCTTTTTCGCTCTTTTTACATCATCCGGGCTCAGAAGGGTTGGTGGTTGTTTCAGCCCCGACCCGGTTGAGTCCTTAAGCTTCTTCTTCCTTCCTCCATCAAGGGGTGGAAATCCCCGACCCGGCCGAGTCCTTAAGCTTCTTCTTCCTTCCTCCATCAAGGGGTGGAAATCCCGGTTCTTTTTTGCCAATCTTGACCAAGTTAGGCCCCGGTGGGGGGACCCCGACCTCCGAGGTAATATGAATTCCACTGTCCACCCCGGTGACAAGGAAGCGTTGGGGCAGCTGTTGGCTACCAACATCCCTCGGTACAACATGCTTCTAACAGAGAAAAACTTCCAGTCGGCGAGTTTCATTTCCCACTGTGGTAAGTCTCCCTTATACTTAGTCAAAGCCTTCCTGTTTCGTCATTTTTTTTTACTGAACCCGGCTGATGTTACACAGCTATAAAAATCACGACCCGCAGACTCATGAAGGCCACGGCTAAAAGGAGGGTCCGGGAGGGGCCAAGTGAGGGGCAGCAAGCACCGGCCCCGAAACGCCTGACAGTGTAGGTGCCCGAGCCACCTGCACCGCAAGGGCCTCCGGCTGCCCCAGAGATCGATCTGACGGCCGACACCCCGCCTAAAAGGGTAGTGGCCGAGGAGGTAGCGACAGCAGAGCCGACCGCGGAGGAGCCGACGATGGTGGAGGAGCCGACGATGGTGGAGGAGCCGGCCACGAGGAGCTAGCGACAGTGGAGGAACCTCCCACCTCCCGCGGACCAGTTCCTGCCGAGGTAACAAGAAACTAGGGGGAGGGACCGTCGGGGGCTGCAGGTCCATCTCCGGAGCAGACACCGGCAAGCAGCCCCCTGTGCGCTGAATCCGAAACCATAGGGGCTGCGGGAGGGAATGGAGCCAGGCAAAGGCTGCACCGGGATTCCATTCTAGACGATCGATGCTGGGCGGAGCGGCTCATCTCATCAATCTTCGTGCCCGAGGTTCAGGAAGAGCTTAGCCAGTTGAAGGCGGCCACATTCTTTCGAGAGTCCTATGCGGCCCTAGTCAAAGTAAGTAGACTCGCAGATTCTCACTTTTGGATTCCCCCTTTATTCTTCCTCTCTCTTTTTGACATGAGGTCCGCTTACAGATTGCGAACTCCTTGGCTACTACGAGGGAGGTCATCCATGGGGGAAAGACCCTCATGCGGGAGGCCCAAAAAGAGGCGAGGAGGCTCGCACTCGAGCAGAAGCGGCCGAGAGGGCCTTGGAATCGGCCAGGACCGTCCGGGCTGATGAGATAAGAGCGGCCGAGAGCCGGGCAGAAGTTGAGGCCAACCATCTGCGGGCGGCTCTCAGCCAGCTCATGGAGACCGAGAGCGCTGTCGCGGCTAGAGACCTTCATATTTCAGAGTTGGCTGCGACCATCCAGACGGCCGAGAATTAGGCGGGCGAGGCCGAAGAGAAGGCAAGGAAGGCCGAGGAGAGGGTGAAAGAGGCCGAGGAAAGGGCAAAGGAGGCCGAGGAGAGGGCAAAGAAAGCTAAGGAAGAGAGAGATCGTTCCCTGGAGGCTGAGAGGATAGCGGTGGCATCTCTGGCCGCAGAGAGAGAGGCTAAGCTGCTGAAGTGGAGGCAGCTCTGGAGGCCAGGGCTGCCATGGTTATTGAAGAGTTTCGGGCGTTCGAGAGCTTCATGGATGAGCTGGCTGAAGTTTCAGCGGAGGCGTATCTTCAAGGGTTCCAGCGTGGAAAGGAAAAGGTCGCCAGAGACCTGGACTTTCCATAGGCCCTTAAAGTCGAGCCGGAACGTCTTTCCGAGGTCGGCTCATCTGATGACGAGCATGCGCCAGCTGAGTCGTAAGCTTCACGTTGTACTTTTTATTTTTGCAAGTCCATTTTGGTCGGCATTTTATAAGCACTTTTGAGTTAATGAAATATACTCTTTTCTTCGACAAAATTTGTCTTCATCCTTGATGACCCAATTGATGATTTTGATGATTAACAAAACTATGTGAGTATAATTTTTGAAGGCTCTAATGATTTTGATTTAGTGTTTCAGCCAATAAGACTTTTGAAAGATCAAAATCAAGTGTTACAATGTGTTCTGGATCGAATCTAATGTCTAGGTAAGAAATGCAGACATTAGAGTCGACTCCGAGAATCACAGAGCCGACTCCGGAACTGGCACGGCCATTAGAGTCGACTCCGAGACTGTGAGAGTCGACTCTCACAGACGGAGCAGAAAGTCGATTTTTCTGGCTCCAACCTAGAGTCGACTCCGGGTAAGTTAGAGTCGACTCCGGAAAAGCATCTTGTCGACCCCAGAAAAGCCAGAGACGACTCCGGAAAAGTCAGTTTGAATCGCCTCGAGCTAGAGCCGACTCCAAAAAGTTAGAGTCGACTTCAACCCACCTGGAACGAAAAACGAAGTTGCCAGATCAGCTCTAACGGTAACTTTTCTATTTTTACTCATTTCTAACGGATATATTTTGATAGATGGTACACTCCAACGGATAGTTTTATTCCAAAAAAGGTGTAAAAGAAATCTATAAAAAGGGAAGTCTATTGTTCAAAAAGAAGAGAGCAAGAGAAAAGAAAAATCCGAAAAACTAGAGAGAAAATCTGAGATAGACAAATCCCATTTCAAATCCGTGAGCTTGAATCTTGAAAGAAAAACCTTCTAGCTCAAATCCACTCCACTCCAAAAAGCTCAAGAGGAATCCAAAGCGTTCAAAATCAAAGAGCTTCCACATTCAAGAAAAAGGGAGAAAAAGCTTCAACCCAACTCCAAAGCTCAAATCCGTGAAGAATCGGTGCTGAGGCCTGATTCAACACAAGAGGAGTTGAAGGAAGGAAACCAAAGAAGCCAAGCCTCAACTCTAAATATTCAGGCTTTCTAACTTTTCTATTTTAAATATCTGCTCAAGGAGCTGCTAATTAAACTCATTTTATTTGTTTGTGTCTAGTTTAATCAGGGATTGCTAGTGGAGGTTGTTAAACCTCGTACAAGCTAATAGCTTGTGTTTGGGTTTTGTGCTGGTGAGCCCGTGTAAAACCGGCTGGGTTCGTTGTGATCCCGGGAAAACAACAAGTTTGAGTTGTGAACTTGTAAAACAACTCGGCTGTAATCTAAGAGATTATAGTGTGGACCCAAGTGAATCTTGGGAGTGGACGTAGGTGTTGGTTGCACCGAACCACTATAAAATTATCTTGTGTTTGCCGTGCTAATTTTCTCTTCTCTATCTCTCTATTATTTGCTTGTGTATTGATTATTAGTTAGCCTCTCACTTGCACATCTCTAATTTAAAGTTAAAAAGACTTAAATTTTTAAGAACCCAATTCACCCCCCCCCTCTTGGGTTGCCATCTGGGCCAACAATTGGTATCAGAGCAAGTGCTCATTTAGAATTTGATCTCACGATCAAGGGCTAAAGATCCTTATGGCAACACAAAGTGGTTCATGTTTTGCTGAAGGTCATTCTACGAATCGACCTCCTTTATTTAATGGAACCAACTATTCATATTGGAAAGCAAGAATGAGAATATTCATTCAAGCTTCTGACTATGAATTTGGGGAGTAATAACTAATGGACCTAGTACACCCACACACTTAGTTGAAGGCATTCTTGTTCCTAAGCCCGAAAGGGATTGGAATGATAATGATAGAAGAATGGCTCAATTAAATGCTAAAGCCATTAACATTTTATATTGTTCCTTAGACTCTAATGAATTCAACCGAATCTCAACATGTAATTCCGCAAAAGAAATTTGGGATAGGTTGGAAATAACACATGAAGGAACAAACCAAGTTAAGGAATCAAAAATAAACATTTTGGTTCATAAATATGAATTGTTTACAATGGAACAAACTGAAACCATCACATGCATGTTCACTAGATTCACTGATATTGTGAATGGTTTAAAGAGTCTTGGTAGAATTTATTCTAATGCTGACTTGTGCGCAAAATTCTTAGGTCACTACCAAGATCGTGGGAAGCGAAAGTCACTGCTATCCAAGAAGCAAAGGACCTCAATGCATTACCTTTAGAGGAGCTTCTAGGATCCTAATGACCCACGAGCTGACAATGAAGCAGCATGTTGAGGAGGAAACAAAAAGAAGAAAACATTGCCCTCAAAACTGCAGAAGATGGAAGAGAGCAGCAGTGAAATAATGATGAAGATGATGATGAAACTGCTCTCTTGGCCAAAAATTCAGAAGTTTATGAGAAAAAGGCCCTTCCATAAAAAGAAATTTGGAGCAAAATTGAAGGAGAAAAGGATAAGAAAAGGACAAGGAGAAAGAAAAAGAGAAAGAGCCCTTATATGTTATGAGTGTAAAAAGCCAGGGCACTTTAGATATGATTGTCCTTTGAAAAAGGCCTACAAGAAAAAGAAGAAAGCATACATGGCAACATGGTGATGAATCTTCCTCCGGAAGAAGAAGAACAAAAGGAAGTTGCCAATATCTGCTTCATGGCCAACAACGACGACAACGACAATGAGGTAAGTTCTGAAAACTCAAATGATGAATTTTTTGATGAAATGTTTGAGGCTTTCAATGAACTTATGATTGATTTTAAATCTTTGAAAAAGAAGTATAAGTTTTTGAAAAATGACAATATTAGCTTTAGCTAAAAAAAAATTAGAATTAAATTAAATTTAAAAGATTTAAAAGATCAATTAGAAACCTTAGCTTTAGAAAAAGAGCAAAAGTTAAAGACAATGATTCATTAAAGAAAGAAGTTATAAAATATAAAGACATTGTTGAGAAATTCACCTTAAGTTCAACTAAACTAAACATGATTTTAGATAATCAAAAAGCTGTTTTCGATAAAGCTGGCCTAGGTTATAATACGTTAAGGAAACAAAAATCTTTAAAGAATATTTTTGTAAAAGCCAATCAAAGTAATATAACTTGTTTTAAATGCAATGAAAAAGGTCATAAATCATTTGAATGCAAAACATTAAATAACAACAAGTTAAATGTTAAAGCAAAGAAAATATGGGTTCCGAAAGGAACAATTTTTTGCTACTAACCATGAAGGACCCAAGAAAGCTTGGGTACCTAAACATAAAGTTTGATTATATTGCAGGAATGTCTTGTAGCCAAAAGATCAAAGAAAAAGTGGTATCTTGATAGTGGCTGCTCAAGACATATGACGGGTGACAAAGAGGAATTCATCACCCTAGAAGAAAAGAAAGGTGGAGTTGTGACGTTTGGCGATAACGGTAAAGGTCAAATTATGGGCCTTGGTAAAGTTCGCATAACTCCATCTATATTTATTGATAATGTACTTTATGTTGATGGTTTAAAGCACAATTTAATTAGTATAAGCCAACTATGTGATAAGAACTTTAATGTTTCATTTAAATCTTCTATTTGCATAGTATCTGATTCCATTAATGATAGCATTGTTTTTACTGGTTATAGACATGGCAATGTGTACTTAGTTGACTTAGACAAATTCTGAAAGTAGTCATTGCCTAATTGCTGACAATGCTAACATAAATGATATTGGATGGTTATGGCATCGTAGATTAGGTCATGCAAGCACACACCTTATTTCAAAACTAATTAAGATGGATTTAGTTAAAGGTTTACCTAAGTTAGATTTTGAAAATAACAAAATCTGTGATGCATGTCAATTTGGAAAACAAACTAGAAGTTCTTTCAAATCTAAAAACACTGTTTCAACTTCTAGGCCTCTAGAGCTACTTCACATGGATCTTTTCGGACCAACTAGAACCACAAGTCTAGGAGGAAAGAAATATGGTTTAGTGATTGTAGATGATTACTCTAGGTACACTTGGGTGATGTTTTTAGCTCACAAAGATGAGACTTTCTCGATATTCCTGAAATTCTTCAAGAAAGTCACAAATGAGAAAAACACTACCATAGTGTCTCTAAGAAGTGATCATGGAACTGAATTTGAAAATCACTTATTTGAAATTTTTGTTCTGAAAATGGAATTAATCATAACTTTTCAGCCCCTAGGACTCCACAACAAAACGGTGTAGTTGAAAGAAAAAATAGAACCTAGAAGACATGGCCCGTACCATGCTATGCGAAAGCAACTTACCAAAGTATTTTTGGGCGGAAGCAATTAACACAGCATGTTACATCTTAAATAGAGCATTAATAAGACCAATATTAAAGAAAACACCTTATGAATTATGGAATGAAAGAAAACCAAATATAAAATACTTTCATGCATTTGGATGTAAATGTTTCATTCATAATAATGGTAAAAACAACTTAGGAAAATTTGATGCTAAATCTGATGAAGGAATTTTTCTAGGTTATTCAACGACTAGTAAGGCATATAGAATCTTTAACAAGAAAACCTTAATAGTAGAAGAATCCATACATGTAGTTTTTGATGAATCTTTAGCAACTGGATCTGAAAAGATTGATGATGAGGAAGATACAAACATAATTGAAAAAGATCTTGAAAAACTTAATATTGAAGTATCTTCTGATCATGAACAAGAGGCTAAAGATGATGATTCACATAAGGTCGATGATGTTAATAATGATCATAATGATATAGATCTTCCAAGAGATTGGAGATATGCTTATAGTCATCCTAAGGAATTGATTATAGGTGATCCTTCTCAAGGAATAAGGAACTAGATCATTTATGAGAAATATTAGTAATCATCTTGCATTTGTCTCTCAAATAGAACCTAAAACTATTGAAGAAGCCGAGAAAGATAATAATTGGATGATAGCAATGCAAGAAGAACTAAATCAATTTACTAGAAATAATGTTTGGACACTAGTTGAAAGACCTAAAAATCATTCAGTAATAGGATCAAAATGGGTTTTTAGAAATAAATTAGATGAAAATGGCATAGTAATTAGAAACAAAGCTAGATTAGTTGCAAAAGGATATAATCAAGAGGAAGGTATTGATTTTGATGAAACCTTTGCACCTGTAGCTAGATTGGAAGCCATTAGATTGTTACTTGCATTTGCATGTCACATGAATTTTAACTTATTTCAAATGGACGTTAAAAGCGCATTTTTAAATGGATTTATAAATGAAGAGTTTATGTAGAACAACCACCAGGTTTTGAAGATCATGAATTTACAAATCACGTTTTTAAATTGCACAAAGCTTTATATGGTTTGAAACAAGCACCTAGAGCTTGGTATGATAGGTTAAGTAAATTCTTAATAGAAAATGATTTTACAAGAGGTAATGTTGATAAAACACTATTTTTGAAAAGAAAAAATAAAGATTTGCTTGTAGTACAAATATACGTAGATGACATTATTTTTGGTGCTACTAACGATTCTCTTTGTCAAGAATTTGCAAAGTTGATGCAGGGAGAATTCGAGATGAGCATGATGGGAGAACTCAACTTCTTCCTTGGACTCCAAATCAAACAATGCAAGGAGGGAATCTTTATCAACCAAACCAAATACACAAGAGAACTACTCAAAAGTTTGGTATGGAAACAATGAAACCCCTCGGAACTCCAATGAGTCCTTCATGCAAGCTGGACAAAGATGAAGAAGGTAAGAAGGTTGATCAAAAGTATTATCGAGGTATTATCGGATCCCTTCTTTATTTAACAGCAAGTAGACCAGATATTATGTTTTCAGTATGTTTATGTGCTAGATTTCAATCTGAACCTAAAGAATCACATTTAATAGCTGTTAAAAGAATTTTAAGATACTTAAATGGAACGAAAAATGTAGGTTTATGGTATTCTAGAGACTCAACTTTAAACCTAATTGCATATTCGGATTCTGATTATGCTGGATGTAAACTAGATAGAAAAAGCACAAGTGGTGCATGCCATTTCTTAGGAAGTAACTTAATCACATGGTTTAGCAAAAAGCAAAATTCAGTTGCATTATCAACTACTGAAGCTGAATATGTAGCAGCTGGAAGTTGCTGTGCGCAAATCCTATGGATTAAGCGACAACTTGAAGACTATGGTATCACACTTGATAAAACACCCATAAGATGTGATAACACTAGCGCAATCAATTTAACTAAAAATCCGATTCAACACTCAAGGACAAAACACATAGAAATTAGATATCATTTTATAAGGGAACATGTAGCTAATGATGAAATTTGTTTAGATTATGTAAACACTGAAGAACAACTAGCTGACATATTAACAAAACCCTTAAGTGAAGAAAGATTTTGTTATCTTAGAGGAGAATTAGGAGTTTGTGATCCTTTGGAATAGTTTTGAAACTCTTAAGGAATCTATCTAGATTTCATATTTTTCGTGAAAAATCTTGATGTTTCAATAAGGAAATCTATCTAGATCTTGATTCATTGTTTCCCCAATTGCTAAAGAACTTAAATCTATAATTTGATGATTAATTTGAATAGTTTCAAATCATTGAAACTCAATTTTTTATCTCTGAAACTGTTAGAGTCGACTCTGACAGTTTGCGGAGTCGACACCTGAGTTTTTGATTTTCTGTCTAAGTGATTAGAGCCGACTCTGGCTTTTGTGGAGCCGACTCTAATACGAGCGCTGACAGACTTTCTGGCTCGGAGCCGACACCCAGTTTTCGGGAGTCGACTCTAAGTCGAGTTAGGTCAAAAATAAAAGGCGGAGTCGACCCCCATTCGTTTCAATCGTTTTCCTAAATCATTCCTAAGAGCTCCAAAACCTTTCCAACTTCCTCAAATCCACTCAATACCCCTGATTAATCTTCCAATCCTCTCAATGGCACCAAAGAGGCGTGGATTCGTCGCTGGAGCTTCCGTTCCAACGAGAAGACGCACGGTTCGAAGGCAACCATCGCCTTCTTCCTCTTCGGCCACTCGAGGATTCTCCACCTTCACCCTCATCTCCTAAGGTTGATCAACTAGCTGGTAAGACCATTACAACTGGGAGGAAAGTTAATTTTGATTTATTTGAATCGGAGGGCTTTTCAATTGGAAGAAATTTAAAGGATATGGGATGGGAGAAAGTGTGCTCGCTAGATTTGCCCACATATCCAGCATTGGTAAGAGAGTTTTATAATGGATTAAGCAGAGGAGAAGGAGGTTTAGTAAGCACAGTAAGAGGAACTAGGGTTATGGTAACTACTGAAATTCTTGGAACCCTATTAGAAATGCCCACTGTTGGTTTATTGGAATGTCAACTCAATGACAGAAGTGGTGCACTATCAAGAATGCTAGGAAGAGAGGTGACTGAGTTCGAAGAGATTTTTGCAAATCAGTTAAACCTAGAACTCAGATTATTGCATAATATTTGTGGTAGAATCTTGTTTCCGAAAATAGGGATTTGAGTATGTCTCGGAGCGAGACGTTCTGATGATGGACTGCATAATAACTGGAAGGCCAGTCAATTTAGCTGGCATGATGATAGGATACATGGCAGAGGCAGCCACTAAGAAAAGATCAACTCTACCCTACGGAATGATTCTGACATTAGTTTTTAGAAGCCAGGGTGTGCTCATCATGGAAAATGAACCATTAAGAAAACTGAGACACACTGATTATTACAGCATTTCTACTATTCACAGAATGGGATTTAAGAAAGTCAATGGTGTTTGGATGAGGAGAGAGGAAAGAACAGATAGGGATGGTGCAGAGGGAACCAGGCTAGAAGACATCCCAGGACCATCTGCTGCGGGACCATCAGTCCCTGATTCATCTTTTGCGGGACCTTCATCTACTGGACCTTCGGAGGCCGGACCGAGTTCTATTCCATCACCTCCACATCAACCTATAACAAATTCTGGAGGATTTTCTAATGAACAACTTGATCAGTTAAGAAGCCTACTTGCTGAGTATGACAGTCACAGATCAAATGAAATTAATCAATTGAAAGAAGACTTTAATCAGTTGAAAGAAGAATTAAATTCGAGACTGGACATGCTATCCTTTACCTTAGGCAGTTCTGTGGAATCCTTTGGAGCTGAGCTTCATAAAATCTTCGAAAGGATGGAAGGCATTGCCTGGATCTGGATCGTATGTTCATGCAACGGGTCAATTAAAGAAGGATATTGACCTTGCAGTCTCTCAAATTGAAGCCTGTCTTGAAAATTTTAAGAAGTCACAAAAAGATGATGTAATGGAGATAATAGGCCATCTAAAGAAAATTGTATTCAAGCACATTTGATCTTGTCTTTAAATTTGATAGCTTGTACTTAGGAAGTTTATAATTATCCAATGTATTTCATTTTGAGATGTATATGAATCAACTGATGTAATGGTTCTTGCATATGAAATACTATTTCTTTTTCAAAATTTTGATTGACTGGACTCCTATGCTTTACTGAGATTATAAATTTTCTTTACTCTCCTTATTGCTTATAACAAAAAAGGGGGAGAGATAGTTGTGTATATGCAAAGAAAGAAAAGATTATATATGCATAAAGAAAGAAAGAAAGGGGGAGAATTAACTGTTAGAGAAGGGAGAATTAATTGTTATGTAAAAATGAATGAAATCTGTTACAAATTTGATATATAAAGAAGAGTTGGATATATATATATAAGAAGAGCTACTCAATGCAGGGGGAGCTTAACAAAAAGCTCATTTACTATCTTATGCACAAAGTTTAATAATTCAATACAATTTTAAAAGTTTACATTGAACATTGGCATCAAAACCTTAATTTCAAGAGGTTAAAGTTAAATTGACTATAATCCTTAATTTGATTGAATGATTGATTGCATATACTCAAAATTTTTGTTATCATCAAAAAGGGGGAGATTGATGACCCAATTGATTTTTGATGATTAACAAAACTATGTGAGTATAATTTTTTTGAAGGCTCTAATGATTTTGATTTAGTGTTTCAGCCAATAAGA
>UESW01004506.1:429765-541397 GCA_900491605.1 Calamus simplicifolius
AGGGATTAAACTAGAGGAGGTTGTTAAACCTCGGTACAAGCTAGGTATAGCTTGTGTTTGGGTTTTGTGCCGGTGAGCCCGTGTAAAATCGGCTGGGTTCGTTGTGATCCCGGGAAAACAACAAGTTTGAGTTGTGAGCTTGGAAAACAACTCGGCTGTAATCTAGAGAGATTATAGTGTGGACCCAAGTGAGTCTTGGGAGTGGACGTAGGTGTTGTTTGCACCAAACCACTATAAAAATATCTTGTGTTTGCCGTGCTTAATTGTCTCTTCTCTATCTCTCATATACTTGTGTTTGTGCTTTGCTTATTAGTTGATCCTTTCACTTGCACATCTCAATTTAAATTGTTTAAAAGTCTTAAATTTTTTAAGAACCCAATTCACCCCCCCCCCCTCTTGGGTTGCCATCTGGGCCAACAATCCTAGTGTGTCCTTTCCCCAAGTCCTTTGGTTATCGACGTGGGACCCCTAGGGGCTTCTTTGGTGCTGAGGAATAACCTTTAATTTATTCTCGAACAACCTCGACTTAGCCTCATAGGACCGAATCCTAGAGTCGAAGAATATGGACTCCCGGCGACCGATGGAGCACCGAACTCGGAAGGCTAGGACTCGAACTTCCAGGGGCTGCTTGCGCGTAGCTTTGCCAATGATGCACTGGGCTTCGTGCCTGGCTGACCCAGGGATTTTTGTGCCAATCGGGGGTCAGGCTTTAGTTGTCAAGAGCCGATGGTATATCGCTCTGCCAGTGGTACACTGGGCTTTGTGCCTGACTGACCCAGGGCTTTTTGTGCCGACCGAGGGTCAGGATTTAGTTGTTGAGAATTGATGGTACATCGTGTTAGGGTTTAGACCTGTGATTAATAGCAATGGGATTCCCCGTTGAACAAGAACTAGAACTAAGGATTCCCAATCCTGTTAGGTTTAGACCTTGATGAATAGCAATGGGATTCCCCGTTCAACAAGAACTAGAACTAAGGATTCCCAATCCTGTTAGGTTTAGACCTTGATGATTAGCAATGGGATTCCCCGTTCAACAAGAACTAGAACTAAGGATTTCTAATCCTGTTAGGTTTACTTCTTGAAAAAGGAGGAAGATGGGGAGGAGAAAGAAAGGGCTGCCGCCCTATGATGAGAGAAGGGAATTTTTGGGAGAAAAGAATCTGTTCTCTATTCCATCCAAACCCTAGAGACTAGAGTTTAAATACATCCACGAAGTGGGCCAGGCCCAGACTCAACAAAAAACTCCCATGGACTAAACCAATGAGATTAAACTAATCCCCAAGCCCGTGTACACCCGTGACTTGATTTAATCTCAACCCTTGGACTCAAACCCAGTCCAATACAAGTTAGCCCACCTGGGCCTTGATAGCACCACACCAGGCCCAACAATCTCCACCTTGGTGCTTTCAAGGCCTCAGCACGTCCACTGTGTCCATCAGCTTTAACAACGAAATACACTTTTGAAAACTGTCCCGTGGAAGAACCTTAGTCAGTGCATCTGCTGGATTTTCTTTGGTGTATACCTTCACCAGCTCCACCTCACCATCTTCCACCAGCTCTCTGATCCTGTGGTATCTGAGGTCAATGTGCTTCGTCCTAGCATGATAGACTGCATTCTGCGCAAGCATCAGAGCACTCTGGCTGTCACTATGCACCTGGACAACCTTCTGATCAAGTCCCATCTCCAGCATCAAGCCCTTCAGCCAAAGAGCTTCCTTTGCTACCTCTGTGATACCTATGTATTCTGCCTCCGTGGTAGATAAGGCTGTGATGGGCTGCAGACATGATCTCCACGATACTGGACCACCAAACAGGCTGAACACAAAGCCTGTTGTGGATCTCCTAGTGTCCACATCTCCACCAAAGTCTGCATCCACATACCCATATAACTGCCCACGAGCCTCCTTGGATAAGTTGGATCTCTCAGCACCTTCTTGCTGTCCATAGTAAATACCAACCCCAACTGTACCTACCAAGTACCTGAAGATTCCCTTTAGTGCTCGCCAGTGCTCCCTGCCAGGGTGCGCCATGAACCTGCTCACCTGGCTCACTGCATGGGCTATGTCTGGCCTACAACATACCATGGCATACATAAGGCTCCCAACACCAGAAGCATATGGTACCTTCTCCATCTCCTGAGCCTCCACCTCAGTCTGTGGTGACATGGTCTTCGATAAGGAAAAATGTGCTGCCAAAGGTAGTGCTGTCGGTTTGGCATCCTTCATCCCATATCGCTCCAGAATCTTTTTAATGTAGCCACCCTGACTCAGATGCAGCACACCCTTGGATCTATCTCTGATGATTTCCATCCCTAGGATCTTCCTGGCTGGCCCCAGATCCTTCATCTCAAACTCCCGAGACAAAGCTATCTTCAGTTCCTGTACAGCCTTCTCACTCTTGCATGCTATCAGCATGTCATCTACATACAAGAGTAAGTACATCCTAGACCATCATCCAGAGATTTAACATACACACAAGAATCATACTCACACCTGGAAAGTCCAATGCTCCTAACATAAGTGTCAAATCTCTTGTACCACTGCCTCGGCGACTGCTTCAGCCCATACAGAGATTTCTTCAGCAAACAGACTTTCCCATCTGATCTTGGTTCTCTAAACCCTGGTGGCTGCTCCATGTAGATGCTCTCCTCCAAATGACCATGGAGGAATGCTGTCTTCACATCCATCTGCTCCAGCTCCAAGTCCTGAGCTGCTACAATACTCAATAATAGTCTGATGGAAGTGTGCCTGACAACTGGAGAAAATATCTCACCATAATCGATGCCTTCTTTCTGAGAGTATCCTTTGGCCACTAGTCTTGCCTTATACCTGATACCCTCTTGTTCTGAAGCTCCTTCCTTGCGCTGATAAACCCATTTACAACCAATGGGTTTCTTTCCTTGTGGCAGCTGGACCACCTGCCACGTATTATTTCTGTGAAGAGACTGCATTTCCTCTGCCATAGCATGGATCCACCTATCTCTATCCTGACTTTCCATAGCCTCTTCATAGGTGAAAGGGTCTCCATTTGCTGTCACCAGGGCATATGACAACGAATCCTCGAAGCCGTATCGAACTGGTGGTCGCACGTTCCTCCTGGGCCTTTGCTGTGCGATCCCAGTATCAGTCCCCTGTTCAGCTGCATCCTGCTGAACTCCCTGGCTTCTACCCCCTCTGTCAGTCCTCTCCACCTGAATCTCAAATCCTCCTGGTCCACTAGCAAATGGCACAACTGTATAGGAGGTTATCTGACTAGTGTTACCGTGTTCTACCTCCTGTAGTCCCTGCTGTGCATCCATGCCACTTCTGTTCTGGAGGATTGAGCTCTCATCAAAGGTTACATCTCTGCTGATGACAACCTTCTTCTCCAAGGGGTCCCATAGCCGATACCCCTTGACTCCTCGCGGGTAGCCTAGGAACACCATCTTCTTAGACCTGGCATCCAACTTACTCCGCTCCCCAGCTCCAACATGCACATATGCTGTGCATCCAAACACCCTTAGATGGTTTAGGCTTGTCTTCCTTCCAGACCATATCTCCTCTGGAATGTCTCCATCTAACCTGGTATGCGGTGACCGATTGACCAAGTAGCTAGCTGCATCTACTGCGTCAACCCAGAACATCTTTGGAAGCCCTGCCTGCTGCCTTAAGCATCTTGCCTTTTCCAATAGTGTTCTGTTCATCCTCTCAGCCACCCCATTCTGTTGAGGAGTTCCCATCACCGAGAAGTGCCTTCTGATGCCCCACTCCTCACAAAAAATCTGGAACTCCCTGCTGGTGTATTCCCCGCCATTATCAGACCTCAGACACTTCACACTTTTACCCTGCTCCTTCTCCACCTCAGCCTTCCAGATTTTGAACTTGGTGAAGACCTCTGATTTCTCCTTCATAAAGTAGATCCACAGCTTCCTTGAGAAATCATCTATCAGGGTCATAAAGTATCTGGCCCCATTCCTTGCAGAAACTGGGGCTGGTCCCCAGACATCTGTGTGTACTAACTCCAGGGGTTCAGCACTCCTAGCTGTGCTGACTGAGAACTGTACTCTCCTCTGCTTTCCCATCTGACAAGGCTCACAGATCTCCATATCTCCGCTACTCAAGTCTGGAAGCAGACCTCTCTTGCTCAGTTCTTTCATCCCCTTGTCTCCCATGTGGCCCAGGCGGTAATGCCACATCCTGTACACATCCCGGGGATCTTGCTCCACAGCTGCCACCTCAGATTTCACAGTCATCACAGAGCCCTCCATCTTGTATAGATTATTTTCCAGCCTTCTCCCTCTCATCACCACCATGGCTCCATTGGAGATGTTCAGAACTCCACTCCTGGCACGACTGCTGAAGTTGTATCCAGTCCGCTCCAGGTACCCTAGTGATACCAGATTCTTCTTGAGTTCTGGAACATGCTTCACACTGGTAAGAGTGCGCACCATACCATCAAACATCCTCACCCTCACTGTGCCAATACCTGCCACCTTGCAAGGGTGATTATCTCCAAGAGTCACATTCCCCTCCTCAACCTCTGTGTAAGTACTGAACCACGACCGGTTGGGAGTGTAATGATGAGAACAGGCTGAATCCAAGGTCCACATCTCTGTGCTGTGCCTGTGATCATCTGATACAACCAAGAGATCATCCTCCACCTCCTGATCTGCAACTGTACTTACAGACTCAGATCCTCCTTTTTCTCCCTTCTGATTTTTCCACTTAGGACAATTCTTCTTAAAATGTCCTACCTCTCCACACTTATAGCACTTCAGCTCTCTCTTGCCTTTCCTGGACTTTGATCGTCCTCCAGACTTACTTCTGTCCCTGCCCCTACCTCTGCCTGTCCTTTCCCCAACTGATAGACCCTCCTGGGGAACAGCTTCCTTGGTCATCTTCTCCCTCTGCTCATTCGTCCGAAGCACCGAGACAATATCTTCATAAATTAATGTCTCCTTCCCATAGAGCAGTGTTGTGACCAATGAGTCATAAGACGTGGGCATTGAACATAAAAGCAGAAGTGCTTTATCTTCTTCCTCCATCTTGACCCCAACATTCAGAAGTTCATTGCTCATCTGATCGAATATCTGGATGTGACCCAGCACATCTCCACCTTCTGACATCCGAAGGCTGTAGAGGCGCTTCTTCAACATCAACTTGTTGCACATATTCTTCCCCATATAGAGGGTGTGCAACTTCGTCCAGAGTCCCTTCGGGGTCTTCTCCTCCAGCACTGAATAGAGGACTGAATCCGCCAGACAGCCCCTGATCATTGAACATGTCTTCTTCTCCAATAAAATCCACTGCTTGTCTATCATCCCATCTGGCCTTTCCTCCAAAGCCAAATCTAAACCCTGCTGCACAAGGAGGTCCTCTACCCGGACTTTCCACATGGAGAAACTTCCCTTCCCATCAAACTTCTTAACCTCTATTTTTATGCTACTCCCCATGGCCAATTCCAAAAAATAGCACAAAAATAAATTTTATAAAATAGAGAAGTACCTTGACGAGATTCTGTTGAAATTATTTCAACTCCTTGAAGGCCTCCAGATTACTCCTTGAACCTGGCTCTGATACCACTTGTTAGGGTTTAGACCTGTGATTAATAGCAATGGGATTCCCCGTTGAACAAGAACTAGAACTAAGGATTCCCAATCCTGTTAGGTTTAGACCTTGATGAATAGCAATGGGATTCCCCGTTCAACAAGAACTAGAACTAAGGATTCCCAATCCTGTTAGGTTTAGACCTTGATGATTAGCAATGGGATTCCCCGTTCAACAAGAACTAGAACTAAGGATTTCTAATCCTGTTAGGTTTACTTCTTGAAAAAGGAGGAAGATGGGGAGGAGAAAGAAAGGGCTGCCGCCCTATGATGAGAGAAGGAATTTTTGGGAGAAAAGAATCTGTTCTCTATTCCATCCAAACCCTAGAGACTAGAGTTTAAATACATCCACGAAGTGGGCCAGGCCCAGACTCAACAAAAAACTCCCATGGACTAAACCAATGAGATTAAACTAATCCCCAAGCCCGTGTACACCCGTGACTTGATTTAATCTCAACCCTTGGACTCAAACCCAGCCCAATACAAGTTAGCCCACCTGGGCCTTGATAGCACCACACCAGGCCCAACACATCGCTCTGCCATTGGTACACTGGGCTTCGTGCCTGGCTAACCCAGGGCTTTTTGTGCCGACCGGGGGTCAAGCTTTAGTTGTCGAGAGCCGATGGTACATCGCTCTGCCAGTGGCACACTGGGCTTCGTGCCTGGCTGACCTAGGGCTTTTTGTGCTGACCGGGGGTCAGGCTTTAGTTGTCGAGAGCCGATGGTACATCGCTCTGCCAGTGGCACACTAGGCTTCATGCCTGGCTGACCCAGGGCTTTTTGTACCGACCGAGGGTTGGGCTTTAGTTGTTGAGAGTCGATGGTACATCGCTCTACTAGTGGTACACTGGGCTTCGTGCCTTGCTAACCTAGGGCTTTTTGTGCCAACTGGGGGTCGGGCTTTAGTTGTCGAGAGCCGATGGTACATCGCTCTGCCAGTGGCACATTGGGCTTTGTGCCTGGCTGAGCCAGGGCTTTTTGTACCGACCGGGGGTCGGACTTTAGTTATTGAGAGCCGATGGTACATTACCCTGCCAGTGGTACACTGGGCTTCATGCCTGGCTAACCCAGGGCTTTTTGTGGAAAAACTGAGATGCTAGAACTCAAATTCATTGATGTGAAATGAGGGGTGAGAACCCAATAGAATACAAGTACGATATTTAATGTAAGAAGGAAATGTACTATTGATAGTATCGGCGGAGATTGTTAGCGTTCCACGTCTGGGGGAGCAGCCTCCCATCCAATTCTTCAACCTTATATGCTCTGTGACGAAGTGCTTCAGTGATCCGGTAGGGCCCCTCCCAGTTCGGAGCTAGCTTGCCTCCTTCCGTCGGCCTCGAGACTTAGCTCGCCGAAGGACTAGGTCTCCTGGCAAAAAGGTCTTGGGGCACATGCGGGCGTTGTAATATTTGGCAGCTCGTTGCCAGTAGACCACCATCCGAAGTCGCGCTCGGTCTCGCACCTCCTCCACTAGGTCGAGGTTGGCTCATAGCTGGTCCGGGTTATCTTCGTACTGTATGACTCCACCCGAGGGCTCGGGGAACCTATCTCTACCGGGATGACAGCTTCGGACCCGAAGACCAGACTGAATGGGGTCTCTCCAGTGGGAGCTCGTGGTGTTGTGTGGTAGGCCCATAGCACATTGTGGAGTTCCTCCACCCACCGCCCCTTGAAATCATCCAGTCGGGTTGTCATTCCTTGGAGAATGATACGATTAGTTACTTCAGCTGCTCCGTTGGTTTGAGGATGCCCGACGGAAGTGAATCTCTGATGTATGCCCAGTTCGGAGCAGAATTCTCGGAAGGGCGCGTTGTCAAACTGCCGGCTATTATCGGTGACCAGAGTGTGTGGTAGTCCGAACCGGCATATGATAGACTTCTAAAAGAAGGATCTTACCTTACTCTCAGTGATCTTAGCAAGGGCTTCGGCCTCAATCCACTTGGTGAAGTAATCGACTGCCACTAGGAGGAACTTGCGCTGTCCGGAGGCTGGGAGGAATGGTCCCAAGATGTCCATACCCCACTGGGCGAAGGGCCAAGGTGCCGCCAGAGGGGTCAGCTAAGATGCCGGCTGTCGCTGAATATTGGCGTGGCCCTGGCAGCTATCACACTTCTTAACAAGCTTGGCCGTGTCTTCCCTCATGGTCAACCAGTAGTACCCTTGCCGTAAGGCCTTGTAAGCTAGGGCCCTGCCCCCCAGGTAACTCCCGCAGATGCCCTCATGGATTTCCTGCAAGATGTAGTCTGCTTCGACTGGTTTGACGCATTTAAGGACCGGGTAAGAAAATGATCTTCGATAAAGCTTCTCGTCCATCATCAGGAATTTCGAAGCCCACCGTCTAAGTAGCCTAGCCTCAGCAGGGTCTTGTAGGAGAGTGTCGTCGGCCAAATACCAGACATAGGCGTCCATCCAGGAGGGTCCTTGTTCAACCGGCAGTGCTTCATCCGCAGCTTCGATGCTCGGGGTCTGCAAGTGCTCTACATACGTTCTTCCCATGGTCCCGTCGGCCGAGGTGGCTAATCAGGACAGTGCGTCAGCCCTAGCGTTCTCCGCCTGGGGAATGCAGCTAATGCGGAAGTAAGAGAACCGAGAGGCTTGGGACTGCACTCTGCTCAGGTAGCGGGACATGGTCGAGTCTCTAGCTTTGTATTCCCCAGTCACTTGCCCAGAAATAAGCTGGGAGTTGGTGAAGGCCCTCAAACGCCCCGCACCGAGCTCCTCAGCTAGCTTCATTCCCGCCAACAGGGCTTCATACTCTGCTTGGTTATTAGTGGCCGGGAACTGAAACCGAAGGGCGTACTCCACCACCTCTCCCTCGGGGCTCGCAAGGATGAGCCCAGCTCCGCTTCCTTGAAAATTTGCTACTCCATCTACATGCAAGATCCAGTCTTCCTTCCCTGGTTTCTCGATCGAGGAGGACTCCACGTGCACCTCCGGACGCGATTCCTTTGAACATCTCTCGGTCCAAGAACACTTGACCAAGAAATCAGCTAACACTTGAGATTTCATGGCAGACCTTGGTCGAATAGATAGGTCGAACTCGCTCAGCTTGATGGCCCACTTGGCTAACCGACTAGAGGTGTCCGGACGGGATAAGATGGTCCGAAGAGGTTGGTCTGTGAGCACCACGATGGGATGAGCTTGAAAGTAGGGTCGGAAGCGCTGGGCAGAGACCGCCAGGGCAAAAATGATCTTCTCAGTCCTGGAATATCTGGTCTCAGCATCATGAAGTACCTTGCTGGTGTAGTAGACCGGCCTCTGTACTCCGTCAGCATCCATACGCACGAGCACAAAACTGACGGCCTCTGGGGAGGCTGCAAGGTATAGAAAGAGCTCTTCTCTGCCCCTTAGCTTGGACAACAATGGGGGAGTGGATAGAAAATGCTTCGACTCTTCGAAGGCGTCCTGATATTTCTTTGTCCACTCGAAGCTGTTGACCTTGCACAGCGCCTTAAAGAAGGGTAGGCACTTTCTACCGATCTTGACATGAAACGACTCAAGGCCGCAACCCTCCCGGTTAGGCATTGCACCTCCTTCTTATTAGATGAGGGCCTCATGTTCAAGATAGCCCGAATCTTGTCAGGATTAGCTTCGATCCCCCCGCTGGGTCACCATAAAGCCCAAAAGCTTGCCTGCCGCCACCCCAAAGGCACACTTGCGGGGGTTTAGCCTCATCCGGTACCGGCGTAGGTTGTTGAAGGTCTCTGCGAGGTCAGCGACATGGTCAGCAGCACTGGTGCTCTTGGTTAGCATATCGTCCACGTACACCTCCATGTTATGCCCGATCTGGTCCTCAAAGATCTTATTCATCAACCTCTGATAGGTGGCTCCGGCATTCTTTAACCCAAACGACATCACCTTGTAGCAGTAAATCCCTTTTTCAGTAACAAAGGAGGTGGCTTCTTCATCAGCTGGGTTCATCCTGATTTGGTTGTATCCCGAAAATGCGTCCATGAAGCTAAGAGTTTCGTGCCCGGACATGGCGTCCACTAGCTGGTCGATCCGGGGCAGTGGGAAGCTATCCTTGGGGCATGCCTTATTGAGATCGGTGAAGTCCATACACATCCTCCAGCTCCCACTGGCCTTGCGAACCATTACGACATTCGCCAGCCAGTCGGGGTAGTGCACCTCACGGATATGGCCGGCTACCAATAGCTTTCGTACCTCCTCATCCACGGCCTTCTGCCTGTCAGGAGCGAAGCTCCTCTTCTTTTGCCGAATGGGTCGGCACCCCGGCTTGATGTTGAGCCGATGGGTAATCACTTCTTCTGGAATGTCAGGCATATCGGACGCCGACCAGGTAAAGACATCAGCATTAGCCCGCAAGAAAGCGAGGAGCTGGTCATGGGCCTCCTCCAGGAGTAGGGCTCCGATCCGGATCATCCTTGCTTGGTCCTCCTCAAGAGGGAAAGCAAGCAGGTGCTCAGCTGGTTCTCCTCTCCTCTCTAGGTCCCGGGGGTCTAGCGCTTCTGGTGCAGGTGCGGGCACCACCCCCTGCAGACTGGGGGCCATGTGGTAGCAAAGCGGGGGTGGGTTCTGCTCCCCCTGCATCTCCCCTACTTCCTCCCTGGTGGGAAACCTTACAAGGAGTCGCTTAGTGGATATGACAATGTCCAAAGGGTTAAGTCCAGGCCTCCCAAGGATTGCATTGTAGGCGAGGGGCACTCGGACCACCAGGAAGTTCATGAAGATTGTGCTTTGGCGCGGGGCCGTGGCAACCGTGACGGAAAGAGTGACCTCCCCCTCGACTTTCACAGAGTCTCCAGTGAACCCCATCAAGGGCGTGGCGACGGGCAGGAGAAGGTTGGGCGGCATATTCATGCGAACAAAAGCATCATAACTCAAAACATCCACCGAGCTCCCACTATCAACCAGAATTCTTTTTATAAGGTGCTTAGCAATCATCATGGATGCGATGACACTATCATCATTTTTATTCACCACCCCCTCTAAGTCCTTTTTAGAAAAAGGAATTACAGGATCTAACTCCCCTCCCCTCTCGGCCTTTTGGGTGGGCCGCCTGCCCCCTAGAAAATCATCGCCACCGTCTTCTCGATTGGAGCGTTGTCGATCATCGGCGGCGGAGGCGCTGACGGACCAGGAGTATCCGGGTTGTTCTTTCGAATGAACTTTCCCAGATAGCCACATTGGATAAGATTCTCTATCGCCTTTTTCAGCTGTCGGTAGTCGTCGGTGTCGTGTCCATGGTCCCGGTGATAGCGGCAGTAAAGGTTGTTGTTGCGGAGGATTTTTGGGTTTATCGGAGGTGGGCGCTGAAAATAAGACTTACCCTCGATCTCGAGCAAGATGTGCGATAAAGGGGCGAGCAAAGGAGTGTAGGGCCCATCTCTTTGTGCTGGGACTCAAGGACGGTTGTCTGGTTGGCGGGGAGGTTCGGGTTTCCTGGGTCGAACTTCGACAGGCTTAGGGGGGTCGACTTCTTGAGGACACTCCCGCTCGCCTCGCACCGAGAGGAATCAGCCTCGTCGGCACGAATATACTTCTAGGCCCAAGTCAAAAGTTCGGCATAAGATCCGGGCGGCTTCTTGTCAAGGGAGTATGCGAAGTGAGACGGACGAAGCCCTCGCTTCAAGGCCAAGGTGGCCACTGAGTCTTCAAGATTGTAAACCTCCAGGGCTTCCTCCTTGAACCGAGTAACGTAATCCCGCAAGGACTCGCCGCTCTTCTGCTGGATAGCGAAGAGGCTGTCAGCCACCCTTGGAATCTTTCGACAGACGTCAAAATGGGCCAAGAAGGCTCTTTCCAGCTGACGAAAAGAATCAATACTCCACGGCGGCAGGCGAGAGTACCAAGCCCAGACAGCCTTCTTCAGGGTGGCAGGGAAGGCGATGCACATGAGCGAATCGGTGGCCCTCTGGACCTGCATGAGAACCTTGTAACTTTCCAGGTGGTCCAAGGGATCCGCGGTTCCATCATATGGATCCAGCTGGGGGAGGCAGAACTGGGTGGAGATGGGCTCTTCTATGATGCGGCGGGATAGCGGAGGCCGATTGTCATAGTCCGCCTCTGGCAGGTGAGTGATTCGGCGGCTGAGTTCCTCCAACCGCTGGTTATACTCGTCGAGTCGACGCTCGGCTTGGTGGGCTATCCTGCCATCGAAGGACCCCTCCCCCGTGGATTCTGAGGATGGGGAAGGGTGACGGCGATGTCGGCGGGGGCGCTCCACCTTCCTCCCATGCCGCCGCCTGGGTGAAATACTGGTGTGGCGAGAAGGCGATCGGGGTCTCTTAGAGGCTCCTCGGTGGGGGGCGTTTGGGCGAGGCATGATGGTGGCGAGCCCCCGGGACCGGTGATCTCCTTCGGGAGGAATGCTGGCTGGGTTGCACCACCCCCGGAACCGATGGATATAGCTCCAGCTGCCGCGGGGTCACCTGCTGGTGCTGCAGGCCTTGAACCACCGCCGCCAAGGATTGGACTTGCGTGGCTAGAGTGGAAAACCGGTCTTCCTGGAACTGCTGGGGAGAAGGCGCAGGGACACCGATCGAGGGAGTGGAAGGTCCAGCCTCCTGGAGACACGACGGTGCCGAGGCATCGGCCGGGGGAGCTGAAGGGGCAACCGTTAGCGGATCGGCTTCTTGGCGCTGCCCCCCAGCGCAACTGACAGAGATCCCTTTCGCACGGGTTGTCACCATAGCTCAAGAGCTTGGAGAGAGAGAGGTTGCAGATTGCCGGTTCAATGTCTTTCTCTTCACCCCTCCTACCTGGTGCGCCAATCTGTTGACACCAAGTCACTTTCCTCGAGCGCAGGGGAAGTGGACGTTCTCCTCGTCAGACTCCTGCAAGAAAAGTCCCCGGAGACCGGATGATCCGGTGGGGACCCTCCGATGCTCAAGTTAGTCACTCAAGAATAGACGAGAACTGTCTAGCCCCTAGGAAGCTAGATAATTGGGGCTTAACTAGCAGGAAGGAGCTAGGAAAACCAGAGTTCATGGATCCCTACTTACAGCGTGAGCGTATGCTTTTATACCTTTTCGAAGATACACCCTTCCATTCCCGAAGATTGCTGATTTTAAGGTGCCCTGTTCAATAATGGACAAAAGATGAGGCTGACAGTGACAGATCGTACTATCGCTATTCATGCTGGAGGTATCCTGCGTCACCTGCCAGTGCGGCCTCACAGGTGTCTCGCACCGGTGGTTGTACATGGTGCATGCCATCACCGGATGTGATCGCGCACAGTTACGGGCAGGTGGTGAACCATACGCTGTAACGGGGTATAGCCATGCACAGTGACAGACATGTGATGGACCATACACCGTTATGAGGTATGGCTGCACCCTGCTATGGATGTGCGGTGGATTACGCGAGTGTTCCAGGTGGCCCGGAGTGGGCCGGATCATGCATCGGGCACTATTCATGCAGCCCGAGATTGAGGTGGTCTCGGGGGTTGAGATACTATTCATGAGGCCCAGGAGCTGTGGCTTGAGGCCGAGGGCGGAACTCGAGGCCAAGCACTGTTCATGCAGCCCGAGACCGAGCGGGTCTCGGGGGTTGAGATACTGTTCATGAGGCCTGGAAGCTGTGGCTTGAGGCCGAGGGTGGAACTCGAGGCCAAGCGTTGTTCATGCAGCCCAAGAACGAGAGGGTCTCAGGGGTTGAGATATTGTTCATGAGGCCCGGGAGCTGTGGCTTGAGGCCGAGGGCGGAACTCGAGGCCAGGCACTGTTCATGCAGCCCGAGACCGAGGGGGTCTCGGGGGTTGAGATACTGTTCATAAGGCCCGGGAGCTGTGGCTTGAGGCCGAGGGTGGAACTCGAGGCCAAGCGCTGTTCATGCAGCCTGAGACTGAGGGGGTCTCGGGGGTTGAGATAGTGTTCATGAGGCCCGGGAGCTGTGGCTTGAGGCCGAGGGCGGAACTCGAGGCCAAGCGCTGTTCATGCAGCCCGAGACCGAGGGGGTCTTGGGGGTTGAGATACTGTCATGAGGCCCGGGAGCTGTGGCTTGAGGCCGAGGGCGGAACTCAAGGCCAAGCACTGTTCATGCAGCCCGAGACCGAGGGGGTCTTGGGGGTTGAGATACTGTCCATGAGGCCCGGGAGCTGTGGCTTGAGGCCAAGGGCGGAACTCGAGGCCAAGCGCTATTCATGCAGCTCGAGACCGAGGGGGTCTTGAGGGTTGAGATACTGTTCATGAGGCCCGGGAGCTGTGGCTTGAGGCCGAGAGCAAAACTCGAGGCCAAGCACTATTCATGTAGCCCGAGACCGAGGGGGTCTCGGAGGTTGAGATACTGTTCATGAGGCCCGGGAGCTGTGGCTTGAGGCCGATACCGATAAAGGGGCTCAGGAGGCCGAGAGGGCCTCCGTCAGTCGCCGTTATCGTTCATTCTGATGGTGTTGGATCAGCCATATCACTTAGACTTGTTGACTGGTTTTTGGGTAAGGAAGTAGACCGGATCATGCTGACGCCACCTGCAAATGTTTTTACGAGAGTCGAGTGGGACCGGCTCAAGCCAACTCTGCTTGCCACCAAGTCAACCTTCACGCGCCGGTTCCCAACCTTTATTTTGGCAGTGCGCGCCCACTACCTCCGAATTGGGTCTTGTTTGAGGAAGCTGTTGGTAGGGGTGCAACTTGGATCATGAAACTGGGTTTTTTTACTCTAATTCTAACTCTATTTTGTAAAATATCAATTCTAATTCTAATTTTAATTTTATTTGTAAAATTTCAATTCTAACTTTATTTTTAAAAATTAAATTTGGATTGAGTTTTGGATTAGAATTCGGATTGATGAAATAAATAAATAAATCAATATGACAATATGAAATAAACAAGCTTAACATTGTATAAATAATAATAATTTTCTTCTTTTATCACTACATTTCTAACTATATTATATAATTTTTTAAATAATAATATTTTTTTATTTTATAAATATCGCAAGTTGATTTTTTTTAACGTATTGAGCTATATTTATCGCATCTTTATGTTTATGATCATCGTAAACCGAGCTCAAAAGCATTTCCATATAGATTATTTTTAAAATTTAAAAAAATTATTTTTATATTTAAAATTTAAATTAAAATAGTACCCTACAAAGCCAATGATAAACGTGGAGCGAATCTGGTTGGTTTTACCGACCATGATGATAGATCATTAACGACCGTTAAACTACTGATTGGAGCACTCTCTAGCCTGATGAGAAAGCGAGTGCAATGGTACATTGATATCCTTGTGCATACAGTTTGATTTGAAAGTTAAATCCATTCATTAAATAGCCCTTGAGATGGGGCCAAATTCTTCACCAACTCCCATGCCGTATGACTCGTATCTTATATTCTTACTTAATCAGCTTTCAGTAGTCCTTATCTTCCTCTCCTCCCGAGCCCCAAGACCGAGGACATCGCCTTGCTTCTCGTTTGCATTCTCGCTGCTCTCCTCCCTTGCCGTCCAGATCTCAGCTTCCTTCTCTCGCTCGCGCTTGCTTTATTTCGTGCCTCTCACTGCCACCCATCTTTGGTTGATCGAGACTCGGGCTATGAGGATTAGAAAATGTGCTTCGAAGCTTCTGGGCTCGGCGAACACATACACTTCACTGCTGCCCTGGTCGTCATCGACGAAATCATGGGCCACCGTCTTGCCGGGCTTCTATGCGAGCTCAATCGCTCGCCTTGGGATTTGATACCCAATATCCATAGCAGCAGTAGAAGCATGGCTGCTTTGAACCCAGATGTGCTAGTCTACATCCCATCTCCCCACCTCCTTTACTTGGAGGGCTACCATTCTCCTCTTCCTCTCCCTCAGCAGTCGACGCCTCCGACGAAGCCACCGAGCCCAACCCCAAAAACCTAGTGCCAATAAGATCCCCCCGCGTTTGGGTAACCCTCGAATTTGGGTTACCTCAGGTTCAGGTTGACTGCAACCCAAACCTGAATCAATTGCAAATCAGTTCGGGTTAAACTTAGATCTTTCAGGTTCAGGTTGGACAGATATTAGTTTGAGTACTGTTGTAAATCGGGTTCGGTGGGCCGGTTCGGGTTGAACTCGGTCCAAGTTGCACCCCTAGTTGTTGGCTATTCATTTTTTTATTTATTTCTTTTAATTTTAGTTTTCTTTCAAACAAAGCTTTTTTAAGCAATTAGTAATAATATTTTTAAACCACTACAAGTTTTTAACATCTTTTGATAAATAAATTTTAAAAATTTTTTTAAAAAAATAAAAAGCATTACATAATACTTTCAACTATTTAATCTATTAAAATTATTTTATAAATTATTTTAATAATATAATATAATCATATCATAATAACATTAAAATATAATATAATATAATAAAAATAACAATATTCTAATATAATAATGATAATAATGTTAAATTATTATAATATATTATTAAAATTACAATCATTATTATCTATTAATATAAAACTCAACTCATCTAAGCCTTTTTTTCAACTACATATGGGGTTGGCAACATGAATCTGCTTTCTCCACTTTGCTCTATTCAGAACTAAGTCGACATTCAAATTATAAATAGTTATATATTTTTTAATTATTTTTATCCATATTAGTTTAGGTTTACCTCTATTCTTATTATGAATTATTAAAAGATCACTCTTTCTAACTGGAGCATATAAAGGTCTCCGTTATATATGTCCAAATATTATCTAGTAATATAATTTTATAATATTATAATTACTATAATATTGCAAAATTATAATATAATAATATTATATTTGCATATTATATTATAGTATTTTAAACATTATTATATTATCTTATATTATAATTATATTTTATATAATCATAATAATTATATTTATTTTAAAATATTATATTTAAATATAATATATAATCATATTATATTATAATATTAAATATTTTTATTCTCTTAATTTGAATTTATGGTTTTTAAGTTTAATGAAAATAGTTTTTGATATTTAACAAGTAGAGTTTTTGGTAAGAGCTTCAAATTGAAACTTTTTCAATGAAAGCTTTTAATAATGGAGTCAAAAGTTATTTTTAAAAAAATTATCAGAGATAATAGAATGATAGGAAAGTGCTTTTTAGGTTTTTTTTTCCTTTTTTTTTACAAGAATGCTCCCATTGTCTTTAAGTAAAAAGTCCCTTTCGCATGAGCTTCCGTAAGAGAACATTTGAGATGGAAGGTGAGAGAATCAAACTTAGGGAACTAAAGCAGCAGCAGCATGAATGGCAAGAAAGCCTGCAACTTGATTAGCTTCTCTAAATATGCCAGCAATAAAGTTATTTATGATAGAAATAACTAAACGAAATTGTTGGAGCAAAGATGATGAATGTCAGAACTTTCATTGATCCTGATAATCGTGCGAAGAGGCTAAGATCAGCTCCATCCCTCCGCCCGCTATGATATGCCCCCGAGGAACAAGCTAAACTAATGTGGTCCGGTAGGCCATGCGACCCATGGCTCGTTTTTTCCGGGTTTCCATAGCCCAACCTTTCCGAACTACCCGTAGCTCAACCTTCCCCGAGCTACCTATAGCTCGGCCTCCCCGAGCTCCCATAGCTCTGTTTTTCCAAGCTACCTATAGCTCGGCTTCCCCCGAGCCTCCCATGGCTCGGCTTCCCCAAGCTTCCCACAACTCATTTTCCCCGAGCCTCCCATGGCTCGGTTTCCCCGAGCTTCCCATAGCTCGGTTTCCTCGATTTACCGATGATTCATTTTTCTCCGAGCTACCTATAACTCGGCTTCCCCCGAGCCTCCCATGGCTCGGCTTCCTCCGAGCTTCCCGTAGCTCGGCTTTCCCCGAGCTTCCATAGCTCGGCTTCCCCGAGCGTCCCGAAGCTCGGCTTCTATGAGCTCCCATAGCTCGGCTTCCTCGAGCTACCTATAGCTTGGACTTCCTGAGCTTCCACAGCTCGGTTTCCCCGAGCTACCTGTAACTCGGCTTCCCCAAGCCTCCCATGGCTCGGCTTTCCCCGAGCTTCCCATGGCTCGGCCTCCCCCGAGCTTTCCGAAGCTCGGTTTCCTCAAGCTTCCACGGCTCGGCTCCCATGAGCAATCCGCGATTCGACACTCACCTCCGTGGAACCCGACGCGGGAGAGCCTAGGCCCATCATAACAGAATCCCAAACAAATAATCATGTTGAAGAGTAGTCTAGGGTCTAATATAACTACCTGGGACCTACGCATCTATCAAATCTCAGGCCATCAAAGAGCTCTCCCAGCCGTCGATCCCTCAACGAACAAGATACGGATCCCACCGGCCTTACAACGGCCTGATTCGATTCATTCCCGTATCCTAACAACCTTCGAACCTTCCAGAAGGCGCTCAAGATCTAGGTCATTACCTATAAATACGACATCCCCCGATTCTCTCAGGTATGCACTCACGGCCCCTAGCTTACTCCCACACTCACCCACTCTCCTTCGCTGCTCATCGGCTCTCCCCCAGAGCTCTCGATTGGCCACTGTTGGGGAGATTGTTGAGAAATTATTGCCCCAATATTATGGATTTTGATGATTACCAAAAGCCATGAGTATATTAAAAGATGCAATGAGTTTATTTACATGAGCAATGAATTTATTTAGAATAATCAATGAGTATGTTAAGTATGACTTTAATCTATTTGAAAGTAACTTCAAGCTCCATGCTTGAGCTGTCAAAAAGAAATTTTTATACTTCATATCTCAATCAATGAGTTTTTGGAACATTTCTTGAATTGATTCCTAATGACAATTTTATTGTATTCAAGTCAAAAATCGATTTAAAATTAATCTGGAACGAATTTCAAAGTCAATCAGAAAATTCTCTGATTTTGATACGTTCCGGAGCCGACTCTAGAGTTTCAGAGTCGACTCCACTCAGTATACAGAGATGTCTGTTTGTCTCGAGTCGACCCATGTGATTTCTCGAGTCGACCCCCGATTTTATCGAGCCGACTCCATGACTGTGTGAGTCGACTCCGCTCAGACACCAAAGAATTATTTTTCTGAGCACTTCTCGAGTCGACCTCTTACTTTTCATGAGTCGACCCCCGACTGTCAGGAGTCGACACCTTATTTTCGTTGAGTCGACCCTTTAACTTTCTGAATATTTCTATTTTTGGTATCGCGTCTTCGAGCTGACTCGCCTAAAGCTGGAGCCGACTCCAACAAATCTGGGCGTGATTTTTCTGAATGCCAACTCAGCATCAACGGTAAGATTTTTCAATAACGGCTAGATTTCTTTGTGTCTAACGACTATATTTTTGCAGAGTCTATAAATAGAGAGGCCATTTTCAAATCAAGAAAGAGATATACAAATCAAGAGAGAAAAAGAAAAATCTTTCAGAAAAAGAGAAAAAACAGAGCGTCATTTGAAAATCCGAGATTCAAAAATAGAGTGAAAGAAAAGGTGTGAAATCAAAGGAGACTTCATCTGTGTTCAAGTTAATCAATCCAAGAGAAGTCTAGAAGAAAATCCAAGAGCCATTCAAGAGCAAATCAAGAGATTTTCAACATTCAAAGAAAGGAAGAAAAAGCTGAAATCAACTCCAACATTCAATCCGTGAAGAATCTGAGCTGAGGCCCGATTCCACACTTCAAAGGAGTTGAGGAAAAGAAGAAAAGAAGAAAAGCCTGCACTCAAATCAAATCTAAACGGGCTCTTCTAAACCTTGCTTTTATTTTGAAATATCTGCTCTAAAGGAGCTATTTTGTATTAAACTTACATTTTCATCTTGTGGTTTACTAATTCAATCAGAGGGTTGAATTAGTGGAGGTAGTGTATCTCGTCACAAGCTAAGGTTAGCTTGTGTGTTGGGTTTTGTGCTGGTAAGCCCGTGTAAAACCGGCTGGGTTTGTTGTGATCCTGGGAAAATAACAAGTTTGGGTTGTAAGCTTGTAAAATAACTCGACTGTAATCGAGGTGATTATAGTGTGGACCCAAGTGGAGCTTGGGAGTGGACGTAGGTGTTGGATACACCGAACCACTATAAAATTTTTGTGTTTGTCGTGCTTATTTATCTCTCTTGCTATCGTGCTTTAACTTGAATTAATTGTTTGCATCCTCTCATCAATAGTTTAAATTACATTAAAAGGCTTAATTTTTAAAAGAATCCAATTCACCCCCCCCTCTTGGGTTGCCATCTGGGCCAACAATTGGTATCAGAGCTTGTGCTCATTTGTTTTTGATTGATCAAACGATCAAGAGCGAAATATCCAAATGGCAACACAAGCCAGCTCAAGTTTTGCTGAGGGTCATTCCACAAATAGACCACCCTTGTTTAATGGTTCCAACTATTCATATTGGAAAGCAAGAATGAGGATATTCATTCAAGCTACTGATTATGAATTATGGAGTGTCATAATTAATGGACCTAGCACACCCACACACTTAGTTGATGGTTCTATAGTTCCTAAGCCCGAAAGGGATTGGAATGAAAATGATAGGAAGATGGCTCAGCTTAATGCAAAAGCCATGAATATTTTATATTGTTCTCTTGATGCTAATAAATTTAATCGTATCTCTACCTGTAATTCTGCTAAAGAGATATGGGATAGATTAGAGGTTACCCATGAGGAAACCAACCAAGTTAAAGAATCTAAGATTAATATACTTATGCATAAATATGAATTATTTAGCATGGAACAATCTGAAACCATAACATGCATGTATACTAGATTTACTGATATTGTTAATGGTTTGAAGAGTCTTGAAAAAACCTATACTAATGCTGAATTGGTTCGCAAAATTCTTAGGTCATTACCAAGATCATGGGAAGCCAAAATGATAGCCATTCAAGAAGCCAAAGACCTAAACACTCTACCCTTGGAAGAGCTTCTTGGATCTCTTATGACCCATGAATTGACAATGAAGCAACATGTGGATGAGGACAACAAAAAGAAAAAGATAATTGCCCTCAAGGCTGCAAAAGTTGAAGATAGCAGCAGCAATGATGATGATGATGATGATGATGACACAGCTCTTCTAGCAAGAAAGTTTAAAAAATTTATGAGAAGAAAGAAACCCTTCCACAAAAGAAAATTTGGAAATAAGATGGAAGGAGAAAAGGAAAAAGATAAGGACAAGGACAAAGAGAAAGACACCTTGATCTGTTATGAATGTAAGAAACCGGGGCATTATAGATATGACTGTCCGCAATTGAAAAAGACCTTCAAGAAAAAGAAGAAAGCGTATGTTGCAACTTGGAGCGACAGTGATGAATCTTCTTCCGAAGAAGAAGAACAAAAAGAAGTTGCCAACATTTGTTTTATGGCGAATGACGACGACGAGATAAGTACTGAAACCCCTGTGATGATTTTTCTTTCGATGAATTATTTGAAGCCTTCAATGAACTTGTAGATGATTTTAAGATTTTGAAAAAGAAATATAAATCTCTGAAAATTGAAAACATAAACTTAATTAAAGAGAAAAATGAAGTGATGCTTGCAATTAAAGATTCAAAAGATAAAAGAAAAATATTTCTTAAAGAAAAGAATGATTTTACTCATGAAATTAATACACTAAAATCTGAAAACGAAAATCTGACAAAAGATTTGAAAAAGCAAATGCAAACTCTATCTTTGAAAAATGAACAGCACATTGTAGAAAATGAATCTCTAAAGAAAGAAGTTAAAAATATAAAGATATTGTTGATAAATTCACCTTAAGTTTTACTAAACTAAACATGATTTTAGATAGTCAAAAAGCAATTTTTGACAAGGCTGGATTAGGATACAATACATCAAGAAAACAAAAATCTTTGAAAAAATTTTTGTACGTGCTAGCCAAAGTAATATCGCTTGTTTTAAATGTAATTTAAAAGGGCATAAATCATTTGAATGTAATTTACAAAAACCAAATAAGAATTTAAATTTTAAAGGAAAGAAAATATGGGTTCCGAAAGGAACAATATTTGTTGCTACTAACCATGAAGGACCCAAGAAAGCTTGGGTACCTAAACATAAAGTTTGATTTCATTGCAGGAATGTCTTGTGGCCAAGAGATCAAAGAGAAAGTGGTATCTTGATAGTGGCTGCTCAAGACATATGACGGGTGACAAAGAAGAATTCATCACCCTTGAAGAAAAGAAAGGAGGAGTTGTTATGTTCGG
Source organism: Calamus simplicifolius (assembly GCA_900491605.1). Taxonomy (NCBI): domain Eukaryota; kingdom Viridiplantae; phylum Streptophyta; class Magnoliopsida; order Arecales; family Arecaceae; genus Calamus; species Calamus simplicifolius. The sequence goes on from UESW01004506.1 coordinate 451,382, forward strand.
TGATAATGGTAAAGGTCAGATTATGGGCCTTGGTAAAATCCGTATAACTCCATCCACCTTTATAGATAATGTACTTTATGTTGATGGTTTGAAGCATAACTTAATTAGTATAAGCCAATTGTGCGATAAAATTTTAAAGTATAATTTGAAACCTCTTTCTGCACAGTGTCTAATTCCATTGATAATAGCATTGTATTTACTGGTTATAGACACGGCAATGTTTACTTGGTTGATTTAGACAAATTATCTATGAGTGATCATTGCTTAATTGCTGATAATGCTAATATGAATGAAATTGGATGGTTATGGCATCGTAGATTAGGTCATGCAAGCACACACCTAATTTCAAAACTAATTAAAATGGACTTAGTTAAAGGGCTACCTAAAATAGATTTTGAAAACAACAAAATATGTGATGCATGTCAATTTGGAAAACAAACAAGAAGTTCTTTCAAATCTAAACATGTTGTTTCAACTTCTAGGCCATTAGAGCTACTTCACATGGACCTTTTTAGACCAACTAGAACCACAAGTCTAGGAGGAAAGAAATATGGTCTTGTGATTGTAGATGATTACTCTAGATACACTTGGGTATTGTTTTTAGCTCACAAAGATGAGACTTTCTCGATATTCCTTAAATTCTTTAAGAAAGTCACAAATGAGAAAAACACTACCATAGTGTCTCTAAGAAGTGATCATGGAACTGAATTTGAAAATCACCTATTTGAAAATTTTTGTGCTGAAAATGGTATTAATCATAATTTTTCTGCACCTAGGACCCCACAACAAAATGGTGTTGTAGAAAGGAAAAATAGGACTTTAGAAGACATGGCCCGTACCATGCTATGTGAAAACAACCTACCAAAGTATTTTTGGGCGGAAGCTATAAACATGGCATGTTACATTTTAAATAGAGCCCTAATAAGACCAATACTTAAGAAAACACCTTATGAACTATGGTAAAACAGAAAACCTAATATTAGATATTTTTATGCATTTGGCTGTAAATGCAAACTTTGTTCATAATAATGGTAAAAATAATTTAGGCAAATTTGATGCTAAATCTGATGAAGGAATATTCTTAGGATATTCAACAACTAGTAAAGCATATAGAGTATTTAACAAGAAAACTTTAGTTGTTGAAGAATCCATTCATGTAGTTTTTGATGAATCTTTAGCAACTCATTCCGAAAAATTTGATGATGAGGAAGATACAAACATAATTGAGAAAGATCTTGAAAAATTAAATATTGATGTATCTTCAGATCATGAGCAAGAAGCTAAAGATAATGATTCACCTAAGGATGATGATACTAACACTAATCATAATGATATGGATCTTCCTAGAGATTGGAGATATGCTTATAGTCATCCTAAGGAATTGATTATAGGTGATCCATCTCAAGGAATAAGAACTAGATCATCTATGAGAAATATTAGTAATCATCTTGCATTTGTATCACAAATTGAACCTAAAACTATTGAAGAAGCTGAAAAAGATAATAATTGGATGTTAGCAATGCAAGAAGAATTAAATCAATTTACTAAAAATAACGTATGGACATTAGTAGAAAGACCTAAAGATCATTCTGTTATAGGATCAAAATGGGTATTTAGAAATAAACTAGATGAAAATGGCATAGTAATTAGAAACAAAGCTAGATTAGTTGCAAAAGGATATAATCAAGAAGAAGGTATTGATTTTGATGAAACCTTTGCACCAGTAGCTAGATTAGAAGCCATTAGACTATTACTTGCATTTGCATGTCACATGAATTTTAACTTATTTCAAATGGATGTAAAAAGTGCTTTTCTAAACGGATTTATAAATAAAGAAGTATATGTAGAACAACCACCAGGCTTTGAAGATCATGAATTTTTAAATCACGTTTTTAAATTGCACAAAGCATTATATGGTTTGAAACAAGCACCTAGAGCATGGTATGATAGATTAAGTAAATTCTTAATTGAAAATAATTTATAAGAGGAAATGTAGATAAAACATTATTTTTGAAAAGAAAAAGTAAAGATTTATTAGTAGTTCAAATATATGTTGATGATATTATTTTTGGTGCTACTAACAATCTTCTATGTCAAGAATTTGCTAAGTTGATGCAGGGTGAGTTTGAAATGAGCATGATGGGAGAACTCAACTTCTTCCTTGGACTCCAAATCAAACAAGAAAAGGAAGGGATTTTCATCAACCAAATCAAGTACACAAAGGAACTACTCAAAAAGTTTGGTATGGATTCAATGAAATCCCTTGGAACTCCAATGAGTCCTTCATGCAAATTAGACAAAGATGAGGAAGGTAAGAAAGTTGATCAGAAGTACTATCGAGGTATAATCGGATCCCTACTCTACTTAACTGCAAGTAGACCTGATATAATGTTCTCTGTTTGTCTATGTGCTAGATTTCAATCAGAACCTAAAGAATCTCACTTAATTGCTGTTAAAAGAATACTAAGATACTTAATTGGAACAAAAAATGTAGGCTTATGGTATTCTAGAGACTCAACTTTGAACTTAATTGCATATTCTGATTCTGATTATTGGATGTAAGTTAGATAGGAAAAGCACAAGTGGTGCATGCCAATTCTTAGGAAGTAACTTAATCTCATGGTTTAGCAAAAAGCAAAATTCAGTTGCATTATCAACTACTGAAGCTGAATATGTTGTAGCTGAAGTTGCTGTGCTCAAATCCTATGGATTAAGCGACAACTTGAAGACTATGGTATCACACTTGACAAAACACCTATAAAATGTGACAACACAAGTGCAATTAATCTAACAAAAAATCCTATTCAACATTCTAGAACAAAACACATAGAAATTAGATATCATTTTATTAGAGAACATGTAACGAATGGAGAAATATATCTTGATTATGTTAATACTGAAGATCAATTAACTGATATATTTACAAAACCCTTGAGTGAAGAAAGATTCTGTTATCTTAGAGGAGAGTTAGGGATTTGTGATCTATTAGAATGATTTGAAACCCCTAAGGAAATTTTATCTAAAATTCTTTCAAATCCCTGATCTTTAAGGAAATCTTATCTAGAACTCATATCTTATTGATCTCCAATGATTATTTTATCAGTGTTTATGATCTATATTCGGACACATTTCAGATTCCCTGAAACTATGTTTTTGCTCTGAAATGGTCTCGGAGCCGACTCGGTCAGTATCGGAGTCGACTCCATGTTTCTGCTGAAACTCTAGAGCCGACCCTATCTCTGTGCGAGTCGACTCCACTTCGGGATAAATTTCTGTGACTACCCGGAGTCGACCCCACACTTTGCGGGAGCCGACTCGAAGTGGTCCAGGACGATTTATCTAGGGCAGAGTCGACTCGTCGCTCACTTCTATCATCTCAAATCTTTAAAATACTCTCTCCAAAATTTTTCCTAACCTACCAAATCCTTAGAAATCCTTGATTAACCTTTCCACTAGATCAAATGGCTCCTAAAACCCATGGTTCTAGCCTTGGAGCGGCCGGGATGAAAAGGAAGAAGGCGGTGAAGAAGACTGTGAGGCGTTCCGCTTGCGAACCCTATCCGAGCATGGATTCCACCTCATCCTCTTCAACTCCGAGTGCTTCTCCTACTACGGCCATATCTCAGGTAGACCGTCTTACCGATAGAGTGATTACAACCGGGAGAAAGGTTGATTTTGAATTATTTGAGGCAGAAGGTTTTCTTGTGGGGAGGCAGTTAATTGAAATGGGATGGGAGAAGATATGTTCCTTAGATTGTCCAACCTACCCAGCCCTAGTTAAAGAATTTTATAAAAATCTATCAAGAGGAGACAATGGATTAGTCAGCATCATTAGAGGAAATAGAATAAATGTGACAGTGGATTTATTCTCAAGATTGTTGGAACTTCCAGTGTCTGGAACTTCTACTTTTCATCTGATGATAGGAGCCCAGCTCTATCAAGATTGCTAAATAGAGAAATTGTTGGTTTTGAAGAAGTCTATGCAAATCAACTATCCTTGGAATTAAGACTTCTCCATAACATTTGTAGTAGGATTCTATTCCCTAAGATTGGGAGATTTGATTATGTTTCTGAGAGAGATATCTTTGTAATGGATGCTATAGTGACTGGAAGACCTATCAATCTTCCAAGCATGATAATATGGTACATTGCTGACTGTGGGAGCAAGAGGAAATCTAGTTTACCCTATGGCATGATATTAACTAAATCTTTCAAAGCCAAGGGATAATCATTTCCGATAGTGAGCCAATGAGAAATTTAAGACACACCGATTACTATAGTTTGGCACTATTCATAGAATGGGATTTGTGAAGAAGGATGGCAGATGGGAAAGAAAAGTTTGTTGGAAGATAGAGCGCTAATATTGAGGCACCTGGACCGTCAGTTAGACATTCATCTCCTGTACCTCCTAGCTCTTCTGTTCCTATTCCGGCCCCTTCTCCTGCTCCGATGGTTGATCAGTCATCTTCTTCGTCTGTCGGTTTTTCAGATCTTCAGTTAATGCAGCTTAAGAGTCTTCTTGATGATCAGGCGAATAAATTGAAGACAGAGTTTGACAATAAATTCATGAATCTTAAAGAAACTCTTTATTCATTAGATGATCGGATCACCAAGATTGAATCTACTCTTAGCTCATCTACTGAGTCTTTAAGTGGTGATCTAAAGAATATTTTTGAAGAACTTAAAGACATCTGTGGAGATGGTGAACCTATGCAAAGTGCAATGCTGAACTTCAAGACAAGATTTTAACTGCTTGTACTTTTGTAGATGAAAGACTGAAAGATTATGTTAAGATTCAAACTGACAGAATGAAGAATATTATAGATCACTTAACAAGGATTGTAAGGACACATTTTTGATGTAATAGATGCTTAGTCTTTGCAATGTAATGAAGTTTATATTATGTTTTACATTTTGATATATTGATGTAATGAAAAGTCAGTTTTGAATGCTCAATGTAATCTGAGTTTGAATGTACTTTTCCTATTATTAATGAATCTCAGATCTTGTTAAAACATATCTTAAATCATGAATGTGATTATGTTTGATGCTTCTCTACCTTTTTGTTGATAACAAAAAAGGGGGAGAGTTTTATAACTGTATATGCATGGGGGAGAAATTAAACGAATGTTATTATATATGCATATAATAAATAATTGAATGAATAAGATAAAAGGAAGTAATAATTAAACATTACACATACAGTGAATGAATGAAAAAGCAATTTAGATGAAAAGGCTGAATTTTGACATTAAACTGTGTATAAGCTTAAATTGAATGAATGGAATATTTATTTGAGTTTCATAGGGGGAGCTACCTCATTCAGGGGGAGTCTAACTATGAAAATAAAATAAATTCTTTAATCAATCATGCATATACTCAATGTTTTTGTCATCATCAAAAAGGGGAAGATTGTTGGGAAGATTGTTGAGAAATTATTGCCCCAATCTTATTAATTTTGATGATTACCAAAAGCCATGAGTATATTAAAAGATGCAATGAGTTTATTTACATGAGCAATGAATTTATTTAGAATAATCAATAAGTATGTTAAGTATGACTTTAATCTATTTGAAAGTAACTTCAAGCTCCATGCTTGAGCTGTCAAAAAGAAATTTTTTATACTTCATATCTCAATCAATGAGTTTTTGGAACATTTCTTGAATTGATTCCTAATGACAATTTTATTGTATTCAAGTCAAAAATCGATTTAAAATTAATCTGAAACAAATTTTAAAGTCAATCAGAAAATTCTCTGATTTTTGATACGTTCCGGAGCCGACTCTAGAGTTTCAGAGTCGACTCCACTTAGTATATAGAGATGTCTGTTTGTCTCGAGTCGACCCATGCGATTTCTCGAGTCGACCCCCAATTTTGTCGAGCCGACTCCATGACTGTGTGAGTCGACTCCGCTCAGACACCAGAGAATTATTTTTCTGAGCACTTCTCAAGTCGACCCCTTACTTTTCATGAGTCGACCCCCGACTGTCAGGAGTCGACACCTTATTTTCGTTGAGTCGACCATTTAACTTTCTGAATATTTCTATTTTTGGTATCGCGTCTTCGAGCCGACTCGCCTAAAGCTAGAGCCGACTCCAACAAATCTGGGCGTGATTTTTCTGAATGCCAACTCAGCGTCAACGGTAAGATTTTTCAATAACGGATAGATTTCTTTGTGTCTAACGACTATATTTTTGTAGAGTCTATAAATAGAGAGGTCGTTTTCAAATCAAGAAAGAGATATACAAATCAAGAGAGAAAAAGAAAAATCTTTCAGAAAAAGAGGAAAAATAGAGCGTCATTTGAAAAATCCGAGATTCAAAAATAGAGTGAAAGAAAAGGCGTGAAATCAAAGGAGACTTCATCTGTGTTCAAGTTCATCAATCCAAGAGAAGTCCAGAAGAAAATCCAAGAGCCATTCAAGAGCAAATCAAGAGATTTTCAACATTCAAAGAAAGGAAGAAAAAGCTGAAATCAACTCCAACATTCAATCCGTGAAGAATCTGAGCTGAGGCCCGATTCCACACTTCAAAGGAGTTGAGGAAAAGAAGAAAAGAAGAAAAGCCTGCACTCAAATCAAATCTAAACAGGCTCTTCTAAACCTTGCTTTTATTTTAAAATATCTGCTCTAAAGGAGCTGTTTTGTATTAAACTTACATTTTCATCTTGTGGTTTACTAATTCAATCAGAGGGTTGAATTAGTGGAGGTAGTGTACCTCGTCACAAGCTAAGGTTAGCTTGTGTGTTGGGTTTTGTGCTGGTAAGCCCATGTAAAACCGGCTGGGTTCGTTGTGATCCCAGGAAAACAACAAGTTTGGGTTGTAAGCTTGTAAAACAACTCGACTGTAATCGAGGTGATTATAGTGTGGACCCAAGTGGAGCTTGGGAGTGGACGTAGGTGTTGGATACACCGAACCACTATAAAATTTATGTGTTTGTCATGCTTATTTATCTCTCTCTTGCTATCGTGCTTTAACTTGAATTAATTGTTTGCATCCTCTCATCAATAGTTTAAATTACATTAAAAGGCTTAATTTTTAAAAGAATCCAATTCACCCCCCCCCCCCCTCTTGGGTTGCCATCTGGGCCAACAGTCACCCTTGGAGGGACTTCCTAGAGGGATCCTTCTCCCCATTTCTGTTGATCGTCGATCCCCGCTGACTTGAGCGTCGGAGGATCTTCCGTGGAGGGCCACCCCTAACGCCTCTCGCGTGAGGACTTCTGTGCAGGTACGCCCAGGAGGAAGCCCAGATCAGGAGACCGGATGCGCCCGAGTTGGAGGACAGATCCCGGTGGCAACAGATTGGCGCTAGAGGAAGGGCATCAAGTCCCATTAAAACTTGAAAAAGGAGACAAGGATCTTGATCTGAAAGAGAACCTCTCCAATGGTTAATCGGAGAAGGGCAACTTCTGAAGCCCAGGACCAGGTCGCCTCCCAGAGACCTGATCCGATGAGCAACGTGGCGCCACAGCCGCCACCCATCGAGACCCCGTCGCTGCCAGCCATCCCGGTGACCCAGGACCAGTTTGCCTCACTGGTCCACCAGGTCCAAGCCCTGACTCACCTGGTGCAGGAGCACCTCGCAACCGCCCCTGCTCCACGCCTCCCTGAGGAGGCCGCTGCCCCTTTCTTTCCGGCCACCTCCTTCTCCGGTCCGCATGGAGTCGCTGACCCCCAGCACCGGCCCAAGGGGGACAAACCAGTCCCACGAGCTGGCTACGACAGGGATCCCCCCAGATCTCGACAGGCTCGGACCCTCTCCCTAGTGTCCTTCTGCCATGATTCGACGCCATCCCTGCGCTCTCCTCGCCTAGCTCCTCCTTTTACATCTGAAGAGGAGATCTGTCGATAAATCTGAAAGATGCGTCAGGAGCTAGATGCCACCACGCAGGCCCATCCGTCCTAACCCAAGGCGGAGCAGGGCATCCCTTTCTCCAAAGGGATCATGGAGGAAGTGATTCCCTCCCATGTCAAGTTACCCGCCATTGAGCCCTACCATGGCTCTTCTGATCCAAATGATCATCTCAGCAGCTTCCGGTCAATAATGATGTTCCACAGAGCATCAGACGCGATCCTCTACCACGCCTTCCCTTCCACCCTCAGAGGATCTGCCCGAACCTGGCTTAACGCCTTGAAACCAGGTTCCGTTGATCAATTCAATGAGCTGAGCCATCTTTTTATTGGCCAGTTCGTCAGCAGCCGCCGTCATCAGCGGAGGTCCGACTCCCTCTCTGAAGTTAAGCAGAGAGAGGGGGAGTCCTTGAGGAATTACCTTGGCCACTTCAATAAGGCCATGCTGGAGGTGGACTACCTTAATCATGAGGTGGCTATGTCTACCCTGGCGGGGGGAGTTTTGAAGGAGAGCGACTTCTACCTGGCGATGGAAGTCAGCTACCCCCCAAACCTCTCCGATATGATGGCTCTAGCAGACAAATACGCCAGGGTCGAGGAGTCCCAGAGAGCTGCCCGCGCCGAGCTAGTGAAGAAGAAAGAACCTAAAGGTTCCGATAGGCACCGGCCCGTCCGTCAGCCAAGCCCATCTCGTCGCCAGAGAGCTCCCCTGCCACCGCCAAGAAATCACTCCTAGAGCCCGCCCAGACAGTTCGACCGCTACACTCCGCTAATTGTGCCCAGGGCGCAGATCCTCATGGAGATAGAGCGCCAGCTCCTTCGGCTAGCCCCTCTCCGAGGGAACCCAACTCGGAGGGATCCCACTAAATACTGCCGCTATCACCGGGAGCACAACCACGACACTGAGGAATGCTGGCAGCTGAAAAATGAAATTGAGAGGCTGATCCAGCGAGGCCGGCTGAACCAGTTCAGGAGGGCGCCTGAACCAGGGCAAGGAGGTGACCGCCAGCCTGAGCCTCAGTAGCCTCCTCCTCCTCCCAATCCGCCCGTGATCGGCCATATTAACATGATTGAAGAGGTTGGCGGCTCGAGCTCCAGAAATGATGACGAAGGCTAGGCACCAAAGAGAGCACGAACGGGCGAGCTCTCCTTCTCCGATGAGGATCTTCAAGGGATACAGTTCCCACATGACGACGCACTGGTTGTATCCCTCAATTTGAATAACTACGATGTAAGACGGATCCTCGTCGATAGTGGAAGTTTCGTGAACGTTTTGTACCTTGATGTATTTGCCAAGATGAGACTGCTCATGGAAAACCTCCGAGCCGTGGACTCCACCCTAATGGGGTTCACCAGCGATGTCATCGTCCCGGAAGGGGTCGTGACCCTAGCGGTTCAGGCAGGAGCCTGGCCCCTTGTGGCCACTGTTCACACGAACTTCCTAGTAACTAAGCTCAGGTCACCCTACAATGCCATATTTGGAAGACCCGGCCTGATGTCTCTCAAAGCCATCGTCTCCATCCCGCACTTATTTATGAAATTCCCCACTGGACGAGGAATTGGTGTTGTCCGAGGGAGCCAAACCATGGCTTGACAATGTTTTGTCACCAGCCTTCAGTCCAGGATACCTGAAGTTGACGGACTAGACGCTCGGGAGGACTTCATCGAGCAACGAGGGGAACCAGCCGAAGAACTGGAGGAAGTACCATTGGACGAGGCCCGTCCCGACCGAACCATAAAAATTGGGTCACTGCTAAAGGATGAACCTCAGCGCGAGTTAATCGAATTTCTCCGAAGCAACGCCGATGTCTTCGCCTGGTCCGCCTCCGACATGCCAGGGATAAGTCCCGAAGTTCTCGTCCACCGCCTTAACGTGGATGAGATGTACCGGCCTGTCAAGCAAAAGAAGAGGAGCTTTGCCCCGAAACAGCAGAGGGCTATTGAAGAAGAGGTCGACAAACTATCAAGGCAAATTTCGTCCGGAAGGTAAATTACCCAAATTGGCTATCAAATGTCATTATGGTGAAAAAGTCGAACGGTAAGTGGCGGATATGCATTGACTTCACCGACCTCAACAAAGCATGCCCGAAGGACAGCTTCCCTCTACCCCGGATTGATCAGCTTGTGGATGCCACCTCGGGTCATCAAATGCTGACGTTCATGGACGCCTACTCCGGCTACAACCAGATCCGGATGGCCCCCGATGATGAGGAAAAGACCGCCTTTATAACTGACCGAGGTACTTACTGTTACCGTGTTATGCCTTTCGGTCTTAAAAATGCAAGAGCCACCTACCAAAGGCTGGTCAACAAAGTCTTCAAGGAATAAATCGGCAAGAATATGGAGGTATACGTCGACGACATGCTAATCAAAAGCAAAAAGGCATCGCAACACATCAAGGATCTCTCGGAGAGCTTCGCGACACTCCGCAAATATCATATGAAGCTCAACCCAGCTAAGTGCACCTTCGGCGTTAACTCCGGAAAGTTCCTTGGCTTCATGGTCTCCCAGCGGGGTATCGAAGCTAACCCCCAAAAGATTCAAGCTCTACAGCAGATGGCGCCCCCGGCGTCAATCAAAGAAGTCCAGTGCCTAACTGGGAGGATAGCAGCCCTTAACCGCTTTGTGGCGCGCTTTGCCGAAAGATGCCTCCCCTTCTTTAAAACTCTCCGGTCGGCCAAAAACTTCCAATGGACTTCTGAATGCCAAAGATCATTTGAAGACCTCAAGAAGTACCTCGGCTCTCCCCCGCTCCTCAGCAGCCCAAATCCTGGAGAGACATTGCTCCTATACCTGGCCGTTTCGGAGGGTGCCGTTTGTTCGGTGCTGATCCGAGAAGAAAACAAAGCCCAGAAGCCGATCTATTACGTCAGCAAACTGCTCCGTGAAGCGGAGACGAGGTATAGCCGAATTGAGAAGATGGTGTTGGCCTTGATCACCTCTGTTCGGAAGTTGCGGCCATACTTCCAGGCGCATTTTGTGATGGTCCTGACTGACCAACCCATCAAGGCGGTGGTCCACCGCCCGGAGACATCAGGGAGAATGACTAAATGGGCCGTCGAGCTAAGTGAACACGACATCCAATTTCAGCCTCGCCCGGCCATCAAAGCTCAGGTGCTAGCCGACTTCCTCCTTGAATGTACCATCTCGGAGGATGGCTCCACTCCTGACTCTTCCGGGGAACCAAAACCTGGCGCCCGGTGGCTCCTCCATGTCGACGGGTCATCCAACGCTCATCGCTCCGGAGCGGGTTTGGTCCTCACTAATCCGGAGGGGGAAACTTTTGAGTATGGCGTCCGCTTCTACTTCCCAGCCTCCAACAACGAAGCCGAGTACGAAGCCATGTTGGCCGGCCTCCGGATCGCCCGCAGCCTTAAGGTGGAAAAACTGAATGCCTTCACCGACTCCCAGCTAGTGGCAGGCCACGTCCGAGGGGAGTTTGAGGCTCAAAAACCAAACATGATCCGATATCTCCAAGAGGTACAGAGCCTACTCTCCTATTTTCCCGAATTTGAGATTATTCAGATTCCTAGATTTGAAAACGCCCGTGCCGACCTGCTGTCTTGGCTCGCAACCGCAAAGTCAATGGACGCCGAACAGAAATTCCACCTGGAGACCTTGGAGAGAGCCAGTATCGCGGAAGCCAAACGAGTGATGCAGGTTGAGGTCGAACCATCATGGTTCGATCCCATCCTAAGGTACCTCAAGGAAGGGTCGCTCCCGGCCGATCGAAGGGAAGCAAGAAGGTTAAAACTGAAGGCCATCCATTATGTGCTAATCGATGACCAGCTCTACAAGCGGTCTTTCTCCATGCCATTGCTCAGATGCCTCGCCCATCTGAAGCTGATTATGTCCTTCGGGAGGTGCACGAGGGGATCTATGGCAACCACCTAGGGAGCCAGTCCCTGTGTCACAAGGTGCTGCGTCAGGGTTATTATTGGCCGACCATGCAGAAGGATGCAGACGACCTTGTCCGAGCTTGCGACCCCTGCCAAAGACATTCTAGTATTCAGAGGCTTCCCTCCGCCAACCTGGTCCCCATTTCCTCCTCCTGGCCTTTTGCCAAGTGGGGGATGGACATCCTCGGCCCGTTTCCGCTTGCCACGAGGCAGCAGAAATTTCTATTCGTCTCCATCGATTACTTCACTAAGTGGGTCGAGGCGGAGGCAGTTGCACAAATAACCGAGGCTCGGGCCAAAGACTTTGTGTGGAAGTCTATTATCTGTTGCTTCGGCCTCCCACACTCTATTATTACCGACAACGGCAGGCAATTTGACAATCCAAAGTTTTGCCAATTCTGCGAGGAGCACGGGATCCACCACCGTCTTACCTCGGTCGGGCACCCACAGACCAACGGAGCAACCGAAGTAACCAATCGAACTCTACTTCAAGGAATCAAAGCTCGACTTTCCAGAGCCCGAGGCAGATGGGCGGATGAATTACACCATGTCCTATGGGCCTACCGCACCACCCCGAGAGTACCCACAGGCGAAACCCCATTCCGAATGGCTTTCGGTACGGAGGCCGTCATCCCCGTGGAGATAGGGCTCCCTTCTCTGCGGGTGAAAACCTACTCGGAGGAAGCCAGCGATGAGCAGCTCCACACCAACCTTGACTAGGTAGAGGAGATCAGGGAAAAGGCTCGAATCAGAATGGCTGCCTACCAGCAAAGGGTGGCCCACTACCACGCCTCCAGAGTCAAAGGGAAAGCCTTCTCGCCTGGCGACCTTGTTCTACGGAAAGCGTCTATCTCCAAACCGTTGGAGCAAGGAAAGTTGGACCCAAATTGGGAAGGCCCTTACCAAGTAGCGGAGATTGTCGAACCCGGGACCTACAAGCTGCAAGATCTAGGCAGAAAATCCATCCCCGGACGTGGAGTTCGGACAATCTCCGTAAGTATTATCAGTAGGGTACGCCCTTTATAGGCTCACCTTCTTAAATTTTTGTCGGCATATGTTTCACAATTTATAACATGAATCACCACACATTATGTCGCCAAAAATTGTGAAAAGAAACAGGTGCTGCTTACTAATCTTCGGCACGACCGAGTTACCTGTTTAAATAGGGAATCTTCGAACCTCGGCTGGGCTGAGCAACAAATCTCCGAACCTTGGCAGGCTGAGCAATAATTCTCCGAACCTCGGCTGGGCCGAGCAACAGATCTCTGAACCTCGGCTAGGCCGAGCAAAAATTCTTCGAACCTCGGCTGGGCCAAGCAAAAATTCTTCGAACCTCAGCAGGGCCGAGCAATAATTCTCCAAACCTCGGCTGGGCCGAGCAATAATTCTCCGAACCTCGGCTGGGCCGAGCAGCAAATCTCCAAACCTCGGCTGGGTCAAGCAATAATTCTTCGAACCTCGGCAGGGCCAAGCAACAGATCTCCAAACCTCAGCTGGGTCGAGTAAAAATTCTCCGAACCTCGGCTGGGCCGAGCAATAAATCTCTGAACCTCGGCAGGGCCGAGCAATAATTCTACGAACCTCGGCAGGGCCGAGCAATAACTCTCCGAACCTCGGCTGGGCCGAACAACAAACCTCCGAACCTCGGCAGGGCCGAGCAATAATTCTCCGAACCTTGGCTAGGCCGAGCAACAAATCTTCGAACCTCGGCAGGGCCGAGCAATAATTCTCTGAACCTCGGCTGGGCCGAGCAATAATTCTCCAAACCTCGGCTGGGCCGAGTAACAAATCCCCGAACCTAGGCAGGGCTGAGCAATAATTCTCCGAACCATGGCTGGGCCGAGCAACAGATCTCCGAACCTCGGCTGGCCCGAGCAACAAATCTCCGAACCTCGGCAGGGCCGAGCAATAATTCTCCGAACCTCGGCTGGGCCGAGCAACAAATCTCCGAACCTCGGCTGGGCCGAGCAACAAATCTTCGAACCTCGGCAGGGCCGAGCAATAATTCTCCAAACCTCGGCTGGGCCGAGCAACAAATCTCCGAACCTTGGCTGGGCCAAGCAATAATTCTCCAAACCTCGGCAGGGCTAAGCAATAATTCTCCGAACCTCGGTAGGGCCGAGCAATAATTCTTCGAACTAAGGCCCCGGCAGAAAACCGAAGCACGAAACCCCGATTAAAGCCGAAGGACTTCCGAATAGTCCCTAGAACTTTGGCTGGTTTGAAAAAATGCACGCTGTGCAAAACCACTGATAGACACAAAGTATGCGCCTTTAGGCCTTGGTAGGCCCTACACGGTCGCCCGCGGGTCCAGACAAAAACCAGGGAATTCTCCCTGCTGCTAAATCCCTGGAATCTCACCAACCAAATGCCTGTCTTGCCCCACAGACGAGATCATGACTCAGCGCGTAAACCAATGGGGCCACCCAGGCCCCCTGACTGTTCAAACAGAAATGAATGGTTTTTCTTTGAGCTAAACGACGATCTCGGAGAACAAGAGGTTGTCAAAAAAGGCCTTTTTCATTGATTAGAAAAGTAAATACAAAAAGAGAAGGAGAAAAAGTAAAAAAAAAGAAAGTGGCCCTCGCAGGGGCCTAACGTCTCCCACCAGGTACTGCCGAGTCTTCCACATGGCGGGACATTCTGGCAACTTGCTGGCGGAGGGATGCAATCTCCTCCTTCTGCTGGTCCACGACCCGGTGAAGGGCTTCAGCCTCCCTCTCAGAAACAGTGAGGTACTCCTCAACTGCCTTCTCGAGCTCCTCATGGCTTGCGAAGGCGGATGCCAAGGACATAGCATCGACCAGCACGGCGGTGCGGCCCCCCTGAGAGCCTCTATGACCGCCGTTGGACGATTGTCCCCCACCTTGAGAGGCCATATCGGAAGTTGTTTATAGGCTAACCGAAAGGATGGTAAGCACCAGCATCCCCCTCGCCCATATTTATACCCCTAAGGCGGGTATCTCGATCCGTCGGTCATAAATACCGACCCATAAGGATTTGCCACGTGTCGTCGCTCTGACGGGCGCCCACAGGACGCGAGGGGTCGTGCCCCTTCCTGAGCAACATCGGTAAACGTCGATGAACTGTTCGGGAACCCCCCTCCTTCCCTAGAAACATGGTTCCTCCCGATCTGCCGGGCCCTCGCAATAAATGCCCTCAATTAAATTGGTCGTCCTTTGGAAAATGCGAAAAAGAAAGAGCGCCGGCACCTGACGATAATTCACTCCCTCGGGAGTGGCCAAATCATAAATGATGGGTGTACCCATGTGCCGCCCATTCCGCCTTGACACTCATCACTGAGTCTCACAAGGATCAGGTATCATGACTCACGGTGGCGACTAAGTCATCTCTCCAAGCTCTAAATCTCCGAACCTCGGCTGGGCCGAGTAACTATTCTCCGAACCTCGGCTGGGCCGAGTAACCATTCTCCGAACCTCGGCAGGGCCAAGCCACAAATCTTCGAACCCCAACAAGGTCGAGTAATAAATCTCCGAGCTTCGGCCAAAGTCAAGGAATATATTCTACCGCCGAACAATCTCCAAATTTTCGTCTAGATTTGGACGGCTTACGAGCCCCGACTAGGTCGGATAGCGCGGGATCCTCGTCAAAAATGAACGAGATGTCCTTACGCCTCGTTTCATTGCCAACAACAACAACTCTTGGCACAAAAGAGACAGAAATCAAGAAAAAGAACAAAATTTTCTTTATTTCATTGCCATCGAAACCGATTACAACTGCCTGAGAGGCATTACAAGAGCATTGAAATGCATAAAATAAAGACGGGTACAAAACTCGGGCAAACTGCTCCAAAGCAGCTCCGGGCGACTGTGATGCTTTGGGTCCGGTCCAACAAATCAGACAAACCACGAACTAGTCAGCTCGAGCCGATAAGGGGCGGACGACATGGCCCAACCGTTGCGACCAGCTTCGGTAAATAATGATATCTCGGCATCCAAACCGAGATATCAGAGAAAATGAAAAGGGTGGATGGGACGTTGCCCCAAACCACCCAACCGAAGGGCCCTCCGACGAGTAGGAAGGAAGCTCGCAGGCCCTGGCACCAGAGCGCTCCCCCAAATCGGGTGTGTACCGCTCCACCTTGCCCAAACTCAAAGGCAAGGTACCCGCAGGCGACACACCTTCAGCCCCTCCCCATGTGGTGAAAGATTCCCCAGGCGGGCGAGCCCGGGAATCTGGGCCAGGGGAGGAGGAGAAATTCATGCAAGCCATGGGGAGCCCGCGTACACTTCCTTCTGTACGTCCCCAAGAGGGAACCACAAAGGTCACACAGGAAGCGTATATGTGCGCTCTCCATGCGATCTCTGTGGACCTTCTGTGCGCACTCCATACGATCTCCGGAGTTTCTTCCTTGGGGGCAAGCCACCTCCCGACGGCTCCTTCGTCACCCCAACTGTCCGGAGGACAACGACGACTCGTAGGAGAAAAGCTCGGTCCTCCCGCTCTAAACCCTAAATAAACAGGCATTGTGTGCGCCTCCACGGTTTACAGTAAACAAAAACTTTGGGATGGCCCAACACAGCCCTCTTTCCCCTTTTTATAAGCAGAGGCGAGCCACGAACAGCTATCAGAAAGCCCCGAGACTTAAAACACCAAGCCTACGCCACCACAAGGCCTCCTGAAATGAAAACAGCACCCCCCAATGCGTGCCAGGCACGTCGCCCGAACCATGACGCATGCCAAAAGATTACTTCTGACCCCGGATCACGAGCTTTTAATGCATAAAACTGTCCGCCGACCTTGCGGATACTGGCAGATCCGGGAGATCGTCCTGCGAAAACGACATCCTTCAATGGCAAACGAGCACTAACATCACACGCCAAAGCAACCTACGTTGGAAAAAGTTGACATAACAAAAGCTCGCCGGAAATTGCCAGGCGACCTTTTGCTGGCCACAGAGCCATACCACCTACTTCGGTGAAATGAGAACCGGCCCGCCTTGGAAAAGACAAAGTACTGGCAGGGATGATAAATAGATGTGAAGGCGAAACCCTCTTTTCACCAAAAAAGAATAAGGAGATAACAACGATGATTCAGCGAACCCCCAGTTCGGGGACGAACTCCCCTCTTTTTGTCGAGGGTGCAACCTCAGTTTGATCACCGATAAGACGGACTACCTCGGTCCTAGCCAAGCTACCTTGTCCTTCGGCCCTAGCCGAGCTACCTCGTCCCTCGGCCCTAGCCGAGCCACTTCGTTCCTCGGTCCTAGCCGAGCTACCTTGTCCTCGGCCCTTGCAAAACTATTTCATTCTTCGGACTTGGTCGAACCATCGCGTCATTCGGCCTAAGCCGAGTTAAATCATCTCTCAACCTCCTTTTATACCAGGCTACATTGTCGCCCGACCTTTTTGTCGAGATAATCTCTATGCCTTGGCCTCTACTAGGATGTTCCTCGAAATTCGAGACAGGAAACCACCCAGGGAACACCAACAAATGAAAAACGGTTGATCCATTTATTGATTTCTTGTCGAACTACAAGACAAAAGAAAGGAAAAATACACATAGCCCTCCAAGGGGTCAGGACTTGGGATCAATCCAGCATCTCCTTGGCAGCACTAGCAGGGGCGTCACTCGGCCCCCCTTTCTCGAAGGTGTCACGCCAGGGTACCTCGGTAGCCGCATCGACTCCCAGAATAGCTTCAAGGTCAACATCGGATATTTCTTCATACTCATCCTCCTCGACTCCCGGGGTGCATGCTTCATAATGCTCGACCTCCAGGCAAGACAGGTCCAGGTCAGGATAAGCCTGGATGACCTTAGCCCGCGTCTCATCTTCGCCAAGCTGAAATGCATCGGCACAGGCCTCCCTACGTTCGTCGGCAAATTCGGTAGATTTCTTGTACTCCTCCACCACCAAAGAGGCCCGTGCATTTGCCTCAGCTAATTGCTTCTCCAATTCGGAGATCCTTCGGTGCCTCGAGGCCGCCTCTTCTCCGAACGCCGCTAACCGCCCCTGAAATTCCTGGCTCACCCAGTTCAACTGCAGGCAAAAAGCTAAGTAAAACAAAAGTCGAAAGATCAGAATGAGTAAAACAAATAGCGTCCTACCTGCTCGTCCCACCGGGCTAGCTCGCCCTCCAGTGCGTGGACCCTATTGAGAGCCCTAGACTTGGCCGATTGGTTTTGATGAAGGCTCTCTTCTAACTCGTCCACTCGGGACTGAGCGTCCCCGTCTCTTGATGTGCATAATCAAGCTCATTAGAAAGTCGAGCAGCCCGTTCATCCGACCACTTTAGCCGATCCTTTGTATCGGCGAGCTTTTTATTTAGGCGGGTGAGGTGGTCCTGCTGCTGCCGGCACTTATGCTCTTCCTCCTCGAGCCTTTTGCTCTAGCTGACTTTATCTTCGGCGTGGCTAGCTTTCAGCTGGTCCCACCTCTTATCAAAGAATAGTTGCATGGTTTTAACCTTGCTCTCGTGCTCCGCCCTGGCCTAAGAAAGCTCCAGACTAGCCTTCTCGGATTGCTCACGGAAGCCTTGGAGCTCACCAATCTATATGGTGAGTTGAGAGGCTCATTTCCTCTCAACCGCAAGAATCCTCTGGGTCTCCCCAAGCTCCCTCTGGAGTTCACCAACCTGTACATCGAGTCGAGGGGCTCTTTCCCTCTCAACCGCAAGAATCCTGCGAGCCTCCCTGAGCTCCCTCTAGAGGACCACCCTCAGTAGAATCCGCCCTCTCCTTGAAGTGATCAGCCTCGTAGCGGGCCCGAGCCCAAGCTCCAACAGCCAGATGCAAGCGCCATTTCAGTGCCTTTATAATCAGGGCACTCTACAAAAAAGGTTCACATGCATAAAAGACATAGTCGAACTAATCGACTAAAGACCCAACTTCGGTACGACAACCTACCCGAGACGCGTAGTCTGTGGTGATCCTTGTGAGAGCAAGATCGTCAATCTTGGGAAGAAGAAAAGCCTCACTCGGCACCCCGAAGTGGCAGAAGGCTATCTCAACAAGGTCCTCCGAATGACCCCCTCCTATTGAGGAACTCTCCTCCCCTCGGAACGCGGACCGCATCAGAGCAGAGAACCTGGCGCTCACTTTCGGGTCGCGTGAGTGGAAGTCTGCCCAGGGAGCCAGCCAGAACACCCGCGACCCATGAGCTTCTCGATAGGCCAGCTTCCGCCACCAGGGCCCTCGCTTGAGAAGCTTCGGGCGTTTCGACTCCGGCGAGGAGAGCCTTAGCCGGAGCATCCCCTTCGCTCGCCGGCTCCCCTCCTTCTCCTTCTTCCTCTTCTTTTGCTTCTATCTCCTCAGGAATCCCCCTATCCACAACAGACTCTTCAGGAACTTCGGCTCTCCCCGGAGCCTCCTGTGCCTCGGCGGAAGGCCCTTCACCAGAAAGCCCCCTGCGAATTTGATCGTTGGTTCGGCAGGTTCGGCCATCTCCTCGTCGCCGCTGGCTCTCCTACCATCGACCCAGGCCGAACCTCAGCAGCCGCAACCGCTTCTCCCGCCTCGATGGAAGTGGAGGTCGCTCCCACCTCTGTCTGTAACCTCTTCGAACCCCTAGCCTCCAATGAGGGAGACCAAGCCGCCCCATCTGCGGGGGCCCCCAAACCAACCGGCGTCTCTCCCTCGCCGTCGTCGGACAGAACAACGACGGGAGGGGAGGAAATCTCAGCAGCCTCCTCCGAAACCCCCGCAACATCCTGGTCTTCACCCCGGACAGACCCTCCTCCGGTACCGAAAGATCGTGCACCGCCGGAACTTCGGTAGTTTCAGCCCGCGGCGACGAGGAGCGCCGACTATCACCGTCTCCCTCGATCCCCCTAGAGCAGGAGCCAGAAGGGCGAGACCTCTTCTCGGACCGATGCTTGCTGCTGGAGCCAGATCTCCTGCGGCACTTTCCCAGCTCCTCCCTCATCTGGTCTGCTAGCGCCGACCTTTCGGCTGTAGGGGCAATATGATTCGCCCGTTAGTTCGCACAGAAATCAAAGATGGAGCCACGCTAAACTATCAACTATGGAGTAATACTCACCGTGAGGATCGACGGGACTCAATCCGGCCGCAAAGAGAGCGTCCTCTGATAGGAGAACGCTGGCTGGGAGCGCCCGACTGCCGCGCAGCATAATCAAATCCTTTTCTCCGAATCGGTCAGCTCCGGGTGCGCCTACGGATCCTTCACGTATTGCCCCCATACCCAAGGAAAATCCGAGCCAATATTTTCCTCAACTATGAAGAATCACGACTTCCACTCCTTTATCGACAACGGGTTATCCAATATCATCTTGAAGGATCTCCAGGGACTGATGTAAGGCCATTCTGAGGCCCTCCCAGAAACCAGATTGAAACACACCCTAAATATCGAAAGGGTTGTAGTCACTCCGAGGCGTTTGCACAACGAGATAAACCCGATGAGGTTGCGCCAACTATTGGGAGCCACCATGGTGAAGCATATGTTATAGAACTTCATCACCTCCCGCACCAACGGATGAAGAGGAAACTGGAGACCTGCCCTCAAACTTTCCTCATAGCAGAATGCCCCATCCCCTAATCCGGATGTCACCCTATCCTCAACCATCGGAAGCAGCAAGACAACGTCCTGGGAGATCTTGTACAAGCGGCGTATCCGCTTCAGGTTCGCTAAAGTCACCTCCGAAGCCTAGTCGCTTGGGCTTACCATATCCTCGATCGCAAGAAATGCTGAACAAGATCGCAGTGAAAACGGGAAGACGAAGTTCTCTAAGGGAGAGCGAAAAGGGCACTATAAATAAGGATAGCGCCGCCATGACTCCATTTTTCCAATTGAAACCATCTCAGGGTGAGGGTGAGGCATCCCAACCTAGGCGTCCGAAACTACCACTACGGGCGCCGTGAAAATTGAGATTTCCCATGCGGCGCTTCCCCAACCGTTACCTTTGGCCCTAAGGAATGACGGATCCACCTCGGAAAGGCAAGACGGTCCCACGGCATTAATTAGGGCATCATTGTGCAGGCTATCAAATACGCATCCCCAAATGCAGATCGTGCCACTTAAGCCTATACTCCCTATGCCCGAACCTACGCTTCGAACTAGGGAGTGGGGGGCATGTGTTGAGGGGTAGAATCATCATTGCATTGATAACCATGCGAAGAGGCTAAGATCAGCCCCATCCCTCCGCCTGCCACAATATGCCCCGAGGAACAAGCTAAACTAATGTGGTCCGACAGGCCATGCGACCCATGGCTCATTTTTTCCGGGTTTCCATAGCCCAACCTTTCCGAACTACCCGTAGCTCAACCTTCCCCGAGCTACTTATAACTCGGCCTCCCCGAGTTCCCATAGCTCTGTTTTTCCGAGCTACCTATAGTTCGGCTTCCCCCGAGCTTCCTATGGCTCGGCTTCCCCGAACTTCCCACAGCTCGTTTTCCCGAGCCTCCCATGGCTCGGTTTCCCTGAGCTTCCCATAGCTCGGTTTTCTTGATTTACTGATGATTTGTTTTTCTCCGAGCTACCTATAGCTCGGCTTCCCCCAAGCCTCCCATGGCTCGGCTTCCTCCGAGCTTCCCGTAGCTCGGCTTTCCCCGAGCTTCCCATAGCTCGGCTTCCCCGAGCGTCCCGAAGCTCGGCTCCTATGAGCTCCCATAGCTCGGCTTCCCCGAGCTACCTATAGCTTGGACTTCCTGAGCTTCCACAACTCGGTTTCCCCGAGCTACCTGTAACTCGGCTTCCCCCGAGCCTCCCATGGCTCGGCTTTCCCCGAGCTTCCCATGGCTCGGCCTCCCCCGAGCTTCCCAAAGCTCGGTTTCCTCGAGCTTCCACGGCTCGGCTCCCATGAGCAATCCGCGATTCGACACTCACATCCATGGAACCCGACGCGGGAGAGCCTAGGCTCATCATAATAGAATCCCAAACAAAGAATCATGTTGAAGAGTGGTCTAGGGTCTAATATAACTACCTGGGACCTACACATCTATCAGATCTCAGGCCATCAAAGAGCTCTCCCAGCCGTCGATCCCTCAACGAACAAGATACGGATCCCACCGGCCTTACAATGGCCTGATTCGATTCATTTCCGTATCCTAACAACCTTCGAACCTTCCAGAATGCGCTCAAGATCCAGGTCATTACCTATAAATACGACATCCCCAGATTCTCTCAGGTATGCGCTCACGGCCCCTAGCTTACTCCCACACTCACCCACTCTCCTTCACTACTCATTGGCGCTCCCCCAGAGCTCTCGATTGGCCACCCTTGGAGGGACTCCTCAGAGGGATCCTTCTCCCCATTTCTATTGATTGTCGATCCCTGCTGACTTGAGCATCGGAGGGTCTTCCGCGGAGGGCCACCCCCAACGTCTCTCATGTGAGAACTTCTGTGCAGGTATGCCAGGAGGAAGCCCAGATCAGGAGACCGGACGCGCCCGATCGGAGGACAGATCCCGGCGGCAACATATCCAAAAAACAATTGTAGTATAATCTTCTTCAAGAGTTATGCTGTCGACTAGAGAATAAAGAACCTCAGAGCAGTAAGACAAAGCTGATCGCAGAACATACCAAGTAGAGGAAATCTCAATAAAATGGAGTGATCTAATAGGTAAAGGTATGCAAGCTGCCAGCAAAAGACAGCCCACATGATTGCAAATAATGAAGTAGATTGGGAATGAATTGAACTATCAACATTAATTTTCTACCCTAGTTGTAGGGGTAGCCAGAAAATAGTAAAGAGGAGTGTAAAATTCTAAAGATGGGATGTAAGTGTTACCTCAAATGCCAGGAGAAAGAAGAGGAGGAACAATGGTCGATGGATTCCATATATTCTGAAGCTAGTTGGCGAGCTTATCTAATTATCTGAGATGGGTGGAAGAGCTTGCCCTGAAATAGTTGTGCATTCCCGCCTTTCCAAAATAATCAGAGAAGATACACAAGGAAGCTTTGGTTAGCTAAGTGACCAGCAGCAGCAGTAGTTTTTTTAAGGAGAAAATTATATATCTGAGACATAGAATCAATAGCTTGAAAGGATGAATGGTGAAAGAATAGATGATTGAGAGTTTTAGGCACTATATGACACTATTAATAAATTGGGCTGCAAGCAGCAATCCTGGTAGCTAACAGAAATGAAGTAGGAAGGCTGCCTCATAATAATTTTCAAATAAAATGCAGAACACGACTGTGAGCAGAGTCTTCAAAGTGTGCCAAACTGGATAGAAGTGATTTGAAACACCGGAGAGTCTGGATGCGTTTCAAGTGGGCTTTGAGTTTCGTGCACGTTTCTTCCTCGGCGAAACTGTGCTGAACCTGCTTCAAGATTCGTGTCGCAACAGTTGTCTTCATCTCCGGCGAGCTCCGCTGTTGTCACAGATCGAACTCTTTAGGACGATGGCGGAAGCAGTTTTCCCAACTCCTAATGTTGCAGATGGTGCTAAAGGAGGAGGAAAGGCGTGGAGACGGGTGGCGAAAAGCCGCTTTGTCCGAACTGCCTCATCTTCTTCTCCGACAAAGGTGGCTGAGCTGGAGCTCAGTTATTCAGATATCATCCAGGTTCCCTTCCAAGCCCTGGAGGAGGAATCACGGTGCTGGGAGAAGATGGCAGTCCTTGCTCAGAGCTTCACTCAGTGGGTACCGCCAGAAGCCATCGTTCGAGAATTCCAGTAGGGGTCTCTGGCGAAGTGGATGTTGTTTGCTTAGCCTACTGGTTCTACATGTTCCAGTTTGCTAACGAAAATGCCAAGGAAGAGGTGATGGGAAGGCCGTGGGTTGTTAATGACTAGCCGATCGCGATTGAGGATGGCGAGCTGAGTTTGTTCCGATGGCTGACTCCATGGTGTCTGCTCTGCTCTGGGTCCGCCTGCCCAACCTCCCGATTGAGTTTTGGGTAGAGGATATCTTGCAAACCATTCTCTCGGTGGCCAGCTAGTTTGTTTTTGTTGATTCCTTCACCAAAGAGAAGCGCAGGGGAGGATTTGCTTGAGCGTGTGTTTGTGTTGACCTGAGCAAACCTCTATGGCCGGGGGCCAGAGTTCATGGTTGTCGGGCTCCCTTCTCATAGTAGTTCTCTTACGAGCATCTGGAAGGCATCTGCTACCACTGTGGTTCTATTCACCTCACCGGCCCTTGCTCCCCTATGCCGCAATCCGCCACCTCCTCGGCAGGATCTAGGTTTGGCCCCTAGATGGCGGCAATTCAGCAATGGAAGCTCCCTTAGGGCCAGATCCCGAAACCCAGAAAGAAAGTTCAGACTGTCGTGACTAAGGTCGAGGATGCTCCACTCCCCGTCTCTTTGGACGGTTGGCAATCGCCGATGAAGATAGCTCGATGGCATCTTCCCCAGACTGTTTGGCCTATTATGGTTGGTACCCCTGTTTCTGAGATGGATCAAGGGGCAGATGGGCAACAGGGGGCATGCCAGTTTGACTGCAGCGTGCCGGCTGACACACCCCCTGTAGCTCAACCCAAGAGCAGGGGTTCATAGGGTTCCCTCAACTCTGACTTGAACCTCATGAACCCCTTTGCTCTCATTGGCTCTGATAGTTGGGCCGGGCGGCCTTAGACCCGTAAGGATGCCAACCTAGGGCCATCAAAGAGGGCCTGGCTGTTGGGCCTGGTGTGGTGCTATCAAGGCCCAGGTGGGCTAACTTGTATTGGGCTGGGTTTGAGTCCAAGGTTGAGATTAAATCAAGTCACGGGTGTACACGGGCTTGGGGATTAGTTTAATCTCATTGAATTAGTCCATGGGAGTTTTTTGTTGAGTCTGGGCCTGGCCCACTTCGTGGATGTATTTAAACTCTAGTCTCTAGGGTTTGGATGGAATAGAGAACAGATTCTTTTCTCCCAGAAATTCCTTCTCTGATTGTAGGGCGGCAGCCCTCTTTTCCCTCTCCTCTCTTCCTCCTTTCTCAAGAAGTGATCCACGGATGCGAGCATAGGAAGAAGCCAGTGAGCACATGACCAGCATGGAGAGGAGAACGTGACTTCATCCCAACGCGCCAGCGGAAAGAAGACGTGGACAGTAGCGGCTGGGACGGAAGCAGAAAGAAGACGCGTTGGAATTAATTACATGAAGGAGGAATTAATTTCAACGGAAACGGAAGCATTGGAATTAATTATAGGAAAGAGGAAATAGGATTTGGTTCTTATTTAACGGAGAATCCCTGTTCATCAAGGATTAAACCTTAACAAGTGGTATCAGAGCCTGGTTCAAGGAGTAATCTGGAGGCCTTCAAGGAGTTGAAATAATTTCAACAGAATCTCGTCAAGGTACTTCTCTATTTTATAAAATTTATTTTTGTGCTATTTTTGAAATTGGCCATGGGGAGTAGCATAAAAATAGAGGTTGAGAAGTTTGATGGGAAGGGAAGTTTCTCCATGTGGAAAGTCCGGGTAGAGGACCTCCTTGTGCAGCAGGGTTTAGATTTGGCTTTGGAGGAAAGGCCAGATGGGATGACAGACAAGCAGTGGATTTCATTGGAGAAGAAGACATGTTCAATGATCAGGGGCTGTCTGGCGGATTCAGTCCTCTATTCAGTGCTGGAGGAGAAGACCCCGAAGGGACTCTGGACGAAGTTGTACACCCTCTATATGGGAAAGAATATGTGCAACAAGTTGATGTTGAAGAAGCGCCTCTACAGCCTTCGGATGTCAGAAGGTGGAGATGTGCTGGGTCACATCCAGATATTCGACCAGATGAGCAATGAACTTCTGAATGTTGGGGTCAAGATGGAGGAAGAAGATAAAGCACTTCTGCTTTTATGTTCAATGCCCACGTCTTATGACTCATTGGTCACAACACTGCTCTATGGGAAGGAGACATTAATTTATGAAGATATTGTCTCGGTGCTTCGGACGAATGAGCAGAGGGAGAAGATGACCAAGGAAGCTGTTCCCCAGGAGGGTCTATCAGTTGGGGAAAGGACAGGCAGAGGTAGGGGCAGGGACAGAAGTAAGTCTGGAGGACGATCAAAGTCCAGGAAAGGCAAGAGAGAGCTGAAGTGCTATAAGTGTGGAGAGGTAGGACATTTTAAGAAGAATTGTCCTAAGTGGAAAAATCAGAAGGGAGAAAAAGGAGGATCTGAGTCAGTGAGTACAGTTGCAGATCAGGAGGTGGAGGATGATCTCTTGGTTGTATCAGATGATCATAGGCACAGCACAGAGATGTGGACCTTGGATTCAGCCTGTTCTCATCATTACACTCCCAACCGGTCGTGGTTCAGTACTTACACAGAGGTTGAGGAGGGGAATGTGACTCTTGGAGATAATCACCCTTGCAAGGTGGCAGGTATTGGCACAGTAAGGGTGAGGATGTTTGATGGTATGGTGCGCACTCTTACCAGTGTGAAGCATGTTCCAGAACTCAAGAAGAATCTGGTATCACTGGGGTACTTGGAGCGGACTGGATACAGCTTCAGCAGTCGTGCCAGGAGTGGAGTTCTGAACATCTCCAATGGAGCCATGGTGGTGATGAGAGGGAGGAGGCTGGAAAATAATCTATACAAGATGGAGGGCTCTGTGATGACTGTGAAATCTGAGGTGGCAGCCGTGGAGCAAGATCCCCAGGATGTGTACAGGATGTGGCATTACCGCCTGGGCCACATGGGAGACAAGGGGATGAAAGAACTGAGCAAGAGAGGTCTGCTTCCAGACTTGAGTAGCGGAGATATGGAGATCTGTGAGCCTTGTCAGATGGGAAAGCAGAGGAGAGTACAGTTCTCAGTCAGCACAGCTAGGAGTGCTGAACCCCTGGAGTTAGTACACACAGATGTCTGGGGACCAGCCCCAGTTTCTGCAAGGAATGGGGCCAGATACTTTATGACCCTGATAGATGATTTCTCAAGGAAGCTGTGGATCTACTTTATGAAGGAGAAATCAGAGGTCTTCACCAAGTTCAAAATCTGGAATGCTGAGGTGGAGAAGGAGCAGGGTAAAAGTGTGAAGTGTCTGAGGTCTGATAATGGCGGGGAATACACCAGCAGGGAGTTCCAGATTTTTTGTGAGGAGTGGGGCATCAGAAGGCACTTCTCGGTGATGGGAACTCCTCAACAGAATGGGGTGGCTGAGAGGATGAACAGAACACTATTGGAAAAGGCAAGATGCTTAAGGCTGCAGGCAGGGCTTCCAAAGATGTTCTGGGTTGACGCAGTAGATGCAGCTAGCTACTTGGTCAATCGGTCACCGCACACCAGGTTAGATGGAGACATTCCAGAGAGATATGGTCTGGAAGGAAGACAAGCCTAAACCATCTAAGGGTGTTTGGATGCACAGCATATGTGCATGTTGGAGCTGGGGAGCGGAGTAAGTTGGATGTCAGGTCTAAGAAGATGGTGTTCCTAGGCTACCCGCGAGGAGTCAAGGGGTATCGGCTATGGGACCCCTTGGAGAAGAAGGTTGTCATCAGCAGAGATGTAACCTTTGATGAGAGCTCAATCCTCCAGAACAGAAGTGGCATGGATGCACAGCAGGGACTACAGGAGGTAGAACACGGTAACACTAGTCAGACAACCTCCTATACAGTTGTGCCATTTGCTAGTGGACCAGGAGGATTTGAGATTCAGGTGGAGAGGACTGACAGAGGGGGTAGAAGCCAGGGAGTTCAGCAGGATGCAGCTGAACAGGGGACTGATACTGGGATCGCACAGCAAAGGCCCAGGAGGAACGTGCGACCACCAGTTCGATACGGCTTTGAGGATTCGTTGTCATATGCCCTGGTGACAGCGAATGGAGACCCTTTCACCTATGAGGAGGCTATGGAAAGTCAGGATAGAGATAGGTGGATCCATGCTATGGCAGAGGAAATGCAGTCTCTTCACAGAAATAATACGTGGCAGGTGGTCCAGCTGCCACAAGGAAAGAAACCCGTTGGTTGTAAATGGGTTTATCAGCGCAAGGAAGGAGCTTCAGAACAAGAGGGTATCAGGTATAAGGCAAGACTAGTGGCCAAAGGATACTCTCAGAAAGAAGGCATCGATTATGGTGAGATATTTTCTCCAGTTGTCAGGCACACTTCCATCAGACTATTATTGAGTATTGTAGCAGCTCAGGACTTGGAGCTGGAGTAGATGGATGTGAAGACAGCATTCCTCCATGGTCATTTGGAGGAGAGCATCTACATGGAGCAGCCACCAGGGTTTAGAGAACCAAGATCAGATGGGAAAGTCTGTTTGCTGAAGAAATCTCTGTATGGGCTGAAGCAGTCGCCGAGGCAGTGGTACAAGAGATTTGACACTTATGTTAGGAGCATTGGACTTTCCAGGTGTGAGTATGATTCTTGTGTGTATGTTAAATCTCTGGATGATGGGTCTAGGATGTACTTACTCTTGTATGTAGATGACATGCTGATAGCATGCAAGAGTGAGAAGGCTGTACAGGAACTGAAGATAACTTTGTCTCGGGAGTTTGAGATGAAGGATCTGGGGCCAGCCAGGAAGATCCTAGGGATGGAAATCATCAGAGATAGATCCAAAGGTGTGCTGCATCTGAGTCAGGGTGGCTACATTAAAAAGATTCTGGAGCGATATGGGATGAAGGATGCCAAACCGACAGCACTACCTTTGGCAGCACATTTTTCCTTATCGAAGACCATGTCACCACAGACTGAGGTGGAGGCTCAGGAGATGGAGAAGGTACCATATGCTTCTGGTGTTGGGAGCCTTATGTATGCCATGGTATGTTGTAGGCCAGACATAGCCCATGCAGTGAGCCAGGTGAGCAGGTTCATGGCGCACCCTGGCAGGGAGCACTGGCGAGCACTAAAGGGAATCTTCAGGTACTTGGTAGGTACAGTTGGGGTTGGTATTTGCTATGGACAGCAAGAAGGTGCTGAGAGATCCAACTTATCCAAGGAGGCTCGTGGGCAGTTATATGGGTATGTGGATGCAGACTTTGGTGGAGATGTGGATACTAGGAGATCCACAACAGGCTTTGTGTTCAGCCTGTTTGGTGGTCCAGTATCGTGGAGATCATGTCTGCAGCCCATCACAGCCTTATCTACCACGGAGGCAGAATACATAGGTATCACAGAGGCAGCAAAGGAAGCTCTTTGGCTGAAGGGCTTGATGCTGGAGATGGGACTTGATCAGAAGGTTGTCCAGGTGCATAGTGACAGTCAGAGTGCTCTGATGCTTGCGCAGAATGCAGTCTATCATGCCAGGACGAAGCACATTGACCTCAGATACCACAGGATCAGAGAGCTGGTGGAAGATGGTAAGGTGGAGCTGGTGAAGGTATACACCAAAGAAAATCCAGCAGATGCACTGACTAAGGTTCTTCCACGGGACAGTTTTCAAAAGTGTATTTCGTTGTTAAAGCTGATGGACACAGTGGACGTGCTGAGGCCTTGAAAGCACCAAGGTGGAGATTGTTGGGCCTGGTGTGGTGCTATCAAGGCCCAGGTGGGCTAACTTGTATTGGGCTGGGTTTGAGTCCAAGGGTTGAGATTAAATCAAGTCACGGGTGTACACGGACTTGGGGATTAGTTTAATCTCATTGAATTAGTCCATGGGAGTTTTTTGTTGAGTCTGGGCCTGGCCCACTTCGTGGATGTATTTAAACTCTAGTCTCTAGGGTTTGGATGGAATAGAGAACAGATTCTTTTCTCCCAGAAATTCCTTCTCTGATTGTAGGGCGGCAGCCCTCTTTTCCCTCTCCTCTCTTCCTCCTTTCTCAAGAAGTGATCCACGGATGCGAGCATAGGAAGAAGCCAGTGAGCACACGACCAGCTTGGAGAGGAGAACGTGACTTCATCCCAACGCGCCAGCGGAAAGAAGACGTGGACAGTAGCGGCTGGGACGGAAGCAGAAAGAAGACGCGTTGGAATTAATTACATGAAGGAGGAATTAATTTCAACGGAAACGGAAGCATTGGAATTAATTATAGGAAAGAGGAAATAGGATTTGGTTCTTATTTAACGGAGAATCCCTGTTCATCAAGGATTAAACCTTAACACTGGCCTGCAGAATCTCTTTCCTAGCAAATTGCCTCCAAACCCATAAAAGGAAAAGGGAAAGTTATCCTCTCAGGCCCTAACAGTACACATGACAACTTCACCTTTTCTGCAACAATGGACACACCTCAGGGCCCTGTTGCTAAGACTGGCATGGGCCCTAAGTTTACCCGTAGTTGGGGTGTGATCCCTTCAGGGGATGGGTCTGGGAGTACCCAATTGCCTTAGGTGGAGGGACATCGCCACAACTCGGTTGTCTCTTGTCTTAAGGAGGCCATTCAGGGGCAGGGCCTGGATCCCTTGGCCACGGGTTCGTCCCCCCAGGTGAAAGTGACTAAAGTGGACATGGTGGCCAACTAGCTGATAGATAGCTCTAGATCAAATTTTGCAGTTGGCACCTCCCTTAATGGCTGTCTCTCTAATGATGATATGTTAGGGGACCAAGATGGGGCCTGCCCCTTAGCTAGCAAATGAAGATTCTTATCTGAAATGTGAGAGGAGCACGGAAACCTTTGTTTCGCTCCACTTTTAAGAGGTTGCTGCTGCTTCATAGTTTTGATATATGTGTTTTGCTGAAAACCCACTTATCGAGTGCTAGCCTAGTTTGATTTAGGGGACAGGTTTCCAGATTCTGGTACTCTTATGCAGTGGAGTCTGTGGGGTTATCTAGTTGTATTCTGGCTCTCTGGCATAACACCTCCATTAGAGTCGATGCCTTTCATCATTACAACCAGCAGGTTGCTCTTGTCATTTCTGAGAAGACATCTAACCCTTGGCTCCTCTCGGGTGTTTATGTTAGCACTGATTTTTGGGAGCAGCATGTGCTGTGGGCTGAGGTCCTTTCTCCCTCATTGTAGGAGATTTCAACTGTATAGTGGGGGTCAATGAGAAGAGAGGGGGACAACAGCTTGTTGGTTCGACGGACGCATCTGAGTTCAGGACCTTCATATCTTCAGTCGGTCTACTGGACCTAGGGTTCTCGGGTCCCCATTTTACTTGGTGTAATAACCGCCAGGATCTGCTAGAGTTTGGAAGAGACCTGATAGGGCTATGGCTACGGTCTGATGGCTTTAGATCTATCCTTCTGCCACTGTTACTTACCTGCTCAGAATTACTTCTGATCACTGTCCTATCCTTATAACTACTAAAATGGTTGCTCATTAGAGGAGATAGTTTTGATTTGAGCAGTTTTGGACTTCCTATTCATCTGCCAAGACCCTTCTTTCTTAGATATGGCGCTTGCCTGTGAGAGGTAGCGCTACCTACAGATTATCCAGACGTCTTGAGCTTGCAAGATGCAGATTTTTCGGATTGAATAGATTGGAGGCCAGGGATTTAATGAGAAAAGTAGAGCATGTGAAAACTAATATTGCTACTCTCCAATCCAAAGAGGATCGGAAGGCTGTCTCCCTAATTCCGATGTTACATCCCTCCGCACCTACCTGGCACTTCACCACTCTTTTCTTCGGTAGCATAAGACTTTTTGGAGGCAGAGGTCTTGGATTCAATGGGTTTATGAAGGGGATCAAAACATTAGATTCTTCTACCATGCCACTTTGAAGCATTGTGCAGTGAACCGAATTAGACACTTAGCTGATGATGAGGGGCAATACCAGAAGGATATTCAGATTATCAGGGATTCATTATTTCACTTTTTTTAGTCTAAATGGACTGAATATACATGTGATGGTGATCCAGTCCACCATGTTCCGACCTCTACGAAGGTCTCAGCTTGTGAGAAAGACCTTCCCGTTAGGTCGATTACAGCTGATGAGATTAGGAGGGCTTTATGGGATCTTGGGCCTGATAAGGCCCCTGAGCCTAATGTGTTTTCATCCTTTTTCTTCCGCCACTATTGTAATATTGTAGGATAGGATGTT
Source organism: Calamus simplicifolius (assembly GCA_900491605.1). NCBI lineage: Eukaryota > Viridiplantae > Streptophyta > Magnoliopsida > Arecales > Arecaceae > Calamus > Calamus simplicifolius. The sequence goes on from UESW01004506.1 coordinate 482,888, forward strand.
GTGCAGGCTATTCAGCTTATTTTTCAATCCAAATCTATTCCTTCTGATTGGAACTAGACACTCATTACTCTGGTGCCTAAACACCCTGATGCCTCCATTCCTCAGCATTACTGGCCCATCAGCCTTTGCACCACCTTATACAAGGTCTACATGCATCTCTTAGTCACCCGCTTGCAGAATGTGATTCCTTGCCTCATTTCTTCAGAGCAAGGGACTTTCATCACGGGGCGTAGCATCACTGATAATATTCTTATAGTTCAGGAATTCATATATGATCTTCAAAGATCCTTAGCCCATCAGTGTCTGATGGCTGTGAAGCTAGACATGGAGAGAGCTTATGACAGACTCAGTTAGGCATTTCTGCGTCGAACACTACATGAGTTTGGCTTTGTGGCTCTCTTTATAGACTGGATCAAGGCTTGCGTCCACAGGTCATCATTCTCTCTTATTATTATTGGTAGCTAGACTGATTTCTTCCACTATGTTGTGGGGCTGCATCAAGGATGTCCTCTATCCCCTTTTTGTTTATTCTTGCTACTGATGATTTATCTCCTACTTTCTACCATGCACAGCATGACTTACGCCTTTCCCCTTTCATTGCGGGCCCCCATGGCCCCTCGCTTTCTCATCTATTATTTGCTGATGACTGTATATTGTTGGGATAGGCTACGGTCCACAATGCTTTAACTTTTGCATCCATCATTCAGTCTATTGCTGGGCCTTTGGTCAGAAGGTTTATTTCAACAAATCCATTATCTGTTTCTGCCCGAAGAATATTCTCAAAACAAGGGAGGCTATCATTCGCACCTTGGGCATCACTGCTCAGGTTGACCGGCTATCTTACCTAGGGATTCATATTACGGGGAGACATCCATGGGGCAACGATTACAATGACCTTGAATACCGTGTTCATGATCGCATTGATGGTTGGCAGGTTACTGGTCTATCCATGATGGCTCGGATCATCCTTTTGTGCTCGGTCCTCACCTCTATTCCTCTCTATATCTTATCCAATGCTGCTATCCCAATAACTTGTCTGAGAAAGATTAAGAGATGCTTTCAGGATTTCTTGTGGGGTTCTATGCAGGATGACCATGGTATTCATCTGCTAGCATGAGACACTGTCTGTTTACCGATTGTAGAAGGAGGGCTCGGCATCCAGTCAGGAGAGAGGCTTTGATTGCAAGGCATGCTACTCATTTTTTACTTGATCTGCACTGCTTATGAAGCTCCTTTATGCGTGTCAGATATGGTGACTAGACTCCTTCCATGAATTTTCAGTCTACCCATGGATATTCTTTCTTTTGGAAGGAGGTGTGTCGGCACGCCCCAGATATCCTTAACAACATCTCATGGATGATTGGCGATGGTGCCTCTGTAGATGTTGTTCACATTGGCCTACTTTTGTTAGTATTGATGTTCCTAGCAGTATTAGAGTCAATGCTTTGATCACTCAGGACCACTCCACATGGCATATTCCTACGGTGTCCCAGTTCTTTGGTGAGGAGCTCTCTCATCGAATTCTCACTATTCCTCTCATTCCGGGTCGCTTCTCTGATACCAGATTATGGAGGAGATATTGTATTTCCAGAACTCCTACCAGAGACCTTATGGAGATCTATAGGGCAAAGCCTCAGCACACGATGGATGCAACTTAGATTTGGCAGCTTCCTATCCATCCCAGGGTTCGGCTTTTCATTTGGAAGCTTGCGCATGACTGTCTTCTACCTGCTCCCTGCTCTCTGAGAGGGGCATGTTCATCTACCCCACTTGCCCATTGTGTGGTCAAGAGGAGAAAACTATTGATCATGCTATCATTACTTGCCCTAGAGCGAGATAGATCTGGCAGATTATAGGTCATCACCTCTGGGAGGATGGTACTGGTCCTCTGCGTATATCTTTCCTATGGTTTATTCGTCAGGACAGTCGAAGGGATATCCAGCAGCAGGGTGCTACTTGGGCCTATTTAGCCTATCAGATCTTGTTATCTCAGAACTTGCTTGTTTTCACTAATGATATTATTACTCCCCATAAGATAGCTAGGAAAGCTCACTCTTTATCTATCGAGTACGCACTCCATCATTCTGCTTTTGATTCTGACAGCTCTGACCTCTAGGGCTCCCTTACTGTTTCGGCAGCGCACTAGCATACGGTTTTCATCTCTTAGGAGCGCCCACCTTCAGGGTTTATTAAAATCAACTTTGATGAGAGTGTTCGGGGTAGACTTGTAGGTTCGGCTTTTGTTATCCGTTGATCTGATGGAGCTCTATTGGCGGTGAGGGGACTGGCCTTTTTGACTCTTCTGTTTCTATGGTCGAGTTTTATGCTGCTTGGGCTGGCATCTCCTACGCCACTCGTATCATTCAAGCTAGCAGTCTCTTTATCGAGGGAGACTCTCTTACTGTCATATGATGGCTCAGACGAAATTTTTATGATCATTTGCCAACAAACTCCTTGCTTCACACAATCCGAACTACTTTTCAGGATACTCATAGAGTTCAGATTCATCATATCTATCGGAAAGCTAATTCTGTGACTGATTGGATAGCTGCCTTTGTTGTTCATCACTCAGGCTTGTGAAGCTGAAAGTAGAAAGAACCCTATTTTATTGTACTAAAATAAATTTTATTTTTTTAATATTTTAATTTAACTCATACTAGAATAGTATAATTGTGATCATTCACTTGTATTAAAAAAAAAAAAAAACTGGGTAGAAGTAGAGTCCTCGTAGGTATCACGAGAGAGGAGTTGGTACGCTTGACTCATAGCAATTTTATGGTCATAACGTGGACTCTAGTAATTTTTGAACGCCGTGCTTAGAGAAATTCCAGCGCAGGTTGACATCATCAGCTGACGTGCACGAATTTAAGAGGGGTACGTCTTCTTAAAAAAAACGTTAGAAACACTTTTTGCTTGCCACTTACGTTATCATTTTTGAATGCTTGCGTTATGCTTCATGTAAAATAGTCACGGGTTTTGATATCGTTTCTTAAAACCCGTACAAGATTATATATGTTCTAATTCTTCCTCTGCCATTCATTTTACACTAGATAACGTGTGATCTTTATCCATCCATGGGCGTTGAATATGAACCATTCCCAATGGGCACAAATGGATAGGTCCAAACAAATCCTCTTCCCTATCGATAGCCTCTGTTTCAGAATTATCTCTTCGGTATAATCCTCCACATGATAATATCTTTTAGCATCGCAGCATTGTCGAGGTACTCTAATACCCTACTTTGACTAAGCTTAAACATCATCTTTGCAATTAACCAAACCTATCAATTCATGTATAGATCCGCTTCCTCTCATTGAATTACCATTAAACGGATCCTACATTATTCTAAAGAGAAAATTAAATATTATCTTTATTTCATCAAGTCTTCATCTATGGTTCTTCAATGCTTATTTGGTTTCAGATTCAGCAAACAAATCAATAATCTATCGCTGAAAGTGGCTATAGCATTTTCTTGAAACTTAATCTTTTAAAGTTTTAAAAAGCAACAAAATTTTTTCGATCCAACATTGAATCCGAATACAAATGTCCCGCCAATGCTAACATTAAGATCATAGAAAATTAGACTCAAATTCATGAATTAGACTTCAAAAATGCATTGATTTATGTTGTAGTGTGACAACATCTCAACCATTTATCCCATTGTAAATCCATTTTTATGCTTATATAAAATACAATGAAGTCAGCCATCATTATCACCAGGGAGTGTGTGGCTCGAAATCAACTTCAAATAGAGCAAATAAATGGTATTGGAGAGTTTGAACCTTTTCTACTGTTCGGACGCTGTGAACCTTTTCTTCTTTAAGATTTGTGTTTCGATGCTGGTTCTGCTCGATCTCTGGCGATCTCTGCCGGGTTAGTTGATCGATTCTCTTTGGACTTCTTACGTTCCTATCCCTCCCTCTCCGTTGGCTTCGGATAGTGGTATCGAGGGCTTCACTTGGGTCTCCCCTTCCCCATTGCCGGAGGTGATGGAGGCTTTAGAGGACCAATTTCCTAAGATAGTACAGGTTCCTTCAGCTGCGTGGAGGTGGAAACTGAGTGCTGGAAGGAGAAGGCAATTCTGGTCCGGACCTTGGTTCGATGGGTTCCATCTGATACTATCATTCGGAAATTCTGGTGAGCCGGTGTTCCTGAAGATATTGAGCCGGTGAGTCTGGCCAACCACTATAACATTTTCCGATTCGTTGATGCAGAAGCCAGAGAGCTGGTGTTGGGCAAGCCATGGGTGGTCAATGGCCAACCCCTTGCTATGGAGGGTTGGAGACCGGAGTTTATTCCGTCGCCGGACTGCGTGGCCTCTGCTCTTCTGTGGGTGAGGCTCTCGCAATTGCCGATGGAATTTTGGAATGACGAGATTCTGAGAACCATTCTAGCTCCGGCGGGGATCTTCATTTTCTCTGATGCTTCTACCCAGCTGAAGAATAGGGGAGGGTTTACACGGGCGTGCGTGCGAATTGATCTTCGTTGTGCGCTCCGACCAGGAGTCCGAGTGAGAGGGAATCATTCCCCCTTCTGGCAGCAATTTGTTTACGAACATATGGAGGGGATCTGCTCTAATTGTGGATCGCTGCATCTCAATGGTCCCTGTTCATCGTTGCCTCAGTCTTATTCTAGGGAGTTCACATGGTGCCAGTTTTGGCCCTTGGATGGTTGTTGTTCACCAGAGGCGATCGTCCCCACCAGAGTTGAAGAAGACGAGCCATTCTGGCCTGGGTTTGGCCCCTGTTTAGGGTTCATCTCCTACTTCTGCCTCGGCCTCTGTTCCAGGTGTAGCTTCATCACCGGATGGCTGGCATCTACCTGGGAAGGTGGCTCGCCGGCATCCTCGTAAGCCTCCATGCCCTCTCGTCTCCTCAAGTGGTGGCCGGGCCCAGGGGGATGGCGGGTTGAAGTCCACTGCTGGGAGCTCTTTGGTCGTGCCGGCTGAAGGATCGCGTGCCGGTCTCAAAGTATCTGAGAGTATCAAGTTCTCTGATACTCTATCTGAAACTGCTGAGTTTCAGCTAAATCCAAATGCAAATCTGAGCCTGAAATCCAATCTGAGTTTAACCAATCCATTTGCCACTCTTGGTTCAGATGAAAGGGCTGGTAGGCCCACGGTCCAAAGGGATGCCAACCTGGGTCCCTCAAAGCGGGCCCATCCAGTTAGTCTCAAGTTCACCATATTTCTTCTAAAATGGACAAAAGAAAAGGAAAAGTTGTGGCGAGGGCATCTCCGACTATTGATCGGTCTTTGGATGACCTTGCTAGTAAACGTGGCATTGAAGGGGCTATGGCTCTGCCATCTACGGCAGAGGGCCGAAGCCATGACTTAATATTTTCTTTCCTTAAAAAAGCAATTCAGGGGAAGGATTGTGCTGCTACGATGTCTACTGAGGCTCCCCGAGCTGATAAGATGGTTGCTCGGGCTGAAGATTTAGACATGGACCGCACTACATAGATATCTGAGGGGGGCACCCAGACTTTAGGGGGCCTTTCTGATAACGCTATGCTGGAGGATCAGGTAGAGGTCCACCTTCCCCCACTTAGTCAATAAAGATCCTAGTTTGGAATGTAAGAGGAGCTCGAAAGCTTTCATTTCGATCCTCTTTCCAGAGATTGATTCAATTGCACAATTTTGATATCTATGTTCTTTTGGAAACCCGGTTATCAGGTGACAGCCTTGTTCGATTTAGAAGACAGATTGCTGGATCTTGGTCTTCTTATGCTGTTGACTCAATTGGGCTATCTGGAGGGATTTTGGCCATCTGGTGCTCCATTTCTATTTCTGTGGATGCCTTTCATCAGTGTAATCAGCAGATTGCTCTCGTCATCACTGAGGGGGCGGCTGACCCCTGGCTTCTCTCTGGCATTTATGCTAGCCCTGAGTTTCGAGAGAGGCATACTCTTTGGACAGAGATTCTCTCTCTCCTCGGTTAGGGGATTCCATCCATAATAGCTGGTGATTTCAACTGTATTATTGGGGCCCATGAAAAGAGAGGTGGCAGGCAGGTCATAGGATCAGCAGATATTTTGGAGTTCAGATCCTTCATTTCTACTGCTGGTTTGTTGGACCTGGAGTTCTCGGGTTCCCAATTTACCTGGTGTAATAACCGTCATGATTTTGCTCATGTTTGGGAGCGTTTGGATAGAGCTATGGCCAATTCCCAATGGCTTCAGAAGTATCCCTCTTCCAGTGTTACTCACCTTCCTCAGATTGGATCCAATCACTGTCCTATTCTGATTTCCACTGAGTCTGCCACTCATCAATGGAGACAGTTTAGATTCGAGCTATTCTGGGCTTCTTATTCATCGGCTAGGTCCATTATATCACAGGTCTGGCGTTTACCTATCAGAGGTAATGCTTCTTATCATTTATCTAGGCGTCTGGAATTGGCATGACGTAGGCTCTCTAGATGAAACATATTGGAGGTTTGGAATCTTGTGAGGCAAGTGGAGGAAGTGAAAGCTGATATTTCTACACTGCATGCTAGAGAGGATCAGAAGGCTACCTTTCTGATACTGATCACTTCTCTCCGAGCCAAGCTCATTCTTTACCATTCTCTCCTTCAGCAATAGGAGGTTTATTGAAGACAGCGGTCCAGGAGCCAGTGGATATGTGATAGAGATCGAAATACCAAATTTTTTCATTAGGCCACTCTGAAGCGATGTGCTGCCAATAGGATTTGTCATATAGCCGATGACGAGGGGCATTATCAGGAGGATATTGAAGTCATTTGGGACCACTTTTTTCACTTCTTCCAGTCCAGATGGACTGAGCATACAGGTGATGGGGGTCCTGTTTACCAGGTTCCGCCTCCTAAGAAGGTGTCTGCTATGGAGAATGATCTTCTGACTAGGCCTATCACTGCGGAGGAGATTAGATTAGCTTTATGGGAACTTGGGCCTGACAAGGCCCCTGGGCTTGATGGGTTTCCGTCTTTCTTTTTTCGTCATTACTAGGATATTGTGGGCCAGGAGGTTACTCAGGCCATTCAGCTTGCCTTCCACTCCAAATCTATTCCTATTGAGTGGAACCATACTTTCATCACCCTTGTTCCTAAGCGCACCAATGCTTCCATTCCTCAATACTTTCGGCCCATCAGCCTGTATACAACCTTGTATAAGATATGTACGCGCCTCTTAGTCACCCGCTTACGAGATGTGATCCCTCGGCTCATTTCTGTTGAACAAGGGCTTTTATCAGAGGTCGTAATATTTCGGATAACGTCCTCATTGCCCAGAAGTTTATGCATGATTTGCAGAGAGCCCCAGCCAGACAGTGCCTCATGGCTATCAAGCTTAATATGGAGCGAGCGTTTGATAGGCTGAGCTAGGTTTTCCTGCATCAATCTCATCAGGAATTTGGTTTTGATGGCCTTTTTATTGAGTGGATTATGGCTTGCATTCAGAGGCCATCCTTCTCTCTGCTTATCAATGGAACTTCGACGGATTTCTTCCACTCTGCAGTGGGTCTACGACAGGGATGTCCGTTATCACCTTTTTTGTTTATCCTGGCTGCGGATGATCTATCGCATGCATTTTATCAGCTCAGCAGGATCATCGTATTTCCCCTTTTATGGCGGGCCCCACAGGACCATCGGTCTCCCAGCTATTATTTGCTGATGACTGTATTCTCCTGGGTCAGGCCATTGTTCACAATGCGGATTCTTTTGCCTCCATTATTCAGAGATACTGTCAGTCTTCTGGTCAGAAGGTCAATTTACTAAAGTCTTCGATTTGTTTCAGCCCGAAGACTTTTAGCCCTACGAGGGATACTATCCACCTCACATTGGGTACTTCTAGCAAGGCTGACTGACTATCATATCTAGGGATCCCTATCTCGGGGAGACAATCTCGCAGTAGTGATTACATTGATATTGAGCATCGAGTTCGTCATTGTATTGATGATTGGAAGGTTATTGGCCTATCCATGATGACGAGGATTACTCTCATCCACTCAGTTCTCACATTCCTTCCTCTACATCTTATATCTAACACTGCTGTTCCGATCTCTTGTTTAAGGAGGATTAAGAGATGGTTGAGGGATTTTCTCTGGGCATCTATGTAGGATGGTCATGGTATTCACCTTCTGGCATGGAACACTGTTTGTATGCCAATTCATGATGGTGGTCTTGGAATCTAGTCACTTATTGTCAGGAGGGAGGCTCTGTTTGCTCGGTACGCCTTGCAGTTTCTCTTTGATCCGCACTATTTCTGGAGCTCCTTTATGCGTGCCAGGTATGGTGACTGGAATTTGTCCATGGACCTTCAGCCTTCCTGTGGGCACTCCTTCTTCTGAAGGAGTTTTGTCGGTATGCTCCGACTATTCTGAATAACATCTCCTGGATGATTGGAGACGGTTCATGATCGATGTTGTTCAGAATACGTAGATTACTGATCTCCCCTTTGCTCGATGGCCTACTTACATTAGTGCTGATATTCCATCTAGTAAGAGGGTTAAGGATCTCATTTCTCAGGAGCTCTCCTCATGGCATGCCCCTATAATGACCTATTTTTTGGCGAGGAGTTATCTCAGCGCATTTTGGCCATACCACTCATCCCGGCCACTCTTCTGACTCCAGGTTATGGCGGAGATCTTGTAATTCTAGGGCTCTCATTAAGGACCTTATGAAGGATTATAGGCCACAACCTCTGTGTACGAGGGATGCTGCTTGGATATGGAAGCTCCCCATCCACCCCAGGGTCCAACTATTTATATGGAAGCTTGTATGGGACTGCCTCCCTACCTACTCATTGCTGTCTAGTAGGGGATGGCCATCCAGGCTATATGCCCTCTATGTGGTCAGGATGAGGAGATTTCTAATCATGCCATATTCAGATGCCCTAGAGTGAGATGGATATGGCTGAGGATGGATTATCTTTGCACGCAGGATGATAGAGGCTCGTTGTGGCTTCCTTTCCTTCATAGTCTTCGATAGGCTACACAGCAGCAGGGCCCTCTTTGGGCTGTTACAGCCTATCAGATTTGGTTGTCTCGTAACTAGCTTATCTTCTCTACTGATTCTATATCTTCTTACAAGATTGCACGGAAGGCCAGATCTTTTTCGGCAGAGTTTGCACATTATCGCCATGTAGTTGATGCTGACACTCTTGGTCACTGGGGTTCCCCTACTGCTTCGGCAGCGAATCGGGATACGATTTTCATCTCTTGGGAACCCCCACCCCTAGGGCTTGTCAAAATTAACTTTGATGGTAGTGTGCGTGGAAGAGTAGCTAGGTCTGCTTTCGTTATTTGTGATTTGATGGTGCGCTGCTTTCGGTGGGTGGTTTTGGCACTCTTGACTCCACGGTCCCTATGGCTGAGCTTTATGTTGCCTGGACTGGCATTGCCTATGCAGTTCGGATTCTTCATACTCATAGCCTTCTTATTGAGGGAGACTCGCTCACTGTTGTCCGATGGATTCGCAAGGATATCAACAACCAAGTCCCTAGCAATCCACTACTTCGTGATATTTGGTCTCTTCTTCAGGGAATCCAGAAAGCCCAGATCCGACATATCTATCGTGAAGCCAATTCGGCGGCAGATTGGGTAGCGGCATCTGTGGCCTATAATGGGGGGTTTTGGATATGGAAGCAGGGAGACCCGTGTCCCCTAGTGTTGAAGCAAATTTTGTATTCTGATCTTTCTGGGTTGACTCGCATTAGGACAGTGTGATCACCTGTACCAAAAAAAAAAAAGAAAAAACTTCAAATATAGCATCATGGCCCAATCTATTATTTTGGCTACACACATGACGTGGTTGCTTAACCGCTGCTGGGTGTAGCCCTAGAATTATATAAGGCCTAAGATGCAAAAAAAAAAAAAAAACCCTCAAAAATATCTTAATTTGGATTAAATCTAAGTATTTTCTAGATGTACTCTAATAACAATTAAATCTGATAAATCTATACCAATGTACCTGCAGTTTTAATATTATCTTATCTCTTACTCCCCACTCTATACATAATTCATCTTTAATCTTAACATTCTAAGGCTCTGTTACAATAAAAAAAAAAAAAAAAAATATGATGAGCCTAAGCCTAGTAAAAATCCCTAGTTATGCACCCACATGCATATAATTGCATCAATTCATAGCATGCAATAATTTAATATAATATCTAAAATATACCTCAACATGGTTAGTATTATTTACAAAAGTTCTTTATTCAAAATTGTCTTATTCAAAGACATGTTTATCATAACACACAACATAAGCAAAGATAAACAACATGTATAAGCATGTCTTGATATAATACATCATTTATAACCAGGTGAATCTAAGCCAAACGCAGACAATGTCATCAAAAATGTAACTACTACAAGTCAATAATAGCATATAATTGTAAATACATCATCATAATCACTGTCATAATATTTTCATTCTATTATATTCACAACAATAGTTTTATAACTCGTATTTGGTTAGACATGGACCAATCATTGTGATGCATTAACCCCAGTAGGCTATCAGGCCTATTCATAAGGTAGCTAGAATAATCAGATCTGCTTTTGAGGATAGTTAGAATAATCATTTGAGATGATTAGAATAGCGAGGCCTTCCCTTGAGAATAGCCACAATAATTAGGTATGTTCCTAAAACAACTACAACAAGTACACTTGCCTAAGAACCACTAGCATAGTCAGGCTTACAACTAGAACAACCAAAATAACCAAACCTACCTCCAAAGATAGCTAGAACAACTAGACTTACCCTAAGAACAGCTAAAAAAACCTAGCTAGCACCGGGGATAGCTGGAATAACCAGGTTTGCCCTCAGGAGTAGCTAAAATGACTAGGCGTAAGACAGAAAAATCATACCTGTCTCAAGAACAGCTAAAATAACCAAATCTACCCCAAGAACAGTCAGAGATTCATTCTTAAAGATAGTCAAAATAACTAAGCCTATCTTGAAGATAGCTAGAACAATCAAACTTGCTCCAAAAACATATGACTTGTTCAATATTATCAATTTCATTGAATTATTCATAAAATTAATTTATTTAACTATACATGATAAGTAAAATTATACTACATGCATTCCATTTCATATATCATGTGCCTATGGAATTTCATACAAAACTGTATAAAAAAATATATCATACATAATGAGAAGCACATAAACATGAACAATTTGGATACACACCATGCCAAAAAAAAAAAAAAAAAATTCTTACTTGTATCCACCGTTCAAACTAGATTTGCTTTTCTCGGATTTAAAAAGACGTTTAATTACCTTAGCTTCCTTGGCACTCAAAACTATGTACGTCTATGAAATCCCATCGATCTCAAGCTTCCACTAGATTGCACGGCCGCTTGGGATTCTTGGTGTGGCTCTTGCCATTGGTTGGGGAGGGATGCACCGGCGGCGAGGATCCTCCGCCGCCACCATTGTCGACGGTGAGCGAACTCGGACGGCTGGAACGAAGAGGGCTAGAGTGGAAGGAAAAGGAATGAGTGTTTTTTATTTATTTATTTTTAAATAGCAATGCTAAGGAGCCAGCAGCTTCTTCCATATTTCCTTACTAGAATTACGCTATCTTGCAATTTATCACTCGTTACAGAGAGCGATGGAACTTAGAAGTACGATCTTTGGTATTTTGTGCAGGACTCTGGAACCATCTTGCTTGGGCTTCCTCCACTTCCCTTGATTTGACACCTCTAATCATATCTTCTTTTTTTTTTAATTTTAATTATTTTTAAAATTTTATTCAATAAATTTTAATTAAAAGTAATACTTTTTCATCTTAACAATTAAATATTCTTTTGTCTTTTTTCACTAGTTATATCTAAATATTTATGCTTTATTTTTTGTTTAATAATTTTTTTATAATATCTTTAATATATCAATAAATATTTTAAATATCATAATTTTAAACTTAAAAGATAACATCTACTGCTGGGATAGAATTAAGAATTTTTAAATAATATTAACTTAGATTTAAATATGGTCCAATTCAATTCTACCATAAATCCTAATATTTTAAATTGATTTCGAATAAACTCGAATGATTTCTTAGATATAGAATTTTTTCATAATTCTGATCTGATTCAATCCCAACAGGTTGAGCTTGGATTTAAAATTTAAATTCAAATATAAAATCAAAATGAATCGTTATCAAGCATGACCTAACTTGGTCCCATTATTTGTAGCCCCGCTCATTGCGACAAATAGGAGTTGGATCGCGACGTTACATGAGTTTCAGTCCGGTATCCCGCTCAACGCGCCGCTTCATTTGACGCTCCGGTTTCCTTTTATCTCTTCGGCTGTGAACGTGGGATATCCAGAGTATTGGGATGGTGCTCTGCTACGCTTCCAGTCATCATAAGATGTGGGCTGTTCATCATGCACCTGTCTCATGTGCTGGGAGCATAGGGGCTATCACATTCAGTTCTTTCTTTATCCGATTAATTCGTTAATATCTTAACTTAAAGGATCCGGTCAACACGAACTGAGAATGTATTTTACCCAATCTAAGAAAGTCTCTTCATATCCTATTCATAATGTATTTTTGCATACCATCCGTCTAAAATAAGAATGCATATTTATATTTTTCATCATCAAAACTGAAAATATCCATTATATATATATATATATATATATAATATATATATATAGAGAGAGAGAGAGAGAGAGAGATAGAGGTGGGTGCGAGTAGACTGACTGCGTTCCAATGTAGCTGATCCAAAATTCGATCACTTTTCACTTCGTGTCCATATAAATTTTAAAGTTATTATTTTATTTTTTTTATTTTTAAAAATAATAACTATGTAAATCGAAGATGAAAAAAGTGATTGAATATAAAACAGCTAAAAAAGAGAGAATAAAAAAGAAAATTGGATGGTAACCAAGAAATGATAATATTGTTTAATGCTTTATTTGGATGGAGAAAAAAGTAGGAAGAAAAGAAGATGGAGGGAAAGAAAATGAAGAGAAAAAAAAAGTAGAAAGAAAATATTTTTGTCTTGTGTTTGAATGAGTGGAAGGAAAATAAAAAGGAAAGAAAAGTTGATAATTTACAATGACAATAATGCTCTTATTATAAATAATTAAAAAATGCATCAATTTTTTTAAAAGGATCAATATCAGAATAAAAAAAAATAAAAGAACGCCTCTGAATTTTCTCTCCGAAATCTCTCCATTGGATAGAAAACTTTTAGATGGAGCCTACAATTTTTTTCTAATTTTTTTTTCACCCTAATTTTCTCTCCATCTAACAAGATAAATTTTTTTTTTCTCTTCTATTTTTTTTTTCTTTCTACTTCTCTCTACATTCTAACATAGGGTAAGAGAATACCGCTGGTGGCTAGCCTGTGAGCATTGTTAATGGTCGATCACAACACAAGACCACGAGCACAGAGATGGGAACGCAATGAGAACAGAAAGAGCAGAATAAAAGGAGAGAGGAATAAACATGGAATAAAGATGGGATCAAACCGATTAACATGATTAGGGATCTAATAGTTCTCATTGAATCGGAATAAACAGAGAGAGAGAGAGAGGAATAAAGATGGGATCGAACCCATTAACAAGATTAGGGATCTAAGAGTTCTCATTGCAACTGCTAAAGCTAAATTGTGATTTACAATTTTATGATAATCTCGGTGCAGAATAAAATAATAGAGAAGTAAATTGCTTCGGGTTGGTAGGTCGGTGAACTTTGCTTATATATCCGTATGCGTGGTTAAACTTGACTATTTAGACCATCATTTTCATATGTTGCTGGGTTGAGTCACTCTTCTCTCTATTCATATTATTCAATGCAAAAACCGTACTCAGCCGTCCATGATAGGAAGCGCATAATCCTCTCTGTGTTGTCTCCGTCCGGCGGTCGCCGTCAATTCGTTCTCACCGGTTCGAACACGTCGTCAAACACGGCACTTGGAACGCTCCCTTGGTTTAATGCATTCTCGCTGGCTGACTGCCAGAGATCGGCACCCCTGGATCCCCTGTTCATGCCAAACAGAGTCGCTATGATTATGATCTCCACATCATTCCACATGTTTTCATCGTAAGCATGGCAACGTGAAGCGGATCACTTATGCTGTTTGCTGATTAAAGTAAACAGCATATCATTTTCCGGAGGACGGCGGTCAGCCTTCGTGTCGCCGTGGGGACCGAACACTCCTCGCTTTGACCACGATTCTTACGCCACCGGCCGAAGGATGGTCCTCCTTAACGTGGGACCAATTAGGATCCAACGGCCAGCATTAGAGGCCTGTTGAGCTAGTTATTGACCGCGCCAATAGCTTTTCTGGTCTTCCGGCCATCTAATGTGTTCGTTCGTGTTTTTCCTTAAAAAAAAAAAAGTTTATTCTTGGATTTAGACTTTAGAGTTGTTAAGTGTATTCTCGTTAGAATATTTAATAAAATTGTTAAAATATTTTATGAAATTTTAAAAAAAATTAATAAAATTTTACGATAGTTGATATAGTTTGCTGAAGTTTTAGGGTTAAAAATATTTATATGACTTAATAAAATTGTCGAATATAAAATATTTGACATAATTTGTTAAAATATTTTTAGAATATTTTATTTTGTGTGATTCTGAATATTTTTAAAATCTTTATAATTATTAATCCTATTAATTAACGTATATACTGGAAGAGTATGAAATAATATATATATATATATATATATATATATATATATATATCAGAAGTGATGATTTTAGTTTGCTAAAATAAATGATTTTTTTAATATAATAAACATGGGTTTTTGAAAAAAATTAAGGGCAGGCCAATAAAAAAAATCATCATTGGGGTAATTGTCAGTTTAGAACCTTCGACCGGCATTGCATGCAAAGTTAATGCTTAACAGTTACGTGGTTGGCCAAATTTAATGCAAACACTTGCACGACGTGCATCACGAGTATGATATATTTCACGTGCCGTGAGACTGAGAGTACGATTTATGGCAGAAACCATGTACTACGTACGTTGGACGATTAATTAAAAGGCAGAATTACGATGAAAGTGTAAATTTTTAATTTTGATTAAGTTATAATTTGATTACGTCATGTGCAAACATATTGATTTTTAATAACTTAATAGAGAATTTTGCTAACACTGATCATTCTTTTCAGCTTAAACGAAAAAGGAAAAATAGAAGAAGAGAATGCAAGTGATTGCTTTTATCATCAAAATGCATGAGCAACTGTCAGATTACAAAACTATGAAAAGTTGTTGAAAGATAATTTAGGGATACATTATCTACAGGAGCCAACTTTATAGTTATAACTAAGGCTTGTAACTTATCAGTCAAGAAATTCAGAATCTAAAATTTTAATTATATCGACATTTTTCTGATTGATAAAACCCTAGGCATAGCAAAACCAGTGGTAGACTTCTCCTAGCACTCTAAACCCCTGGGCTTTGATGAAGTAGGAGTGAGTCAGTCTATTTATTTTAAGCCAACATTTTTGTTTTTCCATTGTGTGAGGTAACTTATTTTGCAACATAATGAGATCCTGTAAATTATTATTTTTTTCCCAAAAAGGGTAAGTTAACGAAAGGATAAATGAAATTTTAAAAAAAAACTCAATACATTATATATATATAAAGAGAGGAAAATAGATTGGTTACATTCGAATATAGTCAAATTTAAGATCTAATTATCTTTTTCATCTTAAATTTATATGGATCTCAAAGTCACTCCATATTTTTACTTTTTTTTATTTTTAGAATCCGTGAAATGCATGGATCCAAAGGTGAAGAAAATAACTAGATTCAGACTTAACTACATTTAAATATAGCCAAATTATATCCGGTTACCTTTTTCACCCTTAAATTTATATAGTTTACAGACTTAACTATATTCAAATATAGCCAAATCTATATCCGATTACCTTACCCTTAAATTTATACAATCATATATCCCATAGATAAAAAACTAAAAAAAAGTAGCGTGGGTTTAGGATTTATGTGTGGATTATAAAATAGAAAAGATGATCGAAGCTTTGATTTGACTATATTTAAATATAACTAAATCCAGCTCTATACACACATATACATATTCAATTATATTATTATTATTATTATTATTATTATTATTTTTAGATTGTAATTTTAAAATAATAATTTAGATCTAATCAGATATCCTATGTTTTTTATTTTTTTATTTTTGAAATATGTAAAATTTATAGATCCAAAGATGAAGAAGGTAATTAAATACAAACTTAGCTACATTCAAATATAACCAAACTTATTCAATTATCTTTCATCCTTAAATTCATGCAGATCCCAAAGATAAAAAATGTAAAAAGATGAGATGGGTTTGGGATATATGTGGATATAAAAATAAAAAAGATGACGAATCCTAAATTTGATTATATTGAATATAGCTAAATCCCCTCCAACACACGCACATGCATGCATGCATGCATACATACATACATACATACATATATGTATATATATATATATATATATATATATGTATATATAGATATATATATATATATATATATACATATATATATATACATATATATATATATACATATATATATATACATATATATATATATACATATATATATATATATATATATACATATATATATATATATATATATATATATATATATGTATATATATATGGTTATTTAGATTTAAATTTTTAAAATAATAACTTAGATCTAATAACTTTCCTTAGCGCGTCCAACGTTTGAGTTCGTTCTTGCTTGCATCATATTCTTTAGTTTTTTTAATGTAGATAGTACTAAGACTAAAAAGTTAGTATTAGAGCTGAACATGGATCAAGTTGGATAGTGGTACGCTTAGCCTTGGTTCAACTCATATCAAATTCAAGTCAAAATTTTAGGCTTAAATCTAATTTATTTACTGTTGGGTCAAAGAAAAAAAAATAATGATTAAATAAAGGATATAAAGAGTTCAAAAAAAATTAAAAGGAACTAACTCAAGTTTTCATTTAAAAATTGATAGTTTATTTAGGTATTTATCTATTATTAAGCCTATAAACTATGATCCATACATATAAATCTTAAAGGTGCTATAAATAAAATTTTATAAAAATAAATAATATATGAATATTAAGGTATATTTAACCAAAAAGAAAGGATGGCATGTAATTATTAAAATAAAAAAAAAGAAAGAATGAGTTTAAATGTCATTCAATGGAGAAGGAAGAAATTTATGTTGCTAAGTTTTTTTTACTAAGACGAAACTACTTTTGGATAGAGCTACAATAAATTTTTATAGATTTAAATTAGAATTGGATTGAAATTTATAAGATTTAAATTTGATTCAAAATTTAGAATGAGTGTACCATTTAATCTGACTAAATTCATGATTTTTTTTTTTTTTTTGTAGACGGGCAATCATACTTGTCTAATGAGAATCAGTCTAGAAAGATCAGAATACATTATTTGCTGCAACAGAGAAGGACAGAAGTCTCATACGGTGAGAATTCAGGTCGTCAAGCCTCAACCCCTATCACCTGACCATTTATCACCCACGGATGCTGCATAACCTGATTACGAGCTTCCAGAGAATCAAAACGAAAGACATGGCATCGAAATGCCATGCTAATTGGGACAATTTCACCTGAAATTCCGGCACAACGAAACTCCCTGATAAATGCTTCTGCCGAAACCCACTTCGAAAATGATCGAACCAGGATGGACGTCTGCTGCCATCGAGCCACCTCCTCTTCAAGATTCACCTCCGAAAGAGTCACGACTTCAGGAAATGAAGACTCCAGTCTCGCCACCTCCGTCGGCGAGGGAGTCGAAGATACCCAGACGATCCTACCATCCGAAGTCCTCCTCTCATATACTCGGTCACCAGCAGTCGAATTCGATGCCATAGGAGCAGCGGGGACAACGGACGGACCAGACAGAGCTGAGATGAAGGAAAGAAGACAGAGATCGCCGAAAGATCGAGGAAGATGAACGCAAAATATGAATCTTAAAGCACGATGTAAAGAAAGAGCAGAGCTTCATGCACGATTCTCAAAGCGCTAAACTAAATTCATGAATCTTTAAAACGTGGTTTACATCAAAAACTGGACCGGTGAAGCCATTATTTATCATCCCAGATAGGACAAGATGATGTAAAATAAATAAACAGGTAAAGAAAATAGGATAAAACTATGGTCGCTGAAACCGTGGTTTGAATCAGGTCGGTCAACAGACCTACCGTTTAGTACTTTCACACAGAAAGAGGAGCTGCTGGGGTCCACGCCAATTGCTTATAGTCTCCTCCGTTGCGTCCATATATTGTAGGCTAGGCCACCAGGCACCAGCCAATTCAGGAGCACTCGCCGCCTCTCTCTGTTGCTCGAGTCCTTTGGGCTAATTGTTAATCCTTTCTAACCCTCCAGAATTATCATCGGCCTCTCCTTTCTTCCCTTCTTCGTTCAAGTAGCTCTCGCCAGAGAGAAATGAGGAGCAGAGGTGGGGAAACCAAACTGGAGAGAAAGTTGGTGGAGAAGAACAGGAGGATACACATGAAGAACCTGTGCTTCAAGCTCTCTTCTCTCATACCAAAAGACCAGTACGCCATCACGAAGGTATGTCATCTTCCACCTTGCTGCATTGTTGAGTCCTAAATGGCGCCTCTTCATCCGAAGTTTTTGGTCATGTACGGATGGCTCTAGATTAAGAACTCACAATAATTAAGAACCATGGAGTCGAGAGAATTTAGAGGAAATTATGGATGAGCAAGGACGAACAGTTTGCGTCTCATGCGTTGTTGATGGATAACTGAATTGGATCTCTTTAATTCATCTTGGGGAGATATCTGCACTCCAGTCTTGAACTTATTAATTAATAA
The DNA here is from genome assembly GCA_900491605.1 of Calamus simplicifolius. NCBI lineage: Eukaryota > Viridiplantae > Streptophyta > Magnoliopsida > Arecales > Arecaceae > Calamus > Calamus simplicifolius. The sequence goes on from UESW01004506.1 coordinate 501,687, forward strand.
AACTCGCATCTTCTTCGCACTGCATCACCAAGTTGGGTCAAGTACCACACGAAATGTGTGGCGTGAGAAGTTGAAAGTCTTGTGTGATTCATTGTCTACTAAATATTAAATAACAAATAAATACACATGTATCTAGTCTTTTTACCATGGTGGATTGCCAACAACTCTGCAATCTATAAATCTAGATCTAGGATTCTGTGACATTCGGATTTGGCGAGTCGATTCGATAGTATCTTTTCCCTTTTTTTTTTTTCTAGGTTCGTGGACTAGTTTCTTCTACCTCATGAAAAGAAGCTTCCTTGCAGATTTAAAAAGATTTATAGAATCACAAGGCTATTCCTGTTTGTCTCGTTGAAAGTTTTATACGAATTTGAAAGACTTGTCAAATCCATCCGGGATTTGCTTTAAGCATCAAAATAAAGCTCAAGTCTCAAATCATTTCTAATTCCATGCCCAATTCTTGATAATTTGCTGGGCAAAACAGCTTTAGAGCTGCAAGATTGACCCCAGGATGATCTGCTCTTCTTCTTTTTTTCGTCCAAAAAAAAAAGAGAAAAAGGTATAGTTGGTGAGAGAGAAACGAAACTAAATTATTTTCCAGCTACATAAGAAATTTGAGTTCTTTCAAAGAAGAGTTATGCTTCCAAATATTCTCCACCAGCTAGCTGTGCTTAGGAACATGCATGTCCCATGCATCCAGCCGCTAATAACTTACTACAGTAAGAACAACTTCTGAATCTTTTGTTTTGTTTTGAAATATTTCAGGATACATTAACACAACAGGATCATTTGGAACAAGTAGCATCTTATATAAAGAACTTGAGTGAGAGGGTCGATAAATTGAAGCAGAGGAAGGAAATGGCAAGGAGCTCTCAAGGAATTCACAAGGATATCAATGGCAGGGTGTTGACTAGCCTTGGATTGCCTGTGATTAACATAAGACGCTTGGATTCCAAATTAGAGGTGGTTATGTTCGGTGGGCTGAGCAAGAGATTCCTCTTCCATGATGTTATCTGTGTACTTGAAGAAGAAGGAGCCGAAGTCGTCGGCGCAAGTTTCTCAACTGTGGGCGACACTTTCTTCTCCACAATCCATTCTCAAGTAAACACCAATTCCCTTACTTGCATATCATGCATGAATTGGATTAAAAAAATATATGGAGTTTAGACCATTCCCTGAATCTTTTCTTCTTTGCATTTAGAAGAAAAAAAAAAAATAGTACACCTTCGGAGTGTCTCGGAATTAGTACAAAGATTGCTTTTGAACATTATCTCCGGGTTAATTTAGTGTTTGCTTGGCAAATTGGAGAATCTTACATTGTTTTTCTTGCAAGTAAGATGCTCCAATTTATCTCTGAAAAGCATACCGCAATATTCTGAGAACTCTAAGCCTCTGTCAATACTCAGGTCGAGGCTTTGCTAGCAAGGTGTTCTCAACAAACTAATCTATAATTTGGATGCTTAGATCTGTGAATATGATAAAGAGATGTCAGGGAAAACAGAATTAACAAAAGCAAGGTTATTCCAGTTAATACCACGTATGAATATAACCCAAGCATTCAGAAGCAAAGCCAGTGACTTACTTGAGGGACTGTGCTTCCTAGCGTGGATTGGTTTGCCAAGAACTCCTGATGTCCCTTGATCAAGCTTTGTTTAAACCAATTTCATTCGTTTGAGTTCAAAAGTAGCCACCTGACCACCTCCACAAAGGTGTACAAACTTCTGATGCATTAACTGATGATCACTTCATTATTTAACTAACAAGATTGGTGTTGCTTCATATTCGTAGGTCATTTCCTCAGGCATTGGTTTGGAAGCCCCAAGGATATATGAGAGGTTGAAGCAACTGATTTGGTGAGCATATTCAGAATCAAGGCTAATACATAGGGTGCTGGCATCATATACTAACTGATTGGAGAACAAATTCAGTAAAAGGCAGAAAATACAAATACAAAGGAGAATATGTAATGGATGGACTTCATTTTTGAAGCACCAAGTAGAATCCAATCCGCATGCCTTTTGGACTGGAAAATTAGGAGACTGATGTAGCTATGTCGTAGCCATTCCAAAATAAATAAATAAATATATATATCATATAAAAATTTTATTTTATATGAGATTTTTGATGGTCAATTTTACGAGTTATATGATGGCAATGAGTTATTTTTAGTTGGATACGCTCACTTTTTTATAGGATTCATATTCATATGATTCCATCTTTATCTCACTTCTTTTAGATTAGTTCATAACCTCCAAGTTTTAATGCTCAAATCTTCATCTTGGTCATATGAGAACAACATTCAAAGACCAAAGTATTGTCTCGCTATTTTGATTTTCTTGGTGGATCTACTAGGCAGAAGGACCGGAAATACTAGCAAATATTCATGATGCTTCAAGTAAAGAAAATAGGAAAGAGAGGAAGAAAGTGAAGAAAAGCGATGGCCCCACCTTACCTTCATTTATAGTTTTGTCCGGATCATATTCCCCTCCTACAACTACCAAAAAAAAGAGGCAATTATACAGGGAGGAAATTGACCTTTTTATAAGGTATTATGTTGGGACCCGCCCCAATGCATACCTACTTATAGTAATTAATAAAGTTATGCTAATCTTTATATTATGTACAATAAAGCCTAAGTGAACCTTATCTAATTTCACAAGTTCATAAAATACTCTTCCTTTTTATAAACATTGATATGCTCAATCAATTCATACAATTCAAAAGACAACATCACAATTTGATTTAACCTTGCTCAGATAAAAACATGATCTCCACACGCTGTTTTAAAAGACTAGAGGCAGTCCATACATAATTAACAATCCTATGTAAAGATCATACTCACAAATCATTTTACAATGAAAGTCACCTTTCACTTCCCGTCCAAGTCTAAAATATATCATAGGGATTACAATTGCACACATACATACATAACTATCTCGATCGCTATCCTTAATATACAACCATACATCATAGTCCAATGACACTAAAAGACCTTTTCAAAAGCTAGCAATCCATAAGGAACAATGACACCAAGGCCAACCTACTAAGATACTGGATGCTCAATGCCCAACCTTCTAGCTAAAATACAAAATTTCAATGATAGAGGGGTGATACATAAATCCTAATAACTGGATAACCATCTAACAATGAGGAAGCTGAGAATAACATCATAAAACTAATAAGCATACCGATACACAAAATATACTAAAAATTGATACACAACTACACTATACTAAATAACTGATACACACACATATAGTTAAAAAAACCTTTTTATATGATATAAAAAAAACTTATAAGTTAGCTTATAAGTTAGCTTATGCTTTCAATAATAAAATCTCAGATAGAATAATGCAACCTTTTACAAAATCTCATGATACTGGACCGTGTGTGCTACCACTGAGATACCTCCGTGTAGTCGCCCTCCTGCGGGATATTCTCAGTGGATGAGTGAATTGAGTATCGAGAATTTCCGCACCATATGGCACCCCTCACATGTACGGTTCACCCCAAGTGTGAGCTTGCCCCTTTTCCTTGGCCTCTTGGTTGCCCCTTCCATAGGCTAATATCACTACACGCCCTTGGGCTATATAATAAACTAACTCTTTACCAAGCTATGATTTTTTGCCCTACTGGGTTGGTCTAGCGTGTGCTCCCCCTAGCCTCAGGATTATAGTATGATCGAATCACAAAGAAGTGCTGGCTGTAAGTAGTGTGCAATGCTTATGCTATGGCACAATTTATAGGGTGATTAGTCCCATGGATAGCCCAATGCTCTGTATGATGCATGCTATAGAAATACTCAAAAATAAGTTTATTACCCAACATAAATAAGCTATACTTTCTTTGAAACATTGCTATTTATGCATAAACATATGCTTTTAGCTAAAACATTACTTTTCATAAAACTCCATACTTTGCTTTGGAACATACTTTAAACTCATGCTTACTTTTAATAATTATTGTTTGAAACACATACTTCACCTTGAAACATTTCTTTTCATCAAACCATGCTTTGCTTTGGAAAGCACTCTATGCTAATAACGCATGCTTTGCTTTAGAAGCACTCTTTATTATAAACACAAGCTTTAAGAACATCATAAAACTTGGTTCTTATTTCCCATGCATAATTAGACAATTTGGAACACTATATATAATATAGTATACCATATAAGTTTGTAGCAAGGTTTCAACATAGTTTCACATAATAGTTTTCAAAGTTAGATAAGGAATCCACTCATCTTAGCTGTAAGCACACTTCAATTGCTGCTACCCCTTTTGCAATGGCTCCCTTGAACCAACCTCTTGACCTAAATCACCATATATGCAATTATCAAGGTTATATACACTTAGGGTTTTCTTGAAACTAAGCATGCATGCTCTTAGGCTAAGATTGACAACCCCTAACAAATCCTCTTATCATCAGCTCAAAGCTTTACAAATTCATCACTTGATTCATGAATTCACAACCCACACATGCAGCCATATTATCTCTTTTACCTAGGCATGAAACAACTTATGAATAATTTATTCACAACACCCATTCATTCAACTCATCTAAGCCTTTCCCAACTACATGGGGTTGGCTACATGAATCTGCTTTCTTCACTCTGCTCTATTTAGGATCAAACCGACATTCAAATTATAATAGTTATATTTTTTTAATTATTTTTGTATATATTAGTTTAGGTTTACCTCTACCTCTATTTTTATCATGGATTGTTAAAAGATCACTCTTTCTAATTGGAGCATCAAAGGTCTTCATTTATATGTTCAAACCATTGTAATCAACTTTTTCTCAAACAACACTCATTCACCGTGTTCCAAAATTTCTTTTACCAAAATATTAAACGACATAATATTCATGCCATGAAACCACCTTTCATTCAACCTCCTTCCCTTTTTCACACATGCTTCTAACATTAATGTTAAGCTTAGGGAGGTTGAAAATTTAACTTAAAGAAGATGAAGAAACCTTAGCTCTTCCATTCTTCAAAGCTTACCAAATCACCAAAAATTGCTTCCCTCCTTCCCTTCTTCTTTTTCTTCCATTCTTTCCCACGGCTGAAACCCCTTCTCCTCCTCTTTCCACGACCTCTTTCTCTATTTTTTTTGGTTTCTTACGGTAGATGAAACAAGGGTAGAAAGTGGATTTTTAATACCCCTTAAAAATTCCCATTTTATCCCCTTAAAATTCCTAAGTTGCGTTCTTAAAGTCCAAATGGCACCCTCTCCACCATAATATTTGCCTTGATCAAACTTCCAAATTACTTTCAAAAACATTTACTTTTATGCCCTTCGCAAACTTCCAATAACGTTCAAATTTTTTTCTTTTATGCCCTTAACAAACTTCCAAATGATTCTCGATACTCTTCCCTTCATGCCTTAGCTAATTTCTTAATAACCTGTTGACCCTTGAATTGATTTTGATGATTACAAAACATATAAAGCCTAAATAAATTATGATAATCCATGATATTGCAAGTATCTTCATGTATCTTCATGTTTACAATTGTCAAGAATTTTCATATGATGCAATGAAGTTTATTTTATCTTGTGAAGAATATAAAAATTCACTTGCCTATCTATTGAATTTATTGCATGGCTTTGCTAGCTAGCTTCCATTCCATGCTAGTTAGCTATTTTAGTATACTCCTTGTGCTGGCCGAATTTGTTGGGAAATGAGTTAGCTGGGAAGCTAACTTCCCTTCCTTGCTAGCCACTTAGGAGTTAGCTACTTTCATGCTGGCCGAATGAATTGGGAAACAAGCTAGCTGGGAAGCTAACCTCCCCTCCATGCAAGCCGTTTGGAAGCTAACTCTCTTCTTGCTGGCCGTGAGTTTTATTTTATAAGTTAGCTGGGAAGCTAACTCTTTCCCCTTGCATGGCCGGTCACTTTTCCCTTGAGGTTAGCTCACAAGCTAACTTGTTGTTCATGCCTTCATGCTTGGCCGTTTGGTGCTTTGTAGGAGTTAGCTTGCAAGCTAACTTCCTTCCTTCATTCCAAGGTACGTAACATGAAAACTCTCTTCTTAGCTAGCTTGGTATTAGCTTTCATGTCCCAGTTAGCTCACAAGTCAACTACCTTTATGCATGATAGAATAAACCTTTATCTTAGTTAGCTTATAAGCTAACTTCCCTCCACTGAATTTCAAATCAGCCGCATGAATTTAAAATAGAGTTAGCTCACAAGCTAACTATCTTTTTGTCATGGCCCACACCTTTATGGATAGCTAACTTATGAGTTAGCTAGTTGTCAAGAATGCTTTTTCATGAAACCATCTCCCGTAGCATTTTTTTTGAGAAAGCTAGCTTACAAGCTAACCATCTTTTCATGATTCCCTTTGGGAGTTAGCTTATAAGCTAACTATCTTTATTGCTTTCATGGCTTGGGAGTTAGCTATTTCTTGACATGAATAGGCTTAGCTAACTTATGAGTTAACTATTTAAAGTGTTTTTTATCCTAGCCGCATGAATTCAAAATTAAGTTAGCTCACAAGCTAACTATTTTTTACATGGCCTCTTACACCTTTTCATAGCCAACTCATAAGCTAACTATTTTTAAATATGTTTCTGGTTATGAAACCGTTGGATGCTTTCTTACATGGCTAGTTAGCTCAAGAGCTAACTAGTTTGTGCCTTAGTTAGCTCCATAGCTAACTATCTTTTCTTAATAGCATGAAACCAAGGCTCACAAGCTAACTATTTTTCTCCTGGTTTCTTCTCAGCCGTGTGGACTTTGATTTGAGCTAGCTTGCTAGCTAGCTACTCTTTCCCTCCATGGTTTTGGCCGATTTCTTCTTGCCGTGGGATTTTGGAAACAAGCTAGCTAGCTTGGGAGAAAAGCTAGCTTATTGCTTCCTCCTTTTTCCATTATGGCCGCACGTTTCTCTTTTGGGAGTTGCTGAAATTTATTTCAGCTCTCTCTCTCTCATTTAATGCTCTCTCTCTCTTTACTACTTTGATGAATGCTGACCATTTTCTTTTTGTTATGGACAGGAATCCTTCATTAGCAATGGATTTAATGCTTTCATCATTTGGGAAAATATTTCAAACGGTTTTATTTCTTCCCGTTTTTCCTTTCCTCTATTTTACCAATGAATCTAACGGATAGTTTTTTGAATGGTTTAAATAGGGATGTTCAGAAGAAATCCTTGACAAAATTCATATATCTTTTGACATATCAAGAACACAAAGAGAGAAAAGAAATCAAAGAGAGTGCTTATTGCAAGATATTTTTCGGATCCTTGAAGAGCAAGATATTGTGCTGCGAAGTTGCATCCTCCAACCCTTGCTCAAGTCGTCCAGATCCGGTGAAGCGAGTGCAAATTTCAGCTACTTCGAAAATCAACATCTGCTGCTGAAGTATTGCTTCAAAAAAGTTGTAAAGTTTATCTTTGAATATTTGCTCAAATTAGGAGCTGTCTATTTTTGATAAATCTTGTATTAGGGTTAGAGATAACCCTAGTTTCTTGATTTGGCTTCCTTGTGCCATTAAACAAGAGGACTAGCCAGGAAGGCTAGGGGATTGGTTTCCTTGTACCAGTTAAACAAGAAGACTAGCCGGGGAAGGCTAGGGGATTTGGCTGCCTTGTGCCGTAAAACAAGAGGACTAGCCGGGGAAGGCTAGGGGATTTGGCTGCCTTGTGCCGTGAAAATAAGAGGACTAGCCGGGAAGGCTAGGGGTTGTAATCGTTGTGATACGATTAGTGAAATTCCCAAGAGTTTTTTGGGGAGTGGATGTAGGAGCCGAGTTTGGCACCGAACCACTATAAACCCTGCTGTGTTTGTGCTTGATTGATCTGTGTATTTTCTATTTTGTGCACTCCACTACACCGCTGCGAATTAATTTTTGATTAAGCACATATCTGCGTTAGTCAATATCATCCATTGTATTAATTATTTAAAATACCCAATTCACCCCCCTCTTGGGCTACTACATCTGGGCAACATAACCTTTAGCCAAATTTCAACCATGCCTTTCCACTCACACATTTTCTCATTTTTATATTACTTAGTGCTAGATAGGGATGGTAATTTTTTTCGTTGGCCATTTATCCGGCTGGTACCATTTCTAATGGTTAGAGAATCCTCGGTCTAAATGGCTTAACGGGTACAAAAATTACCCATTTATTGGCTAAACAAATAACCAGCCAGAGAACGATATCCTCCACCCCATCCCCATTTACCCATCCCCATTTCCGTTAGCTTTAATATAATATATTTAAAATTTAAAATAAATAAAAATATATACTAAAAAATCCTAGTAAAATGCATTTGAATTTCTCTATCATTTTTTAACTTTCAGTAAATTATAAGTTTAATAAATTTTTATTTTTTTATGTAAATGATCAAACAGGTACCCAATGGGTACCCATTTATTCGACCAGGTATCCCCATCCCTGCCCCATTAATTATAACGGCTTAACGGGACAAAAAACCGAGAGGTTTTCTCCAACGGGGATGGGGACCAATAGAGGACGCTCTAGACCGCTCCTAAGTCGTTGCCATCCCTAGTGCTAGGCACATGTCTCTTCATCAAATATTTTCTTATTTATATCGCTTATATGTGGGACACCTCATTTCTATCCGCCACTTATCAAGTTTTCATTAGGGTTTCATCAAAATTTGCTAAAAAAATAAATTTTAAATCCCATCTTCTCCACTCTAATTACTCATATTAGAAAGCTAAACTAATAATAAATGTATGCATAAAATAAAATATAAATCTTTTAAGTTTGAGGTATTACATATTAGTAGATCATATTCCATTCTAAATGCAAAATTTACAATGGAAGCTATCCAAGAATAAAGGGGAATCATATAATAAGAGGTAAACTTAGTGAATGTAACTAAATATAGATTTGGTCACTTCCCAAATCTTAAATATTCATAGTTTACAAATCTCAAGATGAAAAAGGTGAAAAGGTTGAATGGTTCCGAGCTTCATGCAAACATAACACTATAAGAATTTTTGGTTTTAGCGATGTCACAATAAGCATCACTAAATAGCGACAGAACAGCGATGTCAAAAAAATTTAGCAATAAACTAGCAATGCAATAGCAATGAACAAAATTAGCGACGCAAAGAGCATCGCTGAGGCGTTACTAAGTAGCGATGCACCAGCGAGGCATCACTAATTAGTAACGCGTGCAGAGGCATCGCTAATTAGCGACACGTGCAGAGGCATCTCTAATTAGCGATGCGCGCGTACATTGTTGAGATGCCTGCGCATCGCTGAGCGTCACTAGTGCCAGCGTGTGCCTCGTCGATCCAGTGACACGCGCACATCGCTAATCAGCAAGGCACACACGCGTTTGCCTTGGGCCGCATGCTAGAACCATAGTTCTGGTGCGTAGACCTTCTCCCATGCGTACCCCCTCGGCTCAATCCCCCTCCTCATGTTGCCATTGGCCCCCCTTGTTCGGCCCCCCTTGCATAGTTCCCCACAACCCCCTCAGCCGCCCTTGCAGCTTCCCCCCAGCCCCCCCCCACCTTGGCTGATTCTCCCCGGCCCCCCCTCGGCCTTGGCCCCCCTCGACCCCCCCTTGGCCAGTTCCTCCCAACCTTCCCATAGTTGGCACCCCCTCTTCCTTGGCTGCCCCCTTGCTCGATTCCCCTATCCTGCCATCGCTCCCTAGCCAATTTTTCCACCGTCACCTCCCTTTCGCTATTGCTGGTAAGAGGTATCATATACATTTAAAATAGTGTTATATTGTATCTTTGATAAATTTTGTGACATTAAAATATATTATTTCTATGTTAATTATATTCAATGTTATATATTAATTGTTGATTATATAAGTTAATTATTTCTGATTAATATGTTGTATAATATTGAAAAATGTTGAAAATTTTTTAGTAGTCGGTATTTAGCATTTATTTTTCTTTAAGGAATTGCATGCAGTAGACTAGGAATGACATACTAGTTTACTATTGCATAGCAATATTACGGTTTAAAAAATAATGCGATATGCTACTCTAGTTATTTGTTACTTATGTTGATGAATTATTAAATGTTACTTAAATATTAATATCAATATTGCTGACCTAATGTTTTATTCAAAATATATATTTTTAGGTCACACATAATTATTTAAAAATGAATGTTGATTGCTTGTGGATATATCAAAGGGTTAAGGATAATTTTTTAATTTTGAATTTATTAATGGATTAGAAGAATTTATTGCATTTGCATGTAGTCAATCAGAGTGGATGGATGGGCGTAGAATCATATGTCCGTATGAGAAAGTGTCAAAATAAAGCTTATAGGGATGTTGAAATAGTTAAAATTCATCTTTATAAAAAGGGTTTCTGCCTGGTTACTACAACTGGTACTACCATGAAGAAATTAAGGTTAGAGAAGAATAAAGCTATCAGGGGGCAGATATAGTATATGAAACAACAGAGAATTATAATGTGGCATCAAAAAATTATTACATGGCAGCTGAGAATTATAATCAATATGACAACTTAAATCAATATGAAGAAATGATGATGGATGCAGGGGATTCAGGCTTAAATCTAGGCACCTTTTATGAAGAACCAAATCTGGAAAGCCAACATTTCTATGATATGCTAGGTGCTGCAAATGAATAATTATGGCCTAAGTATGAAAATCATTTGCAGCTGTCTGTAGCAGCTCGGTTGCTGAACATTAAGGCTGAACATCACTTATCTGAAGTGGCATTTGATTCAATTGCCGAATTAATGAAGGTGGTACTACCATCTGATAATGTCATTAGTGATACATTTTATAAAATAAAAAAATTATTGCATAGGCTTAGTTTATCTATTCAAAAGATTGACTGCTGCAAGAATAATTACATGCTTTATTGGGGTGTAGATGAAGATTTGGAGTTTTGTAAAATTTGTGATGAACCCCGATTTATGACAAAGAGAAGTTCAACTAGGACGGGACATGTGGCTTTTAAAAACATGCATTACTTTCCACCGGTACCATGGTTACAAAGAATGTATCAATCAGAGGTTATAGCTTCAGATATGAGATGACATGCAGAACATGAAGAAGAAGAAGGTGTTATGCGCCATCCGTCAGAATGTATAGCATGGAAGCATTTTAATGATATGCATCCTAATTTTTCATTTGAAAGAAGAAATTCCAGGCTTGCTATATGTACAGATGAATTTCAATCATTTGGACAATTTGGACAGCAATACTCTTTTTGGCTAGTGATTGTAACTATGCTTAATTTACCTCTTGGCTATGCATGAAAGACTCTTTCATGTTTTTGACTCTTCCATGAAAGACTCTTTCATGCCATATAGTGGGATTCATTTTAATTGAGGAGCATCGGCATCGTCTAATAAGTTGATATAAATTTATTTATTTTCTATACATATTAATGATAAATTTGGCATTAAGCTTAAAAGGATAAACTATAAAATTTGGCAAGAGGCTAGGTATGAAGAAAGTCTTAAAAATATAGGAATACAAAGAAAGAAGCTAAAAAAATGGTAAGTAATGCCAAATTTAAAGCCTATAATAATTTGTATAATAGACTAGATACGGAACAAGATAAAAAGACTATATATAAATTAGCAAAACTAAGAGAAAAGAAAACAAAAGATTTTAACTATATTAAATGTATTAAGGATGAAGATGAAAGAATCTTATTAAAAGAAGAAGAGATAAAAAATTATAGAAAAGTTATTTAAAAAATTATTAAATAAAAATAATTTAATAAATTTAATGATAGAATGATTTGATCAAACACATGTGGCGAGCTGGGGCCGTTGAAGCCCCCATAACGCAGAGAGTCCTCCCTATGCGACGGCACGGCCGGCCTCCTTCGATCGATCAAACCTCATCGGATATTGCATGGACGTCGGTGGGGGCTACCACCCATGGCCGAGGACCGGCAAGCCGGCGGGCATGCCGCCAGGCCCGAGCCAAATGCGTGAGCTGGTTTGGCTCCCATGCTCAAGCTCTCCTCCCTCGGTGGCATGGTTGGCTTTCTTCAACCGTCTAACCCCATCGGACACCGCACGACGTCCAGTGGGGGCTGTCGCCCATGGCCCGAGCCCAGCGAGCCATCGGGCCCGAGCCAAACATGGCCGTAACAGGGAAGGTAACTTTGGAACCTCCCTTGGCAGCACGGTTGGCCTCCTTCGGCCATTCGAACCCCATCGGATGCCACACGACGTCCGATGGGGGCTATCGCCCATGGCCCTGGCTCGGTGAGCCGGCGGGCATGCCGCTGGGTCTGAGCTGAACATGGCCATAACAAGGGAGGTCCCAGATTTACCTGCACTCTTGCGCCAACGCTCGCCAGCATGCCCTCTTCGATCAATCCTTAATTTAAAATAAAAAGTAAGAAAAAGGTGAAAGATTACCTACGGTTGGATCAGCCTGGTGTAGTGATTGCAAACAAAACCCTAATCCCACATGGTGGTGGATTCTTCGCAAACAGAACCCTAATCCCACATGGTGGTGGAGTCTCTGCAACTCTAATTGCGTGTGGTGGTCGAGTCTTTGTGAATGGAACCCTAATCCTTTTATATTAATTGTTTGGGTATTGAGGATATTTTTTGTGAAAAAGGAGGGAAATGAATTAGGAAAGGAAAAATAGATAAATTTTTAGTTTTATATTAGACTACGTCTTAATTAAAAATATAGTCTTTTATATTATAAGATAATATAAGATAATTAAAAATATAGTCTTTATATTATAAGATAATATATACTACGTCTTAATTAAAAATATAGTCTTTTTATATTATAAGATAATATAAGACTATGTTTTTAATTATAGATGTAGTCTTTTGATTTATAAAAAATTATGAAAACGTAGTCTAAAATATTACACTACATTTATTAATAAAAACATAGTCTATTTTCTAAAACCGACCATAGTCTATTTAACTTTTTGTAGTAGTGCAAATAATCAATTTAGATTTATGCCTGAAAGATCGACTATGGAAGCTATTTATTTATTAAAAAGATTGATGAAAAGATATAGAGAAAAGAAAAAAAGACTTCATATAGTCTTTATTGAGTTAGAGAAAGCATATGATAGAGTACCTAGAGAAATAATATGATGGGTTTTACAAAAAAAAGAAGTTACCAAAAGATACATAGAATTGATAAAAGATATGTATGATAGAGAAATAACTATTGTTAAAACAGTAATAGAAGAAACTAGTGAGTTTCCAATCAATGTAGATTTACATCAAGGATCTGCCTTAAGTTTGTATCTTTTGTATTAGTTATGGATGAATTAACCAAACATATTCAAAGTGATATCTAATGGTGTATATTATTTACAGATGATATAGTGTTGATCGATGAAACTAAATATGGAGTAAATGCTAAGCTAGAGATTCGAAGAGAGGCTTTAGAATCTAAAGATTTTAAGATTAGTAGAACTAAAACTGAATACATGTAATGTAATTTTAGTGAAAGTATGAATACAAATGAAGAAATAGTGAAGATTGCAAGCCAAGAGATATCAAGGAGTAAAAAATTTAGGTATTTGGGATCAATTATTCAGCAAGAAGGTAAAATAGGTGAAGATATGAATCATAGAGTTAAAGCAGGATGGATTAAGTGGATGAGTACTTTGGGAGTATTGTATGATCGGCGCATCCTATTAAAATTGAAAGAAAAATTCTATAAAATTGCTATTAGGCCAGCTATGCTATATGGAATATAGTGTTGGGCAATATTGAAATAACATGTGAATAAATTAAGTGTAATAGAAATGCGTATGTTACGATGGATATGTGGTAAAACTTTAAAAGATAGAATTAGAAATAAACATATAAGAGAAATGATAGGAGTAGCCCCAATTGAAGATAAAATAAGAGAAAATCAATTACGTGGTTTAGACATATACAACGTAGACCTTTAAATGCTCCAGTTAGAAAGAGTGATCTTTTAATAATTCATGGTAACGATAGAGGTAGAAGTAGACCTAAACTAATATGGACAAAATAATTAAAAATAATATAATTATTTATAATTTGAATGTCGACTTGGTCCTGAATAGAGCAGAGTGGAGGAAGCAGATTCATGTAGTCGATCCTATGTAGTTGGAAAAAGGCTTAGATGAGTTGAGTTGAGATGAGTTTATTAATGATAAATTTATTTAAATGAGCATAACTACAAATTTGAAACGTTATTTTTCAGAGGATGAAAGAAGGTGTCGAGCACTAGTAGTTGTTTAAGGCAACCCACATGAGAAAAGATGAGTTGAGTTTATTAATGATAAATTTATTTAAATGAGTATAACTACAAATTTAAAACGTTATTTTTCAAAGGCTGAAAGAAAGCGTCGATCCAGGGCACTAGCAGTTGTTTAAGGCAACCCAAATGAGAAAAGATGGGTCTTGGGTCGATAGTTGCTCCAACATGTTGGAGTAAGTAAATCATTGAAAACATGATGTGTTTATTCATATATTTTCTCGACATGAGTTACACTTAAGGGTGTAATCAAGTCGAGTCGAATCAACACAGTGCTAAGCTTGAGCTTGACTCTAAAATTTAAAGCTTGAAACTTGACTCAAGCTCGATTGAGTTTGTTACTTAGAGCTTGAACTCGAGCTCGATGAAATACTCGATATACTCGAGCTTGACTCGATGAAATACTCGACTCGATGACTCAATTTACTCAAATTTTTAATGTAAAATTAAAAAAATTAAATTAAAATAAATATATTTTCAACTAAAATTCAAAGGAGTATATATTTAGGATAATATTGTAAATATATATAATTATAAGGGTAAAATAGTAAATTAAGTAAGCTTGATTAAGATTGCAAGCTTTTCGGGCTGAGTATTTTAATACTCAAACTCGTCTCGATAATATATTCGAGTAGCGCGAGCTCGAGCTTGACTCAAGCAGTGAGTCGGTTTAGAGTATTTTTTGAGTCGATTTTGAGCTACTCGCGAGCTGTTTCAACTCAGTTACACCCCTAGTTACACTATATTTGATATGTATTCATTGCAGGCACGTGTGGATAAGATATTATCTTTGATCTCTCAGACCACACAACCATTAGTGGAGGAAGGGTACATGCCCGACCATTCGCCATAGGAGAGCGGCCGCATTTTTGGAGATTATTGGCACACAGCCAAACGATCATAGTGTACAATCTAAGCGTCAAAGCTTCTGCATTCTTCGATCGATGCAGTTCCTCTTCTTTCAGTAAGAGTAACACTGATGACTACGAGGATATTGAGTATTCTATCGTGGAACGTGTAAGATCAGAGATAATGACCAAAATCGCAGACATGCGGCGGAAACAACAAGAGAAATGCATTCATTATGAGCAGCAGTTGCAGGAGATGCGACAGTTGGTATGCGAATGTTGCGGTCAACACAGTTCTCTGGTCCACCTTCAGCTCCAAATGATCCCCCCTCCAGTTGATCAGCGTTGATATTTCTAGATTTTATTGTATTTTATTAGTATTATATGTATATGCTACTCTTTTTATATTTATGTGCTACTGGTTTGTATTATAAATATTTTAATTTTATATATATTATTTTTATTTTCAATAAAATATTCTGCTTGTGAATGTGTCTCTTATTTTAATTTAATATTATTTTAGCAGCTATTAAAAATATTTATTTAATTTTTATTAAAAAAATTAGCAACGCCAAATTGGCATTGCTAATTAACATTGCTAATTGCTAATTAGCGATGCCATAGCAGCATCGCTAATTGGTGATGTTAATTTAATGTCGCTAATTGGCGTTGGCGTTGCTAACTGCGTTGCTATTTAGCGATGAACGATTTAGCGACAAATTTTATTGCGTCGCTAATTGGCTTAGCAACGAATTTTTTTATGATTAGTAATGTCATTTTGGCATCACTAATTAATTCTAAAAATTCTTATAGTATAAGGATAAAAAAGATAATCAGATTTTGTACTTGGTTATATTCGAATGTAGCCAAATCTACTTTCATATAATAAAAAATCTAATAAAATAATTATAAAAAATAAAGAAAGAAGAAGAAAGGAATGCACCTCTTAAAATATTAGATAAATCAGAAGCTCCCATTCTTCTTCTAGTATCAACCCCGTCAAAGCCATGATATGGATTGTATTGGTAAAATTAAAGTAGAAGTATACTGAATAGTTAATTAAAAAACATATGAAATCAAGTTCTATGCAACAGTTAAAATAATAATAATAAAGATAGAAAGTCAAATCCGAAAAGCATGCAGTAAAGCAGTACCTTTAGAATTATATATGCACAATAGTTAGTTTCAAGCAACTTACTTATTAGATACTATAACGGATAATGCAGAGTCTAACACCATTCACTACCAGATAGGGATAGGATCTTATTTTGCTCAATTTCCATGGTTTCCATCAAAGGACACCCAAGCACGTATATTGGCGGTGAAAGTTGAGTAAAAGATGACCAGGTATTTGATTTTACTTCAAAGAATTCAAAGCCGTAGCTAAATTACTTCTCCCGAAATAAATTGAAGAGAAATTGCTGAGGGAAAAAAAGCATGGGAAAGAGGACAAAGAAGGTGAGGAGATTTGATAATGAGTAGTTGCTAATCCAAAGGTATAAACAACAGATATAAATAAATAAATAAATGAAGACAGGAGAAAAATATGAAGCTTTTGGGAGGAGTTAAAATATGAAAAGAATATTGGAAATGATTAATTATATAATAATAACTAATACACAAATGGGAATAAATAATTTAAGTTCTTTATTTATTTAGATATGACTTGGACCATAGTAACAAGAAGGATGTTTATTTAATAGAACTAAAAACAAAACAATAATTATCTCTACTCAAAACCAAAATTTTATAATTTTAAAACTTTAATTGAAATTAGTACAAGAATTTTGGATAATTTCATGAGTATAACAAAACACTATTTATTTTTTTAAGATTACTCTCTCTCTATGTTTGTGTAAAGAGAGAGCGTTAGAGTGAGCAAACGAGCTTGACTTAATGTTTAATGTAATCTAGTGGCAATTCTTTCAAATATAATCAAATCCAGGGTTCTCTTTGTATATATTAATATAGAATGATATTTTAAATAAAAATTTTCTAAAATAGATAATGAAATATAAATGTTAAAATATAATTCATTAAACATAGATCTAATTATTATGGTAAAAACAGAGAGATTAATTTAAATAAGAGTTTATTCTATAAATTGGAAAAGATATATAGAGTCAAGGAAGAGGTTAATAAGATTCAAGATTTTTGATTAGTTAGTTTGAAAAATATAAAACCTAGACTTTATCTAGATTTTAAATCTATTATAATTTTTAAACCCGATAAAACTCATAAATCTTTAAATACAAATCGAATCAGATCTAATTTGATTAAGTTTGGATTGAAATATGGGTTGACCTGATCAATTCGCAGCCCCAATAACACATGCACAAAAATGAGTGCTTAATCAATTTTTTTTAGTACCATAAGAATGTATTTGGTTCATTGTATCAAATTGTCAAACCTATGGAATTGGATTCGGTTAGATAAAGGTATTTGGGATGTAGGATTTGTTGTCGTCAAATCACGTTCCTCCAACAATGGAAGACGAAGATCTTCCTTCTCGAAGAAGCTTCTGCAAGAAAGTCCCCGGAGACCGGTTGTACCGATGGGGACCCTTCGACGCTCAAGTAAGTGACTCGGGATTAGTGAAAAAAAAGAGCTAGCAGAAAGAGCTAGAAGCTTGAGTTTCGATTCCTTTTTCGTTGTGAGTATGGGTTCTTATACCTGTTCGAAGATTCCCTTTTTTGTTTTTAGAAGATGGTTAATCCTGATGTGTTGTTATTCGGTAGCGGACAGATGGTCAGGCTGACATGGATAGGTCGCAACCGACACTGGGCATATCAGAGGTGTCTTGCTCCATGAACCACCTATCAAGTGCGACGCCGTAGGTGGTAGGTGGGTCTAGTCATATCAGGCGTGCGTCGTTACGGGCAGGAGCCACGCGCAGTTGCAGATGGTTAGTGGGCCACGTGGCAGCTATGAACGGTTGATAGACCATGTGGTGGTATCAGATGGCTCGAGGTAGAGGGCACTTAAGGTTTGAGGCCGAGGGGACCTGAGGTCCGAGGGGACCCGCACCTGGAGGATGAGGGGATGAAGTTCGAGGCCGAGGGAACTCCAGGTCCAAGGCCGAGGGGACTCCGGGTCCGAGGCCGAGGCAGAGGGGGCCTCGAAGGCCGAGGCGGGGGTTCTGTCAGTTGCTTCCTCTATCAACTTTAACGCGGCTTGATCAGCCACATCAGATGTCCCCTCGCCCCTAAAACAAAGTGGGCCCACCCCTGCAAGGCGAAAGGGGCGTACGCCCCCAGGTGGCTGATCTCGACGTCTTGCCAATTGCAAAGGGGCATGTGTCCTTGGGTGCAGTGACACCCTAGCATGGGCGACTTGGGCACTGAAGCACCACCGCCTGCCAACCGTCGGATCCGTGGAGATCTGCCTCGAAACGGGAGTGTCCTCTCAAAACCCATGAAAAGCAACCGCCATCCTTGCCATCATGATGCTGACGCCCACGACACCTCGCGATTGGCCAAGGCAGAGCGTCCCTCGTGCCGAGCACCTACCGAGGCGATACAACCTATGGCGAGGGTCCGCATGGCTGGTTAGGTCAGGCGGGATGATTTTAAACTAATAAGTTGGGGGAAAGCTTTCGAGCCTTGTCATTCTGTTCTTCTGAGAAAGTGTCTTCTTCTCGGAGTTCTTCTACCTTCATCTTCCTTTTGAGAACCTGCTCCTATTGCTCTCCCTTTCTGATCCAGGTCAATCCTTCGATCATTTCCAGCTCCATTTCTAGCTTTCCTATGGCTTCTTCCCCGTCCTGATCCTCTTTTGCTGCTCCCGAGGATCGCATTTCCTCCTCGAGGCTTCGAGCCTCTCCGTCTCCTGCACCTTTATAGTCTTCTTCTTCCACCCCCTCCGAGGACCATGTTCCTCTTGCTCAACGGTGAGTTGCCAACCGGGCTCCTGCCAGGAGTCGCCCTTGCAGTTGGTTTTGAACTCCATTCGGACCATCTGTGGCTTTTTAGTGCTATACCCAAAGTTGTCAATTTCGTTCCGTTTTAGCCGTTTCGGTCGAGACGTTTCGTTTCGGTAACTTATCCGAAAAGATAAGTACTACGTTTCGTTTCGGAAGATTTTTCAGCCGTTTCGATGCGTTTCGGCATATTTTGGCCGTTTCGGTATGTTTTGGCCGTTTCGATAAAATATGTTTTGGAGACTAATTTATGAATTATTAAACCTTTTAGAACCATTTTAAAAAATATATAATACCAAAAAAAATCCTAGTTACCCTATCCTCATTTTAAATATATATATATATATAATAACAAAAAAATTCTAGTTACCCTATTTCCACGGTCGCATCTCTTAAAAATTTAAACTCTTTATTTTTATATTGTTATTATTATTTATGAAGAATATGAATTATGAATAAATTTTTCATATATATATATATATATATATATATATATATATATATATTTCAAACTCTTAAAAACTTAAACTCTTTATTTTAATGTTGTTATTATTATTTATAAAGAATATGAATTATGAATAATTTTTTTTTATATATATATATATTCTGAAATGAAGCACCAAAATAGTCTGATACCGAAATATTTCGTTTCATAAACTAAACCGAAATATAATCCGAAACGAAATTGATAACCTTGGCTCTGTCACTTCCACGGCATTGAGCCTAGGATCTCCCTCTTCCGATATTTTTACACCCTTCGGCAACAGTCGGGCTGGTGGCTATTCCAGTCTCGGCCCGGCCAAGCCCTAAAACTCAGCTTGCCTTCATCTATCAAGGGATGGAAATCCTGTTTCTTTTTTTCCGATCACGAGGGAGTGAAGCCAAGGTGGGAGGACCCGGACCTGAGGCCGAACAATGACGCGTCGATGGCCCCGGAGGACAGGGAGGCACTCGGGCAACTCCTGACGGCCGAAGTCCCCGATGCAATCAACTTCTGTCGGAGGATAACTTCCGGCTTGTAGGCATCTCTTCCCGTAGCGGTGAGCGGCTGCAAGTTTCCGACCCTTAGCCTGCTTCTATTTTTTTCTTCTTCCTTCTTTTTTTACTAACTCTGACCGATGACTTGTACAGTGATGAAGATCCCAGTTCATGCCATTAGAAAGGCTGTGATAAAGAGGAAGAGGGCCCCCGAGGGCGCCAAGGGGCCAAGCAAGAGGTAGCGGACCCAAGCCCCGAGCCAGCCCTCGGCACGGTCACCCCCACCCATGGAGCATGAAGAGCCTTGTTGGTCCAGATAGCAACCCAAGAGGGGGGGGGTGAATTGAGTTTTTCAAAAATTTAAACTCTTTTGAAATATAACCCCCAGTGGAAATAAAAACTTAGATTCACACAAATTAAAACAGAATATGCACAAATAGAGAGTTAAAGATAAAGAGACAATCACGGCAAACACAAGAGATTTTATAGTCCACACTATAATCAATCTGATTACAGCAGAGTTGTTTTGCAAGCTCACAACTTGAACTTGTTGTTTTTCCGGGTGCACAATGAACCCAGCTGGTTTTCAAGGCTCACCAGCACAAAACCTAACACCACAAGCTAATGCTTGCACAAGGCTAACAGCCTCAACTGAATCAATCACCAGATTGACCCAGCAAACAATATTTGTTTTACAAGATAAACAGCTCCTCCTATGAGCAAATATACAATAATGAAACAAGAATAAAAGGATAGGAATCAAAGCCTGATTCGCAGATCTTGGTGGCTTCTTCCTTCTCTTCCTTTGAGTGGATCTTCCTTCAAGATGTTTTTGAGACTCAGAAGATCAGAAAACTAGGGCTTCCTTCTTCCCTTGAGATTTCTTCGAAATAGAATAACAAAAGCTTGGAATCTCTTTCTTTTCTTTTGGGGAATCAATATGATCTTTCCTTTCAAGTTTTCCCTCTTTTCTCTTTTGATTTTCTGATGGATTTCACAGATTTCTCTCTATTCTTTTCTTTTTGTCTCTCTTGTCTCTATATTTCGAATGCAGCAAACCCTAGTTCTGGAGTCGCGTCTGACATTCTGAAGTCGGCTCTAACTTTTCTAGAGTCGGCTTTAACTCGAAAATCTTTAATCCGCTCGATCTGGAGTCGTCTCTGACTTTTCTGGGGTCGACACATAAATCTTCTGGAGTCAACTCTAACAGTCCGGGAGTCGACTCTAAGTCATGGCCTGAAAACCCATCGTTCTGTCTTTTCTGTTAGAGTCGGCTCTAACAGTCCCGGAGTCGACTCTAAGTCTGTGCCATTTTTCGGAGTCGACTCTGCGATTCCATGTGTCGACTCTAATGTCTGCAATCTTACCTTGACATTAGATTCGAACTAGAACTTAATTTATCTTATGATTTTGATTAATAGAACATATCATAAACTGAAAAATTAAACCAAAATCATTAGTAACTTCAAATGTTATACTCAAATAGTTTTGTTAATCATCAAAATCCTCAATTGGGTCAACAATCTCCCCCTTTTTGATGATGACAAAAACTTTGAGTATATGCATCAAAAATTCATTTGAATTAAGAATTATAGACATTGTTAAAGCTTTGAAACTTCCTAACAGAGAATTTATTGCCAATATTCAAAATGAATCAAAAAAGATACATGATTCCTATTATAAACATCAATCAAGATGATTTAACTTTACGTAGGAAATTATTAAGCTCCCCCTACATTAAATAACTCCCCCTATGTAAATAAACTGAAATCGATTGATACAACTTGATTAGAATTTATAAATCTTCCCTTTTTGATATGCCAAAAGATTGAAATCTTATACTCCTTATATTCTTTCATTCTTATTTCTTTTATGCATATACAATTTTCTCTCCCCCTTTTTTGTTATCAGCAATAAGGTGAATTATCAGAGCGGGGTCGTTGGTTCAATTAATCATAGAGATAGTAAACTCATTCATTGAAATTCAATCAATCAATCATAGACAAATTTGCAATAAAATGTAATTGTATTCCAATGCAAGATTCATTACATGTGTCAATTCAAGTACATTCAAGTATGTAATTCCTAGATACATGCTATCAAAGCAAGAAGGCAAGAAATCCTAAGATACAACCTAGGATAGGGTATCAAAATCAAACATGCTTATACATTATTTTCTTTAAATGTCCAATCATTTCCATAATATCATCTTTTTGAGTCTTCTTAAAACTTTCAAGACAAGCTTCAATTTGAGAAACGGCGAGGTCGATATCTTTCTTTAGTTGACTGGTAGCATGAAGATAAGTTCCAGAACCGTCTGCAATGCCTTCCATCCTTTCAAAAATCTTATGAAGATCAGCGCTAAAGGATTCTACCGAGTTGCCAATGGAAAAAGAAATCACGTCAAGCCTTGAATTGATCTCTTCCTTCAACTGATTGAACTCCTCTCTCAACTGACACATCTCATTTGTCCTTTGGCTGTCATACTCAGCCAGTAAAGCTCTGAGCTGACCTATTTGCTCCTCAGAAAATCTTTCAGATGCCAAAGCTAACTGATGTGGAGGGTGAGTGCTTGGTCCAGCCACTGAGGGTCCAGCAGTAGATGGTCCAGCAGTAGATGGTCCAGGAATATCCTCTACTCTGACCTCCTCAATTCTAACTTCTTCTGCTCTGGTCTCTTGTCCTCTTTTTATCCAATTTCCATTCTCTTTTCTGAAGCCCATCCGGTGAATTGTAGAGACACTATAGTAATCAGTATGCCTTAATTTTTCTTAGTGGCTCGTTATCCATTATTAGCACACCTTGGCTTCTAAAGACTAAGGTCAGTATCATACCATACGGCAGTGTTGATCTCTTTTTAGTTGCTGCTTCTGCCATATAACCAATCATCATACCGGCAAGATTAACAGGTCTTCCAGTGAGAATACAGTCCATCAACAAGATGTCTTGCTCCGAGACATACTCAAACCTTCCGATTTTAGGAAATAAAATTCTTCCACAAATATTGTGAAGTAACCTGAGTTCCAAATTAAGTTGATTAGCCAATATTTCTTCAAACTCAGAAACTTCTCTCCCTAACATCCTAGATAGGGCACCTCCTCTGTCATCATGTTGATATTCAACTAGACCAATAGTAGGCATCTCCAATAGATTTCCAAGAGTCTCGGCCGTGATAATCACTTTAGTTCCTCTTACAAAACTCACTAAGCCTCCCTCTCCTCTACATAAATCATTGTAAAATTCTCTCACAAGGGCAGGGTATGTAGGGACATCCAAAGAACAGACTTTCTCCCATCCCATTTCCTTCAACAAACGTCCAATAGCGAAGCCCTCCGAAGCAAAAAAGTTAAAATCTACTTTTCTTCCGGTAGTAATGGCCTTACCCGCTAATTGGTCTACCCGTGGAGAAGATGGTGAGGGTGGAGAGTCATCTTGAGTGGCAGATGAAGAAGACGACGAAGGTTGCCTCCGATTTGAATGGCGCTTCGTCAGAACAGTCGATCCACCAACGATAGCACACTTTTTAGGAGCCATGGGATTCGATTGGGATGAGTTATTGAGAGATTTGAGGGATTTGGAGGGATTGAAATTGGTTTGGAACGGTTTTGGAAAGGTTTAGGAGACGATAGGTTTCGTTTAGGGTCGACTCCGCCTTTTTTTTTTATTTTGACCTAGTTCCACTTAGAGTCGACTCCCGAAAACGAGGTGTCGGCTCCGAACCAGAAATATGTCAGCGCCCGAATTAGAGTCGGCTCTACAGAAGCCAGAGTCGGCTCTAATTGCCCAGACAGAACATCAAAATATGAAGGTGTCGACTCCAAAAACTGCAGGTGTCGACTCCACAACAGTTTCAGTAAAAAATTTGAATTTCAAGGATCTGAAACTAATCAAATTAATCATCAAACTCTAGATAAGTGTTCCTTAACAATTGGGGAAACAATAAATCAAATTTCTAGATAAATTTCCTTATTGGATATAGAGGATTTTCAAGAAATTAATGAAGTCTAGATAGTTGTTGTCCTTAAGAGTTTCAGAAAATCATTCTAAAGGATCACAAACTCCTAATTTTCCTCTAAATAACAAAATCTTTCCTCACTCAAAGGTTTGGTAAAAATATCAGCTAATTGATCATTAGTATTAACATATTCAAGACAAACATCTTTGTTAGTTACATGTTCTCTAATAAAGTGATGTCTAATATCTATGTGTTTAGTTCTTGAATGTTGAATTGGATTCTTAGTTAGATTAATGGCACTAGTATTATCACATTTAATAGGAATTTTATCAAGTGTGATACCATAATCTTCAAGTTATCGCTTAATCCAAAGGATTTGAGCACAACTTCCAGCTGCAACATACTCTGCCTCAGCAGTGGATAATGCAACCGAATTTTGCTTCTTGCTAAACCAAGAGATTAAGTTACTTCCTAAAAGTTGGCATGCCCCACTTGTACTCTTTCTATCTAATTTACAACCAGCATAGTCAGAATCAGAATAAGCAATCAATTTTAAGGTTGAGTCTCTAGAATACCATAATCCTACATTTTTAGTTCCATTTAAGTATCTAAAGATTCTTTTAACAACAAATAAATGTGATTCCTTAGGATTAGATTGATATCTTGCACATAAGCAAACAAAAAACATGATATCTGACCTACTTGCAGTTAGGTAAAGAAGTGATCCGATCATACATCTGTAATGCTTCTGATCTACTTTCTTACCTTCTTCATCCTTGTCCAGCTTGCATGAGGGACTCATTGGCGTACCAAAGGTTTAGCAAATTTCATACAAACTTCTTGAGTATTTCCTTTGTGTACTTTGTTTGGTTAATGAAAATCCTCGCTTTCTCTTGTTTGATTTGAAATCCAAGGAAGAAGTTTAGTTCTCCCATCATGCTCATCTCGAATTCTTCCTGCATTAACTTAGCAAATTCTTGATAAAGAGATTGTTAGTAGCACCAAATATAATGTCATCAACGTAAAATTGAACAATTAATAAATCCTTTTCTTTTCTTTTCGAAAATAAGGTTTTATCAATATTTCTCTAAAAAAATTATTTTCAATTAAAAATTTACTTAATCTATCATACCAAGCTCTAGGTGCTTGCTTTAAACCATAAAGTGCTTTGTGTAGTTTGAAGACGTTGTTTGAAAATTCATGATCTTCAAAACCAGGAGGTTGTTCAACATAAACTTTCTCTTTATAAAACCATTTAGAAATGCACTTTTAACATCCATTTGAAATAAGTTGAAATTCATATGACATGCAAATGCAAGTAGTAGCCTAATGGCTTCTAATCTAGCAACAGGTGCAAAAGTTTCATCAAAATCTATACCTTCTTCTTGATTATATCCTTTTGCAACTAATCTAGTCTTATTTCTAATTACCAATCCATTTTTATCCAATTATTTCTAAAAACCCATTTAGATCCTATTATAGGGTGGTTTTTAGGTCTATCTACTAGGGTCCAAACTTGGTTCCTAGTGAATTGATTTAACTCTTCCTGCATTGCTAACATCAATAACTATCTTTCTCAGCTTCCTCTATAGTTTTAGGTTCTATATGAGATACAAATGCAAGATGATTATTGATATTTCTCATTGATGATCTACTCCTTACACCTTGAGATGGATCACCTATGATTAGGTCCTTAGGATGACCATAAGCATATCTCCAATCTCTAGGTAGATCTTTATCATTATAAGCAATATCAATACCATCATCCTTAGATGAGTCATCATCCTTAACTTCAGTTCTTGATCTGAAGATACATTTAATTTTTAATATATCTTTCAATCAAAGATGTATCTTCCTCATCATCAATTTTATCTGAACTTGATGCTAAAGACTCATCAAACACTATATGAATGGATTCTTCTATAACTAAGCTTCTCTTATTAAATACTCTATATGCCTTGCTAGATGTTGAATATCCTAGGAAAATACCTTCATCAGACTTTGCATCAAACTTCCCAAGATTATCCTTACCATTGTTATGAATAAAACATTTACAACCAAATGCATGAAAATAACCTAAATTTGGTTTTCTATTATGCCAAAGTTCATAGGGAATCTTCTTAAGGATAGGTCTAATCAGGGCTCTATTTAGGATGTAACATGCTGTGTTTATAGCTTCCGTCCAAAAATATTTTGGAAGTTGGCTTTCACATAGCATGGTACGGGCCATATCTTCTAAAGTCCTATTCTTTCTTTCTACAACTCCATTTTGTTATGGTGTTCTAGGTGATGAAAAGTTATGATGTATGTCTTTTTCAAAACAGAATTTTTCAAATAAGTAATTTTTAAATTCAGTTCCATGATCACTTCTAATAGACACTATGGTAGCGTTTTTCTCATTAGTGACTTTCTTAACGAATTTCAGGAATATTGAGAAAGTCTCATCTTTGTGAGCCAAAAATATTACCCAAGTGAATCTAGAGTAATCATCTACTATCACCAGACTATATTTCTTTCCTCCTAGACTTGTGGTTCTAGTAGGTCCAAAAAGGTCCATGTGTAGTAGCTCTAGTGGCCTAGTAGTTGAAACAACATTCTTAGATTTGAAAGAAGTTCTTGTTTGTTTTCTAAATTGACATGCATCACATATTCGATTATTTTCAAAATTTAAGCTAGGAATACCTTTAACTAGATCCATTTTTAATAGTTTAGAAAGTAGGTGTGTGCTTGCATGACCTAATCTATGGTGCCATAGCCAACCAATCTCATTCATCTTAGCATTATTAGCAACTAAGCAATGATTACTTGGAGATAAATTACTCAAATCAATTAAGTACACATTGCCATAACGTTTACCAACAAGAATAATGCTGTTATCAATGGGATTAGTAACAGTGCAAACAGAAGCTTCAAAAAAACTTTGAAACCTTTGTCACATAGTTGGCTAATACTTATCAAATTATGTTTAAGTCATCGACATTATCAATATGAGTAGATGGAGTAATTTGAATCTTACCAATACCCATGATATGGCCTTGATCATTATCATCAAAAGTAACTACTCCACCTCTTTTTGATTCAAGGGTGATGAATTGATCTTTGTCACCCATCATGTGTCTTGAGCAACCACTATCCAGGTACCATTTTCTTTTCAGTCTGATGGCTGCAAGACACTCCTGCAAAACATTCATGTCTTAATTTTAGGTACCCATGCCTTCTTGGGTCCTTCATGGTTAGATGCTATAAATATTATTCCTTTGGGAACCCAAATCATCTTTCTTTATTATGTGGAGATTTACATATATAAGATTTATGTCCTTTGTTTCCACATTTAAAACAAGTAATATTTGATGATTTTTCAGCATGTATAAAAATATTCTTCAAAGATTTTTGCTTTTTAAGTGGATTATATCCTAATCCAGCTTTATCAAAAATAGCTTTTTGATTATCCAAAATCATATTAAGTTTGATAGAGCTTAGAGTGAATTTATCAACTATAGGTTTAAGTCTATCAACTTCATTTTTCAAGCTTTCATTTTCTTTTATCAAAAGTTCTTTATCTACAACATGCTTTTCATTTTCTAAGGATAGTTTTTGCATTTGATTTTTCAAATCTTTGTTCTTTGAACTTAAGTTTGCAAATCATCCATTAATTCATAAAAAGCACTATGCAATTCATCAAAAGTAAATTCATCAAGAAAACTCGGACTTACCTCATCATTGTCCGCCATGAAGCATAGATTGGCTATTTCACTCTTTACTTCCTCTTCGAAACTTGAGCTTTCCGAATCACTCCATGTGGCCATCATTGCCTTCTTTTTGAATTTTCGGATGCCTTTCTTTAGTTGAGGGCATTCAGATTTAAAATGACCTGGCTTTTTACATTCAAAATAAATAACTTCTTTTTCTTTGCCCTTGTCCTCATCTTTTCTTGCAAAGGGCTTTTTCTTTTCAAACTTCTTCTTCTTCATGAATCTTTTAAATTTCCTTGTGATGAGTGCCATGTCCTCATCATCACTTTCATCTTCAGATTCATGAGGCTCTTCCATATATTCAGAAATCTTAAGAGCCATAGTCCTCTTCTTCTTTGACTCATCATCATCAACATGTTGCTTAATTTGAAGCTCATGAGTCATCAAGGATCCCAATAATTCTTCTAGGGGTAGGGTACTTAGATCCTTTGCCTCTTGTATTGTAGTCAAGTCCTAGGCAAGGAACGCAAAACCTTTCTCACAAGATCAGAATTATCATAAGATTTACCAAGACTTTTTAAACCATTAACTATATCAGTAAATTTTGTAAACATATCAGCAATAGATTCACATGCATCCATTTTAAACAATTCATACTTATGAACTAGTATGTTAATCTTGGATTCCTTGACTTGATTTGTTCCCTCATGGGTAACCTCAAGTCTATCCCAGATTTTCTTAGCAGAAATGCAAATAGATATACGATTAAATTCATTTGCATCTAATGAGCAGTATAAAACATTCATTGCTTTGACATTAAGTTGTGCCAATTTTTTATCATGTTCATCCCATTTCATTTTCGGTTTAGGAATCTCCATGCCATTAACTCTAGCAGTGGGTGTGTGTGGTCCATTGACTATAATGCTCCATAGATCATAGTCAAGTGCTTGAATAAAAATTTTCATTCTAGCCTTTCAATAACCAAAGTTTGAACCATTAAACAAGGGTGGTCTATTAGTAGATTGGCCTTCAGAAAAAGATGAACTAGCTTGAGTTGCCATGTAGATCTTTGACTCTTGATCGTTAGAACAAATCAAATGAGCACTAGCTCTGATACCAATTGTTGGTCCAGATAGCAACCCAAGAGGGGGGGGTGAATTGGGTTTTTCAAAAATTTAAACTCTTTTGAAAAATAACCCCCCGCAAAAATAAAAACTTAGATTCACACAAATAGAATATGCACAAATAGAGAGTTAAATATAAAGAGACAATCACGGCAAACACAAGAGATTTTATAGTGGTTCGGTGTACCTACACCTACGTCCACTCCCAAGTATCTCTTGGGTCCACACTATAATCAATCTGATTATAGCAGAGTTGTTTTGCAAGCTCACAACTCGAACTTGTTGTTTTCCCGGGTGCACAACGAACCCAGCTGGTTTTCAAGGCTCACCAGCACAAAACCTAACACCACAAGCTAATGCTTGCACAAGGCTAACAGCCTCAACTGAATCAATCACCAGATTGACCCAGCAAATAATATTTGTTTTACAAGATAAATAGCTCCTCCTATGAGCAAATATACAATAATGAAACAAGAATAAAAGGATAGGAATCAAAGCCTAATTTACAGATCTTGGTGGCTTCTTCCTTCAAGATGCTCTTGAGACTTAGAAGATCAGAAAACTAGGGCTTCCTTCTTCCCTTGAGATTTCTTCAAAATAGAACAACAAAAGCTTGAAATCTCTCTCTTTTCTTTTGGGGAATCAGTATGATCTTTCCTTTTGAGTTTTCCCTCTTTTCTCTTTTCATTTTCTGATGGATTTCACAGATTTCTCTCTATTCTTTTCTTTTTGTCTCTCTTGTCTCTATATTTCGGATGCAGCAAACCCTAGTTCTGGAGTTGCGTCTGATATTCTGGAGTCGGCTCTAACTTTTCTGGAGTCGGCTCTAACTCGAAAATCTTTAATCCGCTCGATCTGGAGTCGTCTCTGACTTTTCTGAGGTCGATACAAAAATCTTCAGGAGTCGACTCTAACAGTCCGGGAGTCGACTCTAAGTCGTGGCCTGAAAAACTATCGTTCTGTCTTTTCTGTTGGAGTCGGCTCTAACAGTCCCGGAGTCGACTCTAAGTCCGTGCCATTTTTCGGAGTCGACTCTGCGATTCCATGTGTCGACTCTAATATCTGCAATCTTACCTTGATATTAGATTCGAACTAAAACTTAATTTATCTTATGATTTTGATTAATAGAATATATCATAAACTAAAAAATTAAATCAAAATCATTAGTAACTTCAAATGTTATACTTAAATAGTTTTGTTAATCATCAAAATCCTCAATTGGGTCAACAAGCCTGCATCCGGCCCCGCCATCAACCTGACGACCAACACTCCACCAGAGGGAGCAAGAGCCGAGGGGGCCACAGCGATGGCAAAGCGCACCGTCTCGATTGCTGAGTCAGCACAGATGAGGGTGGAGCCAATCCTAGGCGAGGGCCCCTCGGCCGCAGCAGGGCCGCCGATTGAGGAAGTGCCAACGGCTCCCACCCCAGCACTCGCAGTGCCCGAGCCAACCGAGGCCGCTGAGGGAGGCGAGATCGGGATGGTCTCCTCAAGGTCCTCAGTGATGAATCACGGCCGTCGGGCAGAGCGGCTCATTGCACAGATCGTCATGCCCGAGTTCCAGGAGGAGCTCCATCAGCTGGGGGCCTCGTCCTTCTTCAAGGAGGCATTCGTGGCACTCGTCCGGGTAAGTACTTTGCATGACTAGTTTTTGGTATCCAACTGGCTTTGTACTAATTTACTTTTTGATGCAGTCGGTGAATTCCTTGGTGGCCACGAGGGAGGTCATCAACCAGGAGGAGGCCATCCTTTGCGAGGCTCAGCGGGAGGCCGCCGAGGCCCGAGCCCGAGCCGAGAGGGCGGAGGAGGCCATGGAGGCAGCCGTCAGCCGAGTGGCAGCCGAGGCCGAGCGCGCTTGGGTGACCCTGGATCAGTTGGGGGAGGCCATGGAGGCTGTGACCACCAGGGATTACCGTATCGATGCCCTCGCCACTGAAATAAAAGCGGCCGAGGAGAGGGCAGAGAATGTTGAGGAGGCGGCGAGGTGGTTGGACTACCGTGCCTCGGAGGTGGAGGCCAAGGTCCGTGAAGCGGAAGCTGCTGCAGCTGCCATCGAGGAGAGGGCAGCAACTGCCGAAAAGAGGGCTATAGAGGCTGTGGACAACTTCTGCAAGTCCATCAGCTTCACGGACGAGCTCGCCGAAGCCTCCATGGATGTTTATCTCCAGGGATTCTGGGATTGCAGGGAGAAGGCGGCTAGAGTCCTCGATCTCCCCAACGTCATGGACATCGAGCTGGACGAGGTGTCTGAGGAGGCGCCATTCGAAGGCGGGCCTGCAGCAGCCGACCCCTGATTCCCCTTTTATCTTTCCTTTTTCTTTATTGAAGTCCGACTTGGTCAGCATTTTGTAAACAATTTTGAAAGAGTAATGAAAATTCTCCTTTTTGAAATCTATTCAATGACCATTCTTTGTGGTCTACCATCCCTTTCAACTCGCCATCGTAGGACCCTTAGGGGCTGCGTCGGCACTGAGGGATAATATTTGTCTGCTCACCGCAAGAAAATCTATGACTTAGCTGCTACATAGGACCGAACCCTAGTAGGGACGCTGAGGTTGGACTCGAAGCATCCCTCAGTGAACCCGAGGTTGATGCATAGGTGCAAGCCTCACAGTGAGCCTGCAGCGCCGAGCTGCCATCGGGACTCCAGAACGGTCCAAAATCATTTCTCAATGCCACATCGGCCTCGTGTTTCCCATGTTGACCGAGGTAGGGTCTTGGTGCCGAGCTTCCCTCGGGCTTTCAGTACTGATGGTACATTGGTCCCAAAGTGCCGAGCTTGCCTCAGGCTTTCGGTGCGATAGTACATTGGTCTTGAAGTGCCGAGCTGGCCTTGGGCTTTCAGTGCCGATGGTACATCGGTCTTGAAGTGCTGAGCTGACATCAGGCTCTCGGTACCGATGGTACATTGGTGTTGAAGTGTTGAGTTGGCCTTGGGCTTTCGGTGCCGATGGTACATCGATCTTGAAGTGCCGAGCTGGCCTTGGGCTTTCGGTGCTGATGGTACATTGATCTTGAAGTGCCGAGCTGGACTCGGGCTCTTCGTGCTAATGGTACATCGGTCTTAAAGTGCCGAACTGGACTCGGGCTCTCGGTGCTGATGGTACATCAGTCTTGAAGTGCCAAGCTGGCCTTAGGCTTTCGGTGCTGACGGTACATCGGTCTTGAAGTGCCGAGCTGGCCTCGGGCTTTCGGTGCTAATGGTATATTGGTCTTGAAGTGCCGAGCTGGCCTCAGGCTTTCAGGATCGATGGTACATCGGTCTTGAAGTACCGAGCTGGCCTCGAGCTTTTGGTGCCGATGGTACATCGGTCTTGAAGTGCCGAGCTGGCCTCGGGCTTTTGGTGCCGATGGTACATCGGTCTTGAAGTGCTGAGCTGGCTTTGGGCTTTCGGTGCCGATGGTACATCGGTCTTGAAGTGCCGAGCTGGCCTCGGGCTTTCGGTGTCGATGGTACATCGGTCTTGAAGTGCTGAGCTGGCCTCAGGCTTTCGGTGCCGATGGTACATCGGTCTTGAAGTGCCAAGCTAGCCTCGGTATTTCGGTGCCGATGGTACATCGATCTTGAAGTGCCGAGCTGGCCTCGGGCTTTCGATGCCAATGGTATATCGGTCTTGAAGTGCCGAGCTGGCCTCGGGCTTTGAGTGCCGACCGGGGTCGGGCTCTGGCTGGAAAGGTGAGTTACTCGAACACATTTTTATTACTATAGAATACAGGACTAGTGAGTCCAAGAGAATGCAAATACTTAATCCAATGTAAAAAAAGGGTATATTACTGGTAGTACCGACGGAGGTTGTCAGAGTTCTAGGTTCGAGAGAGTGACTTCCCATCCAGTCCTTCGATTTGGTACGCTCCATAGTGGAGGACTTCGGTGACTCAATAGGGTCCTTCCCAATTTAGCGACAGCTTGCCTCCTTTCGCCGACTTCGAGACTATAGCCTGCTTGAGGACTAGGTCTCCTAGCAAGAATGTTCTAGGACGGATGCGAGCATTATAATATCTAGTGATTCGCTGTCGGTAGGCGGCCATTCGGAGTCATGATCGGTCACGTACTTCCTCTACAAGATCAAGGTTGGCTCGCAGCTGGCTCGAGTTGTCCTCCTCGTCGTACGACTCCATTTGGGGACTTGGAATGCCAATTTCCACAGGGATGACAACCTCAGATCCTAAGACAAGGCTAAAGGAAGTCTCCCCCATGGGAGCCCGCGGCGTCATGTGGTAGGCCCACAGCACGTTGGGAAGTTCCTCCACCCATCTCCCTTTGAAGTTGTCCAGCCGCGCTTTGAGTCCTTGAAGGATGATGCGGTTCATCACCTCGGCCGCTCCGTTGGTCTAGGGATGACCGATAGAGGTGAACCACTGATGGATGCCCAGCTCGGTGCAGAATCCTCTGAAGGGTGTGTTATCAAATTGCCGACCGTTGTCGGTGACAAGGGTATGCGGCAGTCCAAACAGCAGATTATAGACTTTCAGAAAAAGGATCTCACCTTGCTCTCGGTGATTTTAGTTAGCGCCTCGGCCTCAATTCATTTGGTGAAGTGGTCAACGGCCACCAGCAAAAACTTACGCTGGCTAGAGGCCGGGGAAATAGCCCCAGAATATCCATCCCTCACTGAGCAAAAAGCCAGGGGGCTCAGTTGAAAAGTCAGCTGCCGCTGGATGTTAGCATGTCATTGGCAGCTGTCACACCTCTGAACTAGCTCGGCGACATCCTCCTTCATCTTCAGCCAGTAATATCCTTGAAGCAGGGCTTTGTATGCTAGTGCCCTGCCCCCCAGATGACTCCCATAAATGCCCTCATGGATTTCTCGCAGGATGTAATCGGCTTCCGTGGGGCCAATGCACCTGAGGACCAGGTACGAGAAGGACCTTCGATAGAGTCGCCCATCCATTATCAAAAACTTAGGGGCTCATTGCTTGAGCAGTCTTGCTTCAATAGGGTCCTCGGGAAGGGTGCCATCGGTGAAGTACTAGATGTAAGCGTCCATCCAAGAGGGCTCCTGCACGATCGGTAGGGCCTCCTCCATAGCCTCGATGCTTGGGACCTCTAGATACTCCTCATACGTTCTTCCCAAGGCTCCGTCGATCGAAGTAGCCAAACGAGATAATGCATCAGCTCTAGCATTCTCTTCCCTAGGAATGTAACTGACACGGAAGTAGGCAAAAAGGGAGGCCTGTGATTGGACCTTACTTAGATAATGGGACATTGTAGGATCTCATGCCTTGTACTCTCCCGCAACTTGCCCTGAGACAAGCTGAGAGTCAGTGAAGGCTCTGAGATGCCTTGCACCGAGCTCCTTGGCCAGCTTCATTCCTGCCAGCAAGGCTTCATACTCCCCTTGGTTGTTGGTGGCAGGGAAAAGCAAACGGAAAGCATACTCCACTGCCTTCCCCTTGGGACTCGCGAGGATGAGCCCGGCTCTGCTCTCCTGTGAGTTAGATGGAACATCTACGTGAAGGATCTAGTCCTCCTCTCCTGCCTCCGCCGTCATAGGGTACTCCAAGTGTGGTTCTTCCGGTTGCTTCTCGACCCAAGTGCACTTGAACAGAAAGTCGGCTAGCACCTGGGACTTCATTGCTGACTTCGATCGGATGGACAGGTTGAATTCTTCCAGCTTAATGGCCCACTTCATCAGCCGATCGGAAGTGTCGGGATGGGATAATATAGCCCAGAGGGGCTGGATCGTGAGCACCACAATCGGATCGGCTTGGAAATAAGGCCTGAAATGCTGGGCAGAGACAATCAAAGCAAAGATGATCTTTTCAGTTCTGGAATACCTGGTCTCCGCATCATGAAGCACCTTACTAGTGTAGTAGACTAGCTTCTGCATCCCGTCGGCATTCATGCGAACATGCACGGAGCTGATGGCCTCGGGGGAGGCTGCAAGGTAGAGAAAGAGCTCCTCTCCGCCCCTCGGCTTGAACAGCAATGGTGGAGTGGATAAAAATTTCTTCAGCTCCCCAAAGGCTTTCTGACACGCCTTCATCCACTCAAATCCGTTGACCTTGCGCAGCGCCTTAAAGAAAGACAGACACATCTTTGCTGATTTGGATAAGAAATGGCTCATGATTGCTATCCTTTCGGTCAGATGATGTACCTCCTTCTTGCTAGCTAAGTGCCTCATGTCAAGAATGGCTCGGATCTTATCGGGGTTCACCTCGATCCCCCACTGCATCACCATGAAGCCCAAGAACTTGCTTGTTGTCACTCCGAAAGCGCATTTGCAGGGGTTCAGCCTCACCTGGTACCGACGAAGATTGTTGAAGGTCTCCGTAAGGTTAACAACATGGTCAGCGGTATGGACACTCTTGGTTAGCATGTCATCCATGTACACTTTCATGTTGCACCCAATCTGAGCCTCAAAAACCTTGTTCATCAGCCTCTGATAAGTGGCTCCAGCATTCTTCAATCCAAACGGCATTACCTTGTAACAGTATGTTGAGAAATTATTGAATCATAATTACTCCAACTTTATTGATTTTGATGATTTCCAAAAGCCATGAGTATTTTAAAGAAGACAATGAGTTTATCTATCAAAAATCTTGAGCTTATTCAAAAGGAAACCAATGGACTCTAAATGGTTTATTTCACTGATTTATGAATCAATTTGATAGAGAAGTTTTCTAACTCTATTTGAGATCTCGAAAAGAAATTCTTACATCATATATTTTAATCTATGATTTCTTGAAACATGTCTTGAATTCATGCTTAATGACATATCTATTGTGTTCAAGTCAAAATATCATTTAAAATTATTTTAATATAATTGGGACGAACTTTAAAGTCAATCAGAACATTTTTCTGATTTTTGTATCGCTCCCGAGCCGACTCAAGAGTTCCCGAGTTGACTCCCCAATTGTCTGAGTTTCATTGTTGTCCTGAGTCGACACTTGAGTTTTCAAGAGTCGACCCCTGAAACCTTCGCGAGCCGACTCAAGACTGTGCGAGCCGACTCGACTCAGACACTAGAAAGTCTCATTTTTGAGCACTTCTCGAGTCGACTCCCCATGTTTCTCGAGTCGACTCCCGACTTTCAGGAGCCAACACTTATGTTTTCGCGAGTCGACTCTTCAATACTTAAAATGTTTCTATTTCTGGAATGGACTGTGTGAGCCGACTCCCACAAAGCTCGAGCCGACTCCACGATTTCTGGGCGCGATTTTTAACGATGACACATCAGCCCCAACGGTTAGTTTTTTGAATAACGGCTATTTTTCCTTGACTCTAAGACATATTTTTGCAGAATCTATAAATAGAGGAGTTCTTTTCAAATCAAAACAACCCAGAAAAAATCAAAAAGAGAGAAAAGAAAATCATTTGAAAAGAGGGAAAAACAGAGCATAGTGGAAAAATCATTTAGCTCAAAGAAGAGTGTTTCAAAAGGAGTGAAATCCAAGTGAAAGTTTCGTCTACTCCTTCTCATCATTCCACAAAAGTCAGAAGAAAATCCAAGTGCATTTCAAAGGTCAAATCTGCGGATTTTCAAAAGAGGAAAAAGCTTCATCTCAACTCCAAAGACTTCAACGGTCAAGAATCTAGCTGAGGCGTGATTCAACACTTCAAGAGGAGTTGAAGAGAAGAAGGGAGAAAGCCCAACCATCTACCATCTGCAAATACAATCAGGCTTTTCTAACCTTTTAATATTTGTACTTAATTTGTATATCTGCTCAAGGGGAGCACATTATTGTTCAAACACTATCATTATTATTTGTTTGCTGATTCAATCAGTGGATTGAATTAGTGGAGGTTGGTATACCTCGTTACAAGCCGGAGTGCTTGTGTTGGGTTAGTTGTGAGCCCTAGAAAAACAACGTGTAGGGTTTTGTGCTGGTAAGCCCGAGTAAAACCAGCTGGGTTCGTTGTGTGCCCGTGAAAACAACAAGTTTGAGTTGTGAGCTTGGAAAACAACTCGGCTGTAATCTAGAGAGATTATAGTGTGGACCCAAGTGAATCTTGGGAGTGGACGTAGGTGCTGGTTGCGCCGAACCACTATAAAATTATCTTGTGTTTGCCGTGCATTATTTTCTCTATCTCTATCTCTCTTTATCAACTGCTTGTTCATTGCTTATTAGTTAATCTCACTTGCACATCTTGCTAACTAATCAATTAAAGTTAAAAAGTCTTAAATTTTTAAGAACCCAATTCACCCCCCCCTCTTGGGTTGCCATCTGGGCCAACAATTGGTATCAGAGCAAGTGCTCATTTAGAATTTGATCTCACGATCAAGGGCTAAAGATCCATATGGCAACACAAATTGGTTCAAGTTTTGCTGAAGGTCATTCTACGAATAGACCTCCACTTTTTAATGGCTCAAACTATTCTTATTGGAAAGCTAGAATGAGGATATTCATTCAAGCTTCTGATTATGAGCTTTGGGGTGTTATAATTAATGGACCTAGTACACCCACACACCTTATTGATGGCACTATTGTTCCTAAACCCGAAAGGGATTGGAATGATAATGATAGGAGAATGGCACAACTAAATGCTAAGGCCATTAATATTTATATTGTTCCTTAGACTCAAATGAATTCAACCGAATCTCAACTTGTAATTCCGCAAAAGAAATTTGGGATAGGTTGGAAATACTCATGAAGGAACAAACCAAGTAAAAGAATCAAAGATAAATATTTTGGTTCATAAATATGAATTGTTTACAATGGAACAAACTGAAACCATCACATGCATGTTCACTAGATTTACTGATATTGTGAATGGTTTGAAAAGTCTTGGTAGAAGTTTATACTAATGCTGATCTTGTGCGTAAAATTCTTAGGTCACTACCAAGATCGTGGGAAGCAAAAGTCACTGCCATCCAAGAAGCAAAGGACCTCAATGCACTACCTTTAGAGGAGCTTCTAGGATCCTTAATGACCCACGAGTTAACAATGAAGCAGCATGTTGAGGAGGAAACAAAAAGAAGAAAACTCTTGCCCTCAAGACTGCAGAAATGGAAGAGAGCAGCAGTGAAAGCAATGATGAAGATGATGAGGAAACTGCTCTCTTGGCCAAAAAGTTCAGAAGATTTATGAGAAAAAGGCCATTCATAAAAAGAAATTTGGAGCAAGATTTGAAGGAGAAAAGGATAAGAAAAAGGACAAGGAGAAAGAAAAAGAAAAAGAGCCCTTAGTATGTTATGAATGCAAAAAGCCAGGGCACTTTAAGTATGATTGTCCTTTGCTGAAAAAGGCCTACAAGAAAAAGAAGAAAGCATATATGGCAACATGGTCTGAAGAATCTTCCTCGTCGGAAGAAGATGAGCAAAAGGAAGTTGCCAATATTTGTTTCATGGCCAACGACGACGACAACGACAATGAGGTAAGTTCTGAAAACTCAAATGATGATTTTACATTTGATGAAATGTTTGAGGCTTTCAATGAACTTATGATTGATTTTAAATCCTTAAAGAAAAAGTATAAGTTTTTGAAAAATGACAATATTAGTTTAGCTAAAAGTAAAAATGAATTAGCTTTAGAAGTTAAGAACTTAACTAATGAAAAAGAAGAACTTAGGAAAGAAAGAGATAATCTTAATCAAGAAAAAGATTTATTAAAATCTGAAACTAAAAACTCAACTAAAGATTTAAAAGATCAATAGAAACTTTAGCTTTAGATAAAGAACAGCAAACTAAAGAAATTGACTCTCTTAAGAAAGATGTTAAAAAATATAAAGACATTGTTGAGAAATTCACTTAAGTTCAACTAAACTTAACATGATCCTAGATAGTCAAAAAGCTTTTTGACAAAGCTGGTTTAGGATATAACACATTAAGAAAACAGAAATCTCTAAAGAATATTTTTGTAAAAGCCAACCAAAGTAATATAACTTGTTTTAAATGTAATGAAAAAGGTCACAAATCCTTTGAATGCAAACGTTAAACAACAACAAGTTAAATATTAAAGCTAAGAAAATATGGGTTCCGAAAGGAACAATTTTTATTGCTGCTAACCATGAAGGACCCAAGAAAGCTTGGGTACCTAAGCATAAAGTTTGATATTGCAGGAATGTCTTGTAGCCAAAAGATCAAAGAAAAATGGTACCTTGATAGTGGCTGCTCAAGACATATGACGGGTGACAAAGATGAATTCATCACCCTGGAAGAAAAGAAAGGTGGAGTTGTGACGTTTGGCGACAACGGTAAAGGTCAAATTATGGGCCTTGGTAAAGTTCGCATAACTCCATCTATAGTTATTGATAATGTACTTTATGTTAATGGTTTGAAGCATAATCTAATTAGCATAAGCCAATTATGTGATAAAAACTTTAATGTTTCATTTAAATCTTCTATATGCACTGTAACTAATTCTATTGATGATAGCATTGTATTTACTGGTTATAGACATGGCAATGTTTACTTAGTTGACTTAGAAAAATTATCTTTGAGTGATCATTGCTTAATTGCTGACAATGCTAACATAAATGAAATTAGTTGGTTGTGGCATCGTAGATTAGGTCATGCAAGCACACACCTTATTTCAAAACTAATTAAAATGGATTTAGTTAAAGGATTACCTAAACTAGATTTTGAAAATAATAAAATATGTGATGCATGTCAATTTGGAAAACAAACTAGAAGTTCTTTAAATCTAAAAACATTGTTTCAACTTCTAGGGGACTAGAGCTACTTCACATGGATCTTTTCGGACCAACTAGAACCACAAGTCTAGGAGGAAAGAAATATGGTCTAGTGATTGTAGATGATTATTCTAGATATACTTGGGTAATGTTTTTAGCTCACAAAGATGAGACTTTCTCGATGTTCCTGAAATTCTTCAAGAAAGTCACAAATGAGAAAAACACTACTATAGTATCTCTAAGAAGTGATCATGGAACAGAATTTGAAAATCACCTTATTTGAAAATTTCTGCACTGAAAATGGAATTAATCATAATTTTTCAGCCCCTAGGACCCACAGCAAAATGGTGTAGTTGAAAGGAAAAATAGGACTCTAGAAGACATGGCCCGTACCATGCTATGTGAAAGCAAC
>UESW01004506.1:550801-636902 GCA_900491605.1 Calamus simplicifolius
CCGGCCGGACTCCTGCCAGGAGTCGCCCTTGCAGTTGGTTTTGAACTCCATTCGGACCATCTATGGCTTCTTAGTGCTCTGCCACTTCCACGGCATTGAGCCTAGGATCTCCCTCTTTCGATGTTTTTACACCCTTCGGCAACAGTCGGGCTGGTGGCTATTCCAGTCTCGGCCCAGCCGAGCCCTAAAACTCAGCTTGCCTTCATCTGTAAAGGGATGGAAATCCTATTTCTTTTTTGCCGATCTCGAGGGAGTGAAGCCAAGGTGGGAGGACCCGGACCTGAGGCCGAACAATGACGTGTCGATGGCCCCAAAGAACAGGGAGGCACTCGGGCAACTCCTGACGGCCAAAGTCCCCCGATGCAATCAACTTTTGTCGGAGGATAACTTCCAGCTTGTAGGCATCTCTTCCCGTAGTGGTGAGCGGCTGCAAGTTTCCGACCCTTAGCCTACTTCTATTTTTTCTTCTTCCTTCTTTTTTTACTAACTCTGACCGATGACTTGTGCAGTGATGAAGATCCCAGTTCATGCCATTAGAAAGGCTGTGACAAAGAGGAAGAGGGCCCCCGAGGGCGCCGAGGGGCCGAGCGAGAGGCAGCGGACCCAGGCCCCGAGCCAGCCCTTGGCACGATCACCCCCACCCATGGAGCATGAAGAGCCTGCATCCGGCCCCGCCATCAACCTAACGGCCAACACTCCACCAGAGGGAGCAAGAGCCGAGGGTGCCACAGCGATGGCAAAGCGCACTGTCTCGGTCGCTGAGTCAGCACAGATGATGGTGGAGCTGAGCCTGGGCGAGGGCCCCTCGGCCGCAGCAGGGCCGCTGATTAAGGAAGTGCCAACGTCTCCCACCCCAGCACCCGCAGTGCCCGAGCCAACCGAGGCCGCTGAGGGAGGCGAGGTCGGGATGGTCTCCTCAAGGCCCTTAGTGATGAATCACGGCCGTCGGACAGAGCGGCTCATTGCACAGATCGTCATGCCCGAGTTCCAGGAGGAGCTCCATCAGCTGGGGGCCTCGGCCTTCTTCAAGGAGGCATTTGTGGCACTCGTCCGGGTAAGTACTTTGCATGACTAGTTTTTGGTATCCAACTGGCTTTGTACTAATTTACTTTTTGATGCAGTCGGCGAATTCCTTGGTGGCCACGAGGGAGGTCATCAACCAGGAGGAGGCCATCCTTTGCGAGGCTCAGCGGGAGGCTGCCGAGGCCCGAGCCCAAGCTGAGAGGGCGGAGGAGGCCATGGAGGCAGCTGTCAGCCGAGCGGCAGCCGAGGCCGAGCGCGCTTGGGTGACCCTGGATCAGCTGGGGGAGGCCATGGAGGCTGTGACCCCCAGGGATTACCGTATCGATGCCCTCGCCACTGAAATAAAAGCAGCCGAGGAGAGGACAGAGAATGCTGAGGAGGCGGCGAGGTGATTGGACTACCGCGCCACGAAGGTGGAGGCCAAGGTCCGTGAGGCGGAAGCTGCTGCAGCTGCCATCGAGGAGAGGGCAGCAACTACCGAGAAGAGGGATGTAGAGGCTGTGGACAACTTCTGCAAGTCCACCAGCTTCACGGACGAGCTCGCCGAAGCCTCCGTGGATGTTTATCTCCAGGGATTCTAGGATTGCAGGGAGAAGGCGGCTAGAGTCCTCGATCTCCCCAATGTCATGGACATCGAGCTGGACGAGGTGTCCGAGGAGGCGCCATTCGAAGGCAGGCCTACAGCAGCCGACCCCTGATTCCCCTTTTATCTTTCCTTTTTCTTTATTGAAGTCCGACTTGGTCAGCATTTTGTAAACAATTTTGAAAGAGTAATGAAAATTCTCCTTTTTGAAATCTATTCAATGACCATTCTTTGTGGTGTACCATCCCTTTCAACTCGCCGTCGTAGGACCCTTAGGGGCTGTGTCGGCACTAAGGGATAATATTTGTCTGCTCATCGTAAGCAAATCCATGACTTAGCTGCTACATAGGACCGAACCCTAGTAGGGACGCTGAGGTTGGACTCGAAGCATCCCTCAGTGAACCCAAGGTTGATGCATAGGTGCAAGCCTCGCAGTGAGCCTGCAGCGCCGAGCTGCCATCGGGACTCCAGAACGGTCCAAAATCATTTCTCAATGCCACGTCGGCCTCGTGTTTCCCATGTTGACCGAGGTAGGGTCTTGGTGCCGAGCTTCCCTTGGGCTTTCAGTGCTGATGGTACATCGGTCCCAAAGTGCCGAGCTGGCTTCAGGCTTTTGGTGCCGATAGTACATTGGTCTTGAAGTGCCGAGCTGGCCTTGGGCTTTTAGTGCCGATGGTACATCGGTCTTGAAGTGCCGAGCTGACCTCGGGCTCTCGATACTGATGGTACATCAGTCTTGAAGTGTTGAGCTGGCCTTGGGCTTTCGGTGCCGATGGTACATCGATCTTGAAGTGCCAAGCTAGCCTTAGGCTTTCGGTGCTAATGGTACATTGGTCTTGAAGTGCCGAGCTGGACTTGGGCTCTCGGTATTGATGGTACATCGGTCTTAAAGTGCCAAGCTAACCTTGGGCTCTCGATGCTGATGGTACATCAGTCTTGAAGTGCCGAGCTGGCCTTGGACTTTCGGTGCTAATGGTACATCGGTCTTGAAGTGCCGAGCTAGCCTCGGGCTTTCGGTGCTAATGGTATATTGGTCTTGAAGTGTCGAGCTGGTCTCAGGCTTTCAGTATCGATGGTACATCGGTCTTGAAGTACCAAGCTGGCCTCGGGCTTTCGATGCCGATGGTACATCGGTCTTGAAGTGCCAAGCTGGCCTTGGGCTTTCGGTGCCGATGGTACATCGGTCTTGAAGTGCCGAGCTGGCCTCGGGCTTTCAGTGCCGATGTACATCGGTCTTGAAGTGCTGAGCTGGCCTCGGGCTTTCGGTGCTGATGGTACATCGGTCTTGAAGTGCCAAGCTAGCCTCGGGATTTTGGTGCCGATGGTACATCGATCTTGAAGTACCGAGCTGGGCTCGGGCTTTCGATGCTGATGGTACATCGGTCTTGAAGTGTCAAGCTGGCCTCGGGCTTTGAGTGCCGACCGGGGTCGG
Organism: Calamus simplicifolius; assembly: GCA_900491605.1. Classification (NCBI taxonomy): domain Eukaryota; kingdom Viridiplantae; phylum Streptophyta; class Magnoliopsida; order Arecales; family Arecaceae; genus Calamus; species Calamus simplicifolius. Next base: position 553,840 of record UESW01004506.1, read on the forward strand.
GCTCTGGCTGGAAAGGTGAGTTACTCGAACACATTTTTATTACTATAGAATACAGGACTAGTGAGTCCAAGAGAATGCAAATACTTAATCCAATGTAAAGAAAGGGTATATTACTGGTAGTACCGACGGAGGTTGTCAGAGTTCCAGGTCCGAGGGAGTGACTTCCCATCCAGTCCTTCGATTTGGTACGCTCCATAGTGGAGGACTTCGGTGACTCAATAGGGTCCTTCCCAATTTGGCGACAGCTTGCCTCCTTCCACCGACTTTGAGACTTCAGCCTGCTTGAGGACTAGGTCTCCTGGCTAGAATGTTCTAGGATGGATGTGAGCATTATAATATCTGGTGGTTCGCTGTCGGTAGGCGGCCATTCGGAGTCATGCTCGGTCACGTACTTCCTCCACAAGATCAAGGTTGGCTCGCAGCTGGCTCGAGTTGTCCTCCTCATCGTACAACTCCATTTGGGGACTTGGAATGCCGATTTTCATAGGGATGACAGCCTCAGATCCGAAGACAAGGCTAAAGGGAGTCTCCTCCGTGGGAGCCCGCGGCGTCATGTGGTAGGCCCACAACACGTTGGGAAGTTCCTCCACCCATCTCCCTTTGAAGTCGTCCAGCCGTGCTTTGAGTCCTTGAAGGATGATGCGGTTCATCACCTCAGCCACTCCGTTGGTCTAGGGATGAGCGATAGAGGTGAACCGCTGATGGATGCCCAGCTCGGTGCAGCATCCTCTTAAGGGTGTGTTATCGAATTGCCGACCATTGTCGGTGACGAGGGTATGCGGCAGTCCAAACCAGCAGATTATAGACTTCCAAAAAAGGATCTCACCTTGCTCTCGATGATTTTAGCCAGCACCTCGGCCTTAATCCATTTGGTGAAGTGGTCGACGGCCATCAGCAAAAACTTACACTGGCCAGAGGCCAGGGGAAACAGCCCCAGAATATCCATCCCCCACTGAGCAAAAAGCCAGGGGGCTGCCATGGGGCTCAGTTGAAAAGTCAGCTGCCGCTGGATGTTAGCATGTCATTGGCAGCTGTCACATCTCTGAACTAGCTCAGCGACATCCTCCTTCATCTTCAGCCAGTAATATCCTTGAAGCAGGGCTTTGTATGCTAGTGCCCTGCCCCCCAGATGACTCCTACAAATGCCCTCATGGATTTCTCGCAGGATGTAATCAGCTTCCATTGGGCCAATGCACCTGAGGACTAGGTGCGAGAAGGACCTTCGATAGAGTCGCCCATCCATTATCAAAAACTTAGGGGCTCATTGCTTGAGTAGTCTGGCTTCAGTAGGGTCCTTGGGAAGGGTGCCATCGGTGAAGTACTAGATGTAAGCGTCCATCCAAGAGGGCTCCTGCGCGACCGGTAGGGCCTCCTCCATGGCCTCGATGCTTGGGACCTCCAGATACTCCTCATACGTTCTTCCCAAGGCTCCATCGATCAAAGTAGCCAAACGGGATAATGCATCAGCTCTAGTGTTCTCTTCCCTAGGAATGTAACTGACACGGAAGTAGGCAAAAAGGGAGGCCTGGGATTGGACCTTACTTAGATAACGGGACATGGTGGGATCTCAGGCCTTGTACTCTCCCGCAACTTGCCCTGAGACAAGCTGAGAGTCAGTGAAGGCTCTGAGATGCCTTGCACCAAGCTCCTTGGCTAGCTTTATTCCTTCCATTAAGGCTTCATACTCTGCTTGGTTGTTGATGGCAGGGAAAAGCAAACGGAAAGCATACTCCACTGCCTCCCCCTCAGGACTCGCGAGGATGAGCCCGGCTTCGCTCCCCTCGGAGTTAGATGGAATGTCTACGTGAAGGATCTAGTCCTCCTCTCCTACCTCCGCCGTCATGGGGGACTCCATGTGTGGTTCTTCCGATTGCTTCTCGGCCCAAGTACACTTGACAGAAAGTCGGCTAGCACCTGAGACTTCATTGCTGACTTCGATCGGATGGACAGGTTGAATTCTTTCAGCTTAATGGCCCACTTTGTCAGCCGATCAGAAGTGTCGGGATGGGATAATATAGCCCAGAGGGGCTGGATCGTGAGCACCACAATCGGATGGGCTTGGAAATAAGGCCTGAAACGCTGGGTGAAGACGATCAGAGCAAAGATGATCTTTTCAGTTCTGAAATACCTGGTCTTCGCATCATGAAGCACCTTACTGGTGTAGTAGACTAGCTTCTGCATCCCGTCGGCATTCATGCGAACATGCACGGAGCTGATGGCCTCGGGGGAGGCTGAAAGGTAGAGAAAAAGCTCCTTTCCGCCCCTCGGCTTGGACAGCAATGGTGGAGTTGATAAAAATTTCTTCAGCTCCCCGAAGGCTTTCTGACACTCCTTCATCCACTCAAAGCCGTTAACCTTGCGCAGCGCCTTAAAGAAAGACAGACACCTCTTTGCTGATTTGGATAAGAAATGGCTCATGGCTACTATCCTCCCGGTCAGACGCTGTACCTCCTTCTTGCTAGCCAAGTGCCTCATGTGAAGAATGGCTCGGATCTTATCGGGGTTTGCCTCGATCCCCCGCTGCATCACCATGAAGCCCAAGAACTTGCTTACTGTCACTTCGAAAGCGCATTTGCAGGGGTTCAGCCTCACCTGGTACCGACGAAGATTGTTGAAGGTCTCCGTAAGGTTAACAACATGGTCAGCGGTACAGACACTCTTGGTTAGCATGTCATCCACGTACACTTCCATGTTGCACCCAATCTGAGCCTCAAAAACCTTGTTCATCAGCCTCTGATAAGTGTTTCCAGTATTCTTCAATCCAAACGGCATCACCTTGTAACAGTATATGCCTTTCTCGATCACAAATGAAGTAGCCTCCTTGTCTGCTGGGTCCATCTTGATCTAGTTGTATCTAGAGAAGGCATCTATGAAGCTGAGAGTCTCGTGACCGAATGTGGCATCCATCAGTTGGTCAATCCGAGGCAACGGAAAGCTATCCTTGGGGCACACCTTGTTGAGATCAGTGAAGTCGATGCACATCCTCCAGCTCCCGCTAGCCTTGCGAACCATCACGACGTTGGCTAGCCAATCAGGGTAGTGGACCTCTCAGACGTGGCTAGCATCCACCAGCTTGTGAACTTCCTCATCAATGGCCTTCTGTCGGTCTGGAGCGAAGCTCTTTTTGCTGGATGGGCTAGCATCCTGATTTGATGTTGAGTTGATGGGTAATTACCTCCTTGGGTATACCCGGCATGTCAGATGCTGACCATGCAAAGATGTCGGAGTTGGCTCGTAGGAAAGTGAGAAGTTGATCATGCGCCTCCTTTAAGAGTAGGGCACCGATCTGGACTATCCTCATCGGGTCCTCCCCTAGCGGGAAGGTTAGTAGGTGCTCGATCGGCTCCTCCCCCAGCTGGAAGGTTAGTAGATGCTCGATCGGCTCCCTCCTCCTTTCCAAGTCTCGCGGGCTGAGCGATTCTGGTGTTGGCACAGCCACCACCCCCTACGGGCTGGGGGCCGTGCGATAACAAAGTGGTACTAGGTTTTGCTCTTCCCACATCTCCCCGACTTCTTCACTGGTGGAAAACCTCACAAGTAGCCTCTTGATGGAGATGACAGCATCTAGATGGTTCAGACCAGGTCTTTCAAGGATAGCGTTGTAGGCTAGGGGAATCCAGACAATCAAACAATTTATGAAAACCGTGCTCTGACACGGTAGGGTCTTGGCAGTAACAGGTAGGGTGATCTCGCCCTCGACCTTTACAGAATCTCTGGTGAAGCCTATTAGAGGCGTGGTGATAGGCCGAAGGGAGCTAGGGGACAAATTCATTCGAACAAAGCGTCGTAACTTAAAACATCAACTGAGTTCCCACTGTCAACTAAAATTCTTTTTATAGGGTGTTTTGCGATCGTCATGGATACGACGATGCTATCTTCATTCTTGTTAACCACCCCCTTTAGGTCCCTTTTTAAAAAGAGAATTACAAAATCTAGCTCCTCATCCCCCTGTGGCCTTTTGGAGGTGCTGCCTGCCTCCGAGAAAATCATGGCCACGGTCTTCTCAGTCGTGGCATTGTCGATGCTGACTTTAGGTGGCGGAGGTGCCGATGAGCCGGGCGCACCCGGGTTTTTCCTTTGAACAAACTTTTCCATGTGGCCATGCTGGATAAGGTCTTCAATCGCCTTCTTCAGCTGGCGACAGTCTTCAGTATCGTGGCCATGGTCCCGGTGGAAGCGGCAGTAGAGGTTTTTATTGCGGATGGCCCCTGGCTTCATTGGAGGAGGGCGCTGAAGATATGACTCACCCTCGATCTCTATCAGGATGTAAGATATCGGGGCGAGCAATGGAGTGAAGGGACCCTTCCTAGGAGCAAGAGCCCGCGATCGGTTGTCTGGTCGGTGGAAAGGCTCGGGCCTCCTAGGATGAGCCTTAGCAGACTTAAGACGGGCCTGCTTCTTGCTAGAACTCCCATCCGCCTCATGCCGAGAGGAGTCAGCCTCATCGGCGTGGATGTACTTCTATGCCTGGCTCAGCAGTTCAGCGTAAGAACCGGGCGGCTTCTTATCGAGGGAGTAAGCAAAGCAGGAGGGGCGGAGCCCTCGCTTCAAGGCCAAAGTGGCCACAAAGTCCTCGAGGTTGTAGACCTCGAGGGCAGCTTCCTTGAATCGGGCAACAAAGTCCCACAGGGACTCACCGCTCTTCTGCTGGACGGAGAATAAACTATCTGCCACTCGGGGAATCTTTCAGCATGCATCAAAATGAGCTAGGAAGGCCCTCTTCAGCTACCAAAAAGAGTTGATACTCCGCGGCAGCAAATGGGAGTACCAAGCTCAGGCTGCCTTCCTCAGGGTGACGGGAAAGGCGATGCAAAGCAGGGAATCAGTTGCCCCCTAGAACTGCATCAGGACCTTGTAACTTTCCAGGTGGTCCAGGGGATCGGTGGTTTCGTCATATGGGTCTAGCTGGGGGAGACAAAACCGGATAGAAATCAGTTCCTCCATGATACGACGGAACAACGGTGAATGGTTGTCATAATCCGCCTCTGATAGGTTGGTGATTCTACAACTGAGCTCCTTCAATCACTGGTTGTATTCATCTAGCCAGCACTCGGTCCGACAAGCTATCCAGCCATCAAAAGACCGCTCTCTTGAAGATTCAAAGGATGGAGAGGGGTGGCGGTGGTGCAAGCGGGTGCGCTCCGCGTTTTTCCCATGCTGCCACTTAGGGAAAGTGCTGGCATGGAGAGAAGGAGACCGGGCTCTCTTAGAGGCTTCCCGGCGATGGTGTCTGGGCAAGGCACAGTGGTGATGGACCTTCCGGGAGGGAGACCTTCCCGGAAAGAATGCTGGCTGGGTTGGACCACCTCCGGGATCGATGAGGGTGGCTTCGGCTGTCATTGCGCGACCACCGACTGCTGCTGCAGAACCTGGACCACCGCCATCAGGGACTGGACTTGCATAGCAAGGACGGAGATCTGATCATCTTGCTGTGGCGATGGTGGAGCGAAAGTCTCGGCTTGGAGAGCAAGGGGGCTAACCTCCAATGGCTCAACTCCCTGGCGATGCCCCCGGCGAGGCTGGTGGAGAACTCATGCGCACGTGTCACCACCATCTTCTTGACTGCTCGGGAAGAAAGATCTGTAGCTGACTGGTTCGAAGCTTTTTCTCTCCCTCCTTCCTGGCGCACCAATCTGTTGCCGCCAAGTCACGTTCTTCCAACATCTGAAGACGGAGATTCTCCTCCTTGAAGAAGCTCCTGCAAGAAAGTCCTCGAAGACCGGTTGCACCGGTGAGAACCCTCCGATGCTCAAGTAAGCGACTCAGGAACAATGAAGAAAAATGGCTAGCAGAAAGAGCTAGAGAGCTTGAGTTCTGATCCCTTCCTCGTTGTGAGTATGGGTTCTTATATCTGTTCGAAGATCCCCTTTTCTGCTTTTAGAATGTGGTTAATCCCGATGTATTGTTATCCGATAGCAGACAGGTGGCCAGACTGACATGAATAGGTCGCAACCGATACTGGGCATGTTAGAGGTGTCTTGCTCCATGAACTACCTGTCAGGCGTGGTGCCGCAGGTGGTAGGTGGGCCTAGTCGTGTCAGGCATGCATCGTTACAGGCAGGGGCCATGCGCAGTTGCAGATGGTTAGTGGGCCACGTGACAGCTGCGGACGATTGATGGATCACGTGGTAGTGTCAGGCAGCTCGAGGTAGAGGGCACCTAAGGTTCGAGGCTGAAGGGACCCGAGGTCCGAGGGGATTCGCACCTGGAGGACGAAGGGACAAAGTCCAAGGCCGAGGGGACTCCAGGTCCGAGGTCGAGGGGACTCTAGGTCCGAGGCCGAGGGAACTCCGGATCTAAGGCCGAGGGAACTTTGGATCCGAGGCTAAGGGGACTTCAGGTCTAAGGCCGACAGAACTTCAGGTCCGAGGCCGAGGCCGAGGTGGGGATTCCTTCAGTTGCTTCCTTCATTAACTTTAACGTGGCTTGATCAGCCACATCAAGATTGAATTGGATTAGCAATCTCATGATATATTTGTGACACAAGCTAAGCAGGTTAGGTTGGATTGGATTGACTTTAATTTTTCTAAAATGCCCATTTCTCTTTCTTACCTCCAAGCTCTGTATCCGTCGTTCCCACTGATGCCTCTCTTTTTTTTCCATTCCACCATTAACTGTAAATTAACTTTGGACTGTCCAGAGATAATTGACCAGGGCTTTTCTGAATTATACGAGTGAAAGAACTTACGTCTCTTCTATAAGATCGCCATATCTATCTTTGTTCTCATTCTCCTCTTTGTTCACCAGCTCCGGTTAAGCTTGCTCCTCCTACGGTCTTGTCAGCTTTAATGAATTTATTACGATGAGAGAAACATCTTGAGAGTCAGTGCAAGGGAAACTAAGGTTGAGATGAGAGAGAGGGTTGAGAGTTGTGGCAGAAATCGATTAATTTATTGCAATGAAAGAAACACCAGTTTGAGAGTCAGTGTAAGGGAGACTAGGTTGGCGAAAAGAGAGAGAAAGAGAGAGAGAGAGAGAGGGGGGGGGGGGGGGGTGTTGAGAGTTGCAGTGGAACGAAAGACTAGGGTTGCGACAAGAAAGGGGCTGAGAGTTGCGGTGAAATGACGAGAGTTGTAGTGAAATGACGGTTTGGAGGAAGACATGGGGACAGTTGGGTAATTTGAATTCCACTCCCACGTCATTGATATCCGAAACCTAGGGGACCTTGGGTTTCTTAATCCCGTCTCAAATGGCATCTTAAACCCGATCTTTTGGGTGGGGCTAAAAGATTTAGGTTATCTTGACGGATCGCTAGGTAATCTTGAATAATAATATATTATCTATAAGATAGATTGTCACATGATAAATTATTAGTAATTTGATTACTATGTTTGATATACACATTATTATAGATAATCCATATATTGATGCATGCTGGTAAAAAAATATTGATATATCTTTTTTACCCTTGATGCATGTTGGTAAAATAAAAAAAAATATTGATGCATGCCGCTAAAAAAAATCTATATCATTCAAGGTCTTAGAAAAAATTATTAAATACAAATTAATGAGTTAATGCCAAAAAATTATTCATAATATATTTCAAGATCTTATATTATAAACACCAAAGAGATATATAAATAGTTTAGGTTAGACATATGGATGTTATAAAAAAAAAATATTTAATCGTTTATGAAAGAAAATAATTAATGATAAAAAATTTTTTGAAAGGAAGCTAATCAAAGAAGGTGGACGTTAAGAGTATTATCTTTAAAATATTTCATGCTCTTTAGTTTATCAACTTGAAAAATGTATATATTTTTAGATAAATTATATCATCATAAAAATGTAAAGTACGTATTTATATATAACTAGATGATATAAGATTTAATTTTTTTTAAAACTAAAATATATTTTTAATCTTCAAATATTTACTCAATTTTTTTTATTCTAAACTTTTAATTACCATAATTTATTTATTATATTTTAAAAATAATTTATTTTTAATATTTTATTATATAAAATTAATTAAGATTAATAGAATAATTGATATATATATATATATTTTATATTCAATATTTGGTGATGATCAAAAAAAAAAAAAAAAAAAAACGCATGAAAAGAGAGGAGGTCCATACTCACATGTTTAAACAAAAAAAAAAAAAAAAAAAAAAGAAAGGGCATAGTGAAAGTACGAATTAGCAAAGCAAAGCTAATAATATCGCAATGGAAGAAAAATGATCATAAAAAAATCGAAAGAAAGAATGCTTTTGGGAATGAATGCTTCCTTCCCTTCTACATTCCACAGCCATAATTGCTGTGGTAGGCCACAGTGTTTAAAAACGGTGCATTCCTTAGAAGATAATTAATATGATTTAAGGCATCGCCTTGAAATATAAATAATAAACCGGAAATACAATAGACCAGGAGTGATAAATCATAAATTCATTTGATAAAATCATAGTTATCCGATTAATTGCGTCTCTCTTGATTGAGGATAAGGCTGTAAGACTTAAATTTACTGCACCTGTCTTTCCTTTTGCATGAGGTTCTGCGTTTTTGGTCATTTCATCCTTTGCATTCAAAGGGGACCAACAATACCACCATCACCATTCCAACGGCCGTAGAACCCACAGGATGAAGGCCGCCGGATGAGGGCCGACGGTTTTCTCTCTCCATTCCCGTCTCCGGCTCTGGCTATCGCTGTGTTATTCTCTTCTGATACCCGTTCTTAGGCCTTTTATATGTACTGGTGTGAGTCCTTGTGTTGCACTTGTTTTTTTCTTTCTTTTTTTTTTTGCCCTCTCCTTGATCGCTAGTCCATCTCGGCGGATATCAGGGGAGGTTTCGCAGGCTTCATTGTGGTTTTTCCGACGTTGGCTTGCCTCTTCTTGAATCGAGAATATTACGAGAATTTTGCTGATTTCAGGGTAAAGATAGGATTTTTATGGTGTTCGTTTTCTATGCAGTTCTATACGCGCATCTGATCTTCTTTACCCATCCTTTTTTTTTTGATGATTTTTTTTTTTGGTAATTTTCTAGCTAGTGAATTCTATCTTATTGTGATCTGCGCTAACCCAAACGCAATTTTAGGTTTATTCTTTTTAGGCTTGTAAATATTACATTTTCTGTGGGTTAAAGCAATGCCACTGCCTTCACCAGTTCGATAGAGGTTCTCAACGATACTTGATCTATGAATCAACTGATTCATGTTCTACATATCTGGAGTTGGATTTGTCCATAGGTTTTCTCCGAATCAGCTGTTCTTTCATGACTCTTGCTCTACGCTGCAAGTGATTTTCGGAATTTTCTCTCGCTCTTTATAGAATTATATATTTCATGATGATATATGTTTATTGAAGAATTTATAGGAGTAGATAAAATATGCATTGTCGCAACTAAATTGTGAGGATTTGATATTGTATGTTGATGATTATTATAGATTTTGATATATAACAAGGCCAATTCCTTACCATTTGTACTTTGACATTGGCTCTGCTACTTTCCCCACTTCAAGGATAAGATGGCAACATTGACTCCAGGGACTCTGCTGAAGCTCCTTAATGGCATGAAGGTGGGCGACACCAAACCGTTTGGGAAGCACCGGAGTGCACTCTTGCAAGTGACTGATATTTTGCCAATAGATGTTGATGAAAAGGATCTCTGGCCAAAGAGTGGATTTTGCATTAAGGTGTCTGATTCGTCTTATTTTATCTATGTTAGCCTACCTTTGGAACAAAATGATCTTATCCTCAGCAACAAGATGCAGCTTGGGCAGTTCATGTATGTAGAGAGATTAGATCCGGGATTGCCTGTTCCTATCATCTTGGGTGCAAGGCCACTGCCCGGAAGACAACCATTGGTGGGCAGGCCTAAACCTATTGTGCCAGTGATAGATAATGATGAAGGATTAGATACAATTCCTTCTAACTGTACAGTCTCTTCAACTCGTAGAAGGAGCTTATGGGGACTGAACATGATCCCACCAAGTGATCATGTTTCTTCAAGTAATCTAGGAAAATTAACCATGATGGATTCTGCAGTGACAAGGCCAATTAAGGAAAGAACACAAACTTGTCAGATTTCTCAATTGTTAAGTGGTAGATTGCGTAAGGAAGGCTCCGACACAGCTTCTAGATCACCAAGAACTGGGAAACTTCTGTCCAAGATAACACATTGGAAGGGGGAGATTGCTGCTGCAATAAAGGAAAGGAGCATCACTTCAAAACTTTGCATGAAAAAAAGTACGGCCAATGAAGCACCTAGGATCCCAAAGTCTCCTTCCTCCACTGTAGGCACACTTATCCTCCTCCATTTCATCTATTGAATTATTAATTTTATATTATCTAATATATCTTATAGTATAGATAAAATTTACTGGATAAAAGTTGGTAGTAGTAGCTATAAATCTTTTGCAAATCATTCTCTGAGGTTACCAATCTGCTAAAGTTAATCCAAATGTTTGAGAAGAAGTACTGCTCTTGGTTTAAGTAATTGGGAAAACATGAATTCTTTTGCCAAAACTAGAAAATTTGATTTGGTTACATAATTTTACATCTATATATAAATTTAAACTTCAAACTCTACAAAATGTAATATGAGCACATATCAGTTAGCTTTGTTTAATGTGGTGTGCTAAGATAGGTTACAAACCCTTGTATGACTGATTCAATACAAAACTCAATTCATGAATCAATTATCTCATAAACTGAATTACCTTCGTCAATGTCTAACTCTATAAAATGTAATACGAGCCTATGTCAGTTATCTTTTGTTTAATTTGGTGTGCTAACATAGGTTACAAACCTTTTTATGACTGAGATTCAGTATAAATTCCTATTCATGAATCCATTATCTCACAAACTTAATTATCTTCATCAATGTCTAGGTGCTTAAATTGCTTGGCATTTCTACTGCTATATCCACAAAAAGAGGATGTTATTAAAAGAAATACTAGCAATATTATTCTTTCAATAATTATATCTTTTTCCTTGCAGTTGAGTATCCTGCAACCGAAAAGAAGAAGAAAAGAAAAGAAAGCATGCCCATGCTCTTTGCACTAGTACTTATCATCATAGATTCACACATTTGAAAGTTGCACTTTACCCTTATAGGGTTTTCACTATGTAATTTTCTAATTATGTCAATGGATATGTGCCTTGCTTTTTGCATGAAAATGGTGTCCCGCATCAGAAGGTCCAGAGAACTGGTATGTGTAGATTGTGCTTGCGTGTGCGTGCGTGCATGGGTGCATGCGCGCGCGCGTGTGTTTTCTTTTCTATTTCTGAAGTGAAAAATAACGGAGGAGTGGGTTATATGAAAGGATATGTTAACCTCATGTTCTGCCAGGCACCATGGGGATACAAATATCTCTAAAAGACATGAACTGTCATTTGCCCATAATTTATAGCTTATTCTCTTTGTTTACAGGAGAACAAGTCAACTACTTCCCTTCCCAGTGTACAAAGCTTAAGAATGGCAGCCTCCTCTCGTACATCTGTTGAAAAATGTGAGTCAAAGAAACCTCCCCATTTGCAAGGCACTCCAAAAAATTCCAATTTTCTCACGTTACCTGGAAAGCTCAGTGTAATAGGAAAGGTATGGCATCTTATTTTCTGCTTCTATTTCTTTACTTGGAGATATGATAAAATATGCTGATAACTCAATATACCTTCAGAAGGTTATTCATCAGAGGGCAGCAGCAAGAAACATGGCACTTGAAGCACTGTTAATTTCTTCTGTGGCAGAAGATTTAGTTCAGGTTCTCAAGTAAGATAATCTATATACTTTTCATGTTGTAAATCCTAAAAGAATTTAGTTTTTGTATAGGTTTCCAGTAAGACAATCTACATACGTGCTTGCTTGCAGGATGTTTTTGGACTTGAGAGCATCTGCAAGGCGAGACGCTCCAGGTGTCTGTTTCGATCAGTTTCTAATCTTTTACAGTGAGATTGAAAAGGCAGTGACCAATGTGGAGGCAATACAAATTTCCAGTGCTGTGACCATTGATAAAGAACCCATCATAAACAAACCAAGCAACCAGGAAGGTTTGCTTATTTTGAATGAAATAGTGCATCTCTTGACTGACCAATGCGGGCTTGCTGATGTAAAAGGAATGGCAGAAACATCTTCCAAATTGGCTTCATTCATTCCTGACAAACTGAAAGCAAAACTTGGTAAAAGCCCAAGATTAGATGTAAACAAGAATGGATCCTTGGCAAGACAGCAACCGGGTTCTGTGGGTGCTGATGAAAACAAAGAACAATTTTCTATCCTGTTCAGCTTGATTAAACTGGCTAACGAGATGCAAACTGAGGCTGGAAATTGGTTTATGGAGTTCTTAGAGGCAGCATTGGAAGCAGGTCTAAAGAAGACGAAGGAATGTTCCATGGTTGATAATGAGAAGAATCCAGATTGCTGCCCACAGTCATTAATTATGAAAGTCATCAGCTGGGTAGAGATGCAGCAGAGTGACAGCGGAAAAAGACCAGTTCATCCTAGAGCAGAAGATGTGGCCAGAAAGTTGAGGATCGAAGTACAGAATCCTTAAATTGTATTGTTTTCTTGGGTATCATATACTTTAAAGAGGAATATATATCTATATTTATATCTATGTATGTATGTATATAATGTTTGATGAATTAATCCTAGTAGAAGCACAGATTGCAACAGAGGTGTGATTTCGAAGGGAAAAAAAAGTAAGAAATCTGGAGAAACCAAGAGACTGGAAGGCTAACTTAGTGTTACAGGTGGTTGGAAAAAAAATATAGTATAGAAAATTGTTGATTCTTCAATGTTTTTAAGTCTAATATATATTACGTTTGGTTGCTAAGGAACGGAGGGCAATGTAGGTGGGTCCGACAGTAAAGCATCAGGCATTTTTGGGCATATGCTAATCGGTATGCGATGCTGCACTCATGTATCGTCCCTGCATCCAAACGTAGCCTTGGTATATGTATGCAGATTGCATGGTGCTCGGAATATGGAGTGAAAAAAAATTAACGGCAACCAGAAAGAAAATTTTTTTGTGCAAACTTAAAAATCAATGCTGTTGCTGCCAAATCTGTCCTCCAACTCGGAAGCAATCGGGCTTCGAGACGGGCTGCTTCTGGGCGACCTGCAAAACAGTCTTCACGCGAGAGGCGTTGGGGGTGGCCCTCTGCGGAAGATCCTCCGACGCTCAAGTCAGTGAAGATCAGCAATCAACAAAAATGGAGAGAAGGCTCTCGCTGAAGAGTTCCTCCAGAGCTCTGAGCAGAGTGCTACTGGCAGAAGCTAAGGCAGAAGGAGAGAGGGTTCCAGTGAGTAAGTGTGCATACCTGAGGAGTCGGCAGACGACTCTATTTATAGAGGATCACCTAATTCCCTAGGGGCGTCGTGGGTCCGAAAGTCGTTACAATATGAATCCAGTTTGTTATGAGGTCGGTAGGATTCGTATCTTATTGGTTAGAGGATCGACGGCTAAGAGAGTTTGTTGATGTCTCGAGATTTGGTGAGGACATAGGCTTTAGGGCTCTAGGCCACTCCCGGATATGATTTCTGTTTGGAATCTCACGAATTCGAGTTCTCCCGCGCCGAATTCCGTAGAGGTATAGATATCGCTTGGGCTAGGCCGAACGATGGGAGATCGGCTAGAGAGGCCAAGAGATGACGTAGCTCGGCTGGGGCCGAGAGATGATATAGCTCGGCTAGGGCCGAGAGATGTGATCCGCGCCTTGGGAGTCCTTGGCTCGGCGAGGGGTTAACGCGCCCCACTTACCGAGGCTGACTTATCTCTGGCGGGTATCGCATAGCAAAGCAAGAATCAGGGCTAGCCCTAGCCATGTGCACGATTATTGACACACAGCGATTTTACCCCTAAATACATACCCCCCACTCCCTAGTTCGAAACGTAAGTTCGGGCGTAGGGAGTATAATTCCAGGTGGCATGACTTGAACAGAGGGATCCGGGTTTGACAGCCTACGCAATGATGCCCTATTTAATGCTGCGTGGCCGCCGTGCCTTTGGAGATGTGCCTTTACAGGGTACGTCACATAAGGCTTCTTTGAGGCAGCGGTTGGGGAATTGCCACGTAGCAAATCCTAGTTTTTACGGCGTCCGCAATGGCAGTTCCGGGCGTCTCGGTTGGGACACCCTATCTTTCTCTTAAGGCAGTTTCTTTGGGGGAAAGCAAAGTCAAAACAGTGTCGTTCCTATTCGCAGCGCTCTTTCGTTCCTCTTGGAGAATCTTGCTCTCTGCTTCCTCTGTAATCTCGCTCGGTGTTTCTCTCAGCCAATAGGATGATGAACCCCGACGATATGGTTTCAGAGATTGCCACCGAGGATTTAGGGAGAATACACCAAAAGTATGGCATTCCCTCGGATGTCCTTCTGAGATTGCCGGAGCCCGAGTATAGGGTTTGGCAAGATCTGGAGCGTGGGGTCTTTCTTTATGAAGATAGTCTGAAGGCGGGCCTTCGATTTCCCCTTCATCCCTTGGTGAAGGAAATCATGAGATTCTACAACATCTGCCCGACAATGGTGGCTCCCAACAGTTGGCGCAACGTCATCGGGTTTATCTCAATATGTAGCCGAATTCAGGTAATGGCAACTCTTCCTCTCTTTCGCGTCTGTTATATCTGATGCCTGGAAGGAAATCAGAGTGGCCTTACATTGGACCTCAGAGGTCATTTAAGACGATAACAGATAAGCCATCATCAATCAAGGAGTGGAAGGTTAGGTTTTTTATTGCCGAGGGGAACATCGGCTCCGATTTTTTTCGGGGATGGGAAAACTTTGTTCAGACGTGGAAGCATATCCGATTCTATCTGAGCAGGAGAAGGAGGACTTGGAGGTCCTTCGTGACGGTAGGACATTTTCGGCTAACGATTTACTGTCGGAGGAGGCTCTTTTTCGCCATCCGGCTTAGCCCCCTTGACCCGCATAGTAAGTCTTTTTCTTTTTCCATTGATTTCGCTCGAGCAAATATGTCTCGGTCTGACTCCTTGCTCGCTGTTCCCGCAGCCAAGAAGTCTGAACTATCGGGCCGCATAAAGAAAGGGTTAAGCAAGCACCCGAGGGAGAGCAGCGGAGGGGAGAAACGCAAGCCCGAGAAACGGCTCGTTTTTCCGAAGAGCGCTCGCCAGAGGTTGGAGTAGTCACGGTGGAGGCGCTGAAAGCAGAGGAGGATACAAAGAGGACTGCTGAGGTCCCTTGTCCTCTAGTGGTGAAAATAATAGATAGCCTGGATGAAACTCCGTTGGCTTGTCTGGGAGCCCCTTCTTTTGAAGGTGAGCCAATGGCTGGCACGGCGGAGGTCGGTGCCTCTGGGGGCCCTCCTCCAAGCAAGGAAATGTCTCTAGCCTTGGCGGGAGGATAGGAGGGAGCAGTTACAATCATCGAGGCTCAAGACAAGCCTTCCATTGGAGGGCTCCCCCCGGAGGGATTTAGGGGCGGCGACGTTGGGCCGACTGTAGTGGAGGCTCAAAAGGAGCCTACGGCTGGAGAACTTCTTTCTGGAGTGGTTGGGGAAATTGATGAATAGACTAAGGCTTTGGTGGAGCTTGCGGGGGAGGAGCAGGTGCCTGTGATCGAGGGAAGAAGCTTGGACAAGGGGAGAGAGCAAGGTAAAGGTCTTGCAGCCGAAGCTTCCTCCACCAAGGTTATGGGAAAACTGGCGTCTGGGCTGGCCGAGCTATCCGAGGAATCCCAGGCTGAAATTCTGCTGAGGGAGGCCAGGAGGTCAAAGGCTTCTCAGTCGGAGGTTGCCCGGACCGATCCTTCGGACGAGGACTGTTGTCCCATATAGCAACCCAAGAGGGGGGGTGAATTGGGTCTTTTTAAAAAATTTAAACTCTTTTGAAGTAAAACCCCCAACTTAAAATAAATCACAGATATGCAACAATTAAGACAAAATATGCAATGAGGAGATGAAGAGGAAAGATAAAAAGTCAAGCACTGCAAACACAGAGATTTTATAGTGGTTCGGTGTATCTACACTTACGTCCACTCCCAAGTACCTCTTGGGTCCACACTATAATCAACCTTGATTACAGCAGAGTTGTTTCACAAGATCACAACTCAAACTTGTTGTTTTCCCAGGCGCACAACGAACCCAGCTGGTTTTCAAGGTTCACCAGCACAAAACTTACACACAAGCAACTGCTTGCACAAGGCAATCTGCCTCAACTGATTCAATCACCTGATTGACTCAGTTCACAAGAAAAACAAGAATATTTGATACAACAGCTGCTCCTTAAATGAGCAAATAAGACAAGTTAACTATTCAAACAAGGAGATAGAGATGTAAGCCTGATTTGTAGATCTTTGTGGCTTGATTCTTCTCCTCTTTCTTGCTTTTGAATGGATCTTCCTTGAGTATTCTCTTGAAGCTCGGAAGAACAGATGAAGAACAGGAACTAGGGCTTGCTTGTTTGCTTCTTCAACCTTAGAAATCTCTTCAAAATGAAAGTGTGAAGAGTAGGGATTTCTCTCTTTTCTTTTAGGGAATCAATACGATCTTTCCTTTTGATTTTTCCTCTGATTTTCTCTCGATTTTTCTTCTTTTTCTTCTTGTTTTTCTCGTTTTCTCTCTTTTCAAACGGTCACATCTCTCATGCTCTTATAGATCCTTCCAAAACTAAGAATAGATGAAAACTATCGTTAGAATCAAAATGGAAGAAAAGTTAGGAACAAATAAGGTAATAGCCGTTGAGATTTAAAGTAAAAGAAAGGTTTAGAGACGTTCTGACACATCTGAAAGTCGTTTCTGACAATCTGGAGTCGGCTCTGACTTTCCTGGGGTCGACTCTAACTTGAAATCCCCAAACAGCCCGATTTGGAGTCTGCTCTAACTTTTCTGGGGTCGACACATTTTTCTTCTGGAGTCGACTCTAACTCCTCCGGTGTCGACTCTAATTTGAGACCCGAAAAACCATCTTTCTTTTTCTACTGGAGTCGACTCTACAGGTTCCAGGAGTCGACTCTAGTCCGTGCCATTTTCCGAGTCGACTCTGTGATTCTAGGTGTCGACTCTAATGTCTGCAATCTTACCTTGACATTAGAATTAAACTCCGAACTTGATTTCTCTCGAGATTTTGATCATTTAAACAAGTTATAAACTGAAACATTTAATCAAAATCATTAGTAACTTCATGAGTTATACTCAAATAGTTTTGTTTATCATCAAAATTAATAATTGGGTCAACAATCTCCCCTTTTTGATGATGACAAAAACTTTGAGTATATGCATTAGAATTCATAAGCATTGTAAACTTATCAAGACTTTAAATTTGTTCAATTTAAGAAATAAGCCACAGTTTCAAAATAAGCAAAATTGATCAATAATGATCAACATGAACTATATAAATAAAAATTACGCTCCCCCTGCATAATGTAACTCCCCCTTTCTCTATGCATATTTCTTTTATTGAATATTCTCATTCTCTCTCTTATGCATGATACCATTTTTTTTCTCTTATGCATATACTTCTTTTCTCCTTTTTTGTTATCAACAAAAAGGTAAAAAACAATTATATAAAGAATTTTAAAGTGATGTTCAGATTCAGAATAATTGAAGAATAGATATCCTATTTCATTCATTGCAACCATCATTGTATCAATCATTCAAACATTTTCATTACATCAAAACATTACATTACAAATATAAATATCCTAAGTACAAGCTATCAACATAATATAAAAGCTAAATTTGATTTGATAGAAACTTAAGGGCTAAATGGGATTTGACTTGAGTTGGCTTGGGTAGGCATCAATATAGGAAGTAGAAGGTCAATCAAGTGTGTTTGTAGACAATTCTCTTCAAATGACCTATTAACTCCATAATCTCATCTTTCTGTGATTTCTTGAAGCCTTCAAGACACTCCTCAATCTGTGTAATAGCAAAGTCTATATCCCTTCTTAGTTGTCCAGTGGCATCAAGATAAGCTCTAGATCCATCTGCGATCCCTTCCAGCCTTTCAAAAATCTTGTGAAGCTCAGTGGATAGGGTATCCACAGATCTGTCCAAAGAAGATGCAATCATGTCAAGCTTAGCAGAGAGCTGCCTCATCTCATTTCTCATCTCTGAATCATGCTCAGTCAATAAGGCCCTGAGCTGATCAAGCTGCCTCTCTGAAAAGCCTGCTGACTCAGCCAACAAACCCGATGCCACCTGAGGGGGTGAAGAAGTGCTCGGTCCAGCAACAGATGGTCCCGCAACTGATGGCCAGCAGGGACATCCTCATCTCTTGCCTCCTCAACTCTGGCTTCTTGTCCTCTCCTTTGCCACTGGCCATTAACTTTCTTGAAGCCCATTCTATGAATAGTGGAGATGCTGTAGTAGTCAGTATATCTGAGATTTCTTTGCAATTCTTTCTCCATTATCTTTACACCTTGGCTTCTGAATACCAGTGTGAGAACCATACCATATGGCAGTGTAGATCTTTTCTTTGTAGCTGCCTCTGCCATATAACCAATCATCATCCCGGCAAATTTACTGGTTGACCAGTGATGATACAGTCCATCAGAAGAATGTCTCGCTCCGAGACATACTCGAACCTTCCAATCTTAGGAAACAAGATTCTCCACAAATATTATGAAGTAATCTGAGTTCCAGGTTGAGTTGATTTGCCATTACCTCTTCAAACTCAGAAACTTCTCTCCCAAGCATCCTAGACAGGGCTCCACCTCTGTCATCATGCTGACATGCAGTCAAACCAACAGTGGGCATCTCCAGAAGATTCCTAGTGACTCTGTAGTGATTACCACTTTGGTTCCACGCACAAAACTCACAAGACCTCCTTCCCCTCTACATAAATCACTGTAGAATTCCTTCACGAGGGCAGGGTAGGTCGGAACATCTAGTGAACAAATCTTCTCCCAACCCATTTCTTTTATTTGTCTCCCTATAGAAAAACCTTCCGACTCAAATAAATTAAAATCTACCTTTCTTCCCGTAGTGATAACCTTCCCGGCCAACAAGTCTACGGGTGGAAGATGGAGAAGCCTCCGGAGTAGAAGAAGTGGAAGACGAAGAACTGAAGAAGATTGCCTCTCGGTTCTTCGAACGGAGCATCTCCCGTGGGAACGGCCGCACCAAACACAGATCCTCGCCTTTTGGGAGCCATGGAGGTCAATGGAGGTTGGAATCAAGGATTTTGAAGAGTTTGGAAAAGTTTGGAATGCTTTGGAGAAGGATTTGAAAGGGATTGAAAGGGATTGGGTCGTTTGAAGTGTCGACTCTGCCCTAATAAAGTGACGATTTTTCACTTAGAGTCGACTCCCGCAAAGTGGGTGTCGGCTCCGAACAAAAAATCAGTCAGCGCTCGAATTAGAGTCAGAAGCCGGAGTCGGCTCTAATGAGCAGACAGAAAGCTCTAAAGAAAAGGTGTCGAAAATTGAAGGTGTCGACTCCACAATAGTTTCAGTAAAAAAATGAATTTCAAGGATCTGAAACTAATCAAATTGATCATCAAAATCTAGATAACTTCTCCTTAATAATTGGGGAATCAATGAATCAAATTTCTAGATAAATTTCCTTATAAAGTGTAAAAGATTTTCAAGAAATCTACCGAAATTTAGATAGTTATCCTTGAGAGTTTCAGAAAATCATTCTAAAGGATCACAAACTCCTAATTCTCCTCTAAGATAACAAAATCTCTCCTCACTCAAAGGTTTGGTAAAAATATCAGCCAATTGATCATTAGTGTTCACATAATCAAGACAAATATCATTATTAGCTACATGTTCTCTAATAAAGTGATGTCTAATTTCTATGTGTTTAGTTCTAGAATGTTGAATTGGATTCTTAGTTAGATTGATTGCACTAGTATTATCACATCTAATAGGAATTTTATCAAGTGTGATGCCATAATCTTCAAGTTGTCGCTTAATCCAAAGGATTTGAGCACAGCAACTTCCAGCTGCAACATACTCTGCCTCAGCAGTGGATAGAGCAACCGAATTTTGCTTCTTGCTAAACCAAGAGATTAAGTTACCTCCTAAAAATTGGCATGCACCACTTGTACTTTTTCTATCTAATTTACATCCAGCATAATCAGAGTCAGAATAAGCAATCAAATTAAGTGTTGAGTCTCTAGAATACCATATTCCTACATTTTTAGTTCCATTTAATATCTAAAGATTCTTTTAACAGCAATAAAATGTGATTCTTTAGGTTCAGATTGATATCTTGCACATAAACAAACAGCAAACATGATATCAGGTCTACTTGCAGTTAAGTAAAGTAGAGATCCGATCATACCTCGGTAATGTTTTTGATCTACTTTCTTACCATCTTCATCTTTGTCCAGCTTGCATGAAGGACTCATTGGCGTGCCAAGAGGTTTAGCAGATTCCATATCAAACTTCTTAAGTATTTCCTTCGTGTACTTTGCTTGGTTAATAAAAATTCCAGCTTTCTCTTGTCTAATTTGAAGTCCAAGGAAGAAGTTAAGTTCTCCCATCATGCTCATCTCGAATTCTCCCTGCATTAACTTAGCGAATTCTTGGCAAAGAAGATTGTTAGTAGCACCGAAGACAATATCATCAACGTAAATCTGTACAACCAATAAATCCATTTCTTTTCTTTTTAAAAACAAGGTTTTGTCAACATTTCCTCTTGTAAATCCATTTTCAATTAAAAATTTACTTAATCTATCATACCAAGCTCTAGGTGCTTGTTTTAAACCATAAAGTGCTTTGTGTAATTTAAAAACATGGTTTGAAAATTCATGATCTTCAAAACCAGGAGGTTGTTCAACATAAACTTCTCATTTATAAAACCATTTAAAATGCACTTTTAACATCCATTTGAAATAAGTTGAAATTCATATGACATGCAAATGCAAGCAATAGTCTAATGGCTTCTAATCTAGCTACAGGAGCAAAAGTTTCATCAAAATCTATTCCTTCTTCCTGATTATATCCTTTTGCAACTAGCCTAGCTTTATTCCTAATGACTGTGCCATTTTCGTCTAATTTATTTCTAAAAACCCATTTAGATCCTATTATAGGGTGGTTTCTAGGTCTGTCTACTAGGGTCCATACCTTATTCCTAGTGAATTGGTTTAACTCTTCTTGCATAGCTAACATCCAATTGCTATCTTTTTCAGCTTCTTCTATGGTTTCAGGTTCTATTTGAGATACAAATGCAAGATGATTATTGATATTTCTCATGGATGATCTAGTTCTTACACCTTGAGATGGATCACCTATGATCAAATCCCTTGGATGATCATGAGCATATCTCCAATCTCTAGGCAGATCTATATCATTATGAGCAGTATCAATAACATCGGCCAAAGGTAAATCCTCTCTTTTGCTTTGTTCATGATCTGAAGATACATCTAATTTTTCAATACCTCTTTCAAGTAAACTTGTATCTTCCTCATCATCAATCTTTCCCGAACTTGATGCTAAAGACTCATCAAAGACTACATGAATGGATTCTTCTACAACTAGACTCTTCTTATTGAATACTCTATAAGCTTTACTAGAGGTTGAATATCCTAAGAAAATGCCTTCATCAGATTTAGCGTCAAACTTTCCAAGATTATCTTTACCATTGTTATGGATGAAGCATCTACAACCAAATGCATGAAAGTAGCCTAAATTGGGTTTCCTATCATGCCATAGTTCATAGGGTGTTTTCTTAAGGATAGGTCTAATTAGGGCTCTATTTAAGATGTAACATGCTGTGTTAATAGCTTCCGCCCAAAAGTATTTAGGGAGTTTGCTTTCACATAGCATGGTACGGGCCATGTCTTCTAGAGTCCTATTTTTTCTCTCTACAACTCCATTTTGCTGAGGTGTTCTAGGTGCAGAAAAATTATGATGTATGCCTTTTTCAAAACAGAATTTTTCAAATAAGTGATTTTCAAATTCAGTCCGTGATCACTTCTTAGAGACACTATGGTAGTATTTTTCTCATTTGTGACTTTCTTGAAAAATTTCAGAATATTGAGAAAGTCTCATCTTTATGAGCCAAAAATATTACCCAAGTGAATCTAGAGTAATCATCTACTATCACAAGACCATACTTCTTTCCTCCTAGACTAGTGGTTCTAGTAGGTCCAAAGAGGTCCATGTGTAGTAGTCCAGGGGCCTAGTAGTTGAAACAACATTCTTAGATTTGAAAGAACTTCTTGTTTGTTTACCAAATTGACATGCATCACAGATTCGATTATTTTCAAAATCTAAGCTAGGAATACCTTTAACTAAATCCATTTTCAGCAATTTTGAAATTAAGTGTGTGCTAGCATGACCTAGTCTACGATGCCATAGCCATCCAATCTCATTCATCTTAGCATTATCAGCAACTAAGCAATGATTACTTGAGGATAGGTTATTCAAATCAATTAAGTATACATTGCCATAACGTTTTCCAACAAGAATAATGCTACTATCAATGGATTAGTGACAGTGCAAATAGAAGCTTCAAAGAAACTTTGAAACCTTTATCACATAGCTGGCTAATACTAATCAAGTTATGCTTTAATCCATTGACATATAATACATTATCAATATAGATAGATGGAGTAATTTGAATCTTACCAATGCCCATGATATGGCCTTGACCATTATCACCAAAAGTAACTACTCCACCTCTTTTCGTCTCAAGGGTGATGAATTGATCTTTGTCACCCGTCATATGTCTTGAGCAACCACTATCAAGATACCATTTTCTTTTCAATCCGATGGCTGCAAGACACTCCTGCAAAATATTCATCTCTTAATTTTAGGTACCCAAGCTTTCTTGGGTCCTTCATGGTTAGAAGCAATGAATATGTTCCTTTAGGAACCCAAATCATCTTTCTTTTATCATGTGGAGTTTTACACATATAAGATTTATGTCCTTTGTTTCCACATTTAAAACAAGTAATATTTGATGATTTTTCAGCATGTACAAAGATATTTTTCAAAGGATTTTTGCTTTTTAAGTGGATTATATCCTAATCCGGCTTTATCAAAAATAGCCTTTTGATTATCCAAAATCATATTTAGTTTGATAGAGCTTAAAGTAAATTTGTCAACAATGGGTTTAAGCCTATCAACTTCATTTTTCAAATTTTCATTTTCTTTCTTTAGAAATTCATTTTCTACAATATGCTTTTCATTTTCTAAAGATAGATTTTGCATTTGATTCTTCAAATCTTTATTCTTTGAGCTTAGATTTGCATAATCATCAATTAGTTCATAAAAAGCACTATGCAATTCTTCAAATGTAAAATCATCTAGAAAACTTGGACTCACCTCATCATTGTCCGCCATGAAGCAGAGATTGGCTATTTCTTTCTTTTCATCTTCTTCGAACTTGAGCTTTCCGAATCACTCCAGGTAGCCATCATTGCCTTCTTTTTGAATCTCCGGGGGCCTTTTTGAGTTGGACATTCAGATTTGAAGTGTCCCGGTTTCTTGCATTCAAAGCAGATTATTTCCTTTTCTTTTCCTTTGTCCTCATCTTTCCTAACAAAGGGCTTTTTCTTTTCAAATTTCTTCTTCTTCATGAATCTCTTGAATTTCCTTGTGATGAGTGCCATGTCCTCATCATCACTGTCATCTTCAGATTCATCAGATTCTTCTTTACATTCTAAAATTTTGAGAGCCATAGTCCTTTTCTTCTTTGACTCATATTCATGAACATGTTGCTTGACTTAAAGCTCATGAGTCATCAAGGATCTCAAAAGTTCTTCTAGAGGTAGAGTGCTCAGATCTTTTGCCTCTTGTATTGCAGTGACTTTAGCTTCCCATGTCCTAGGCAAAGAATGCAACACCTTTCTCACAAGATCAGAGTTATCATAAGATTTACCAAGACTTTTTAAACCATTAACAATATCAGTAAATCTTGTAAACATATAGAAATAGATTCACATGCATCCATTTTGAACAATTCATATTTATGAACAAGCATGTTAATCTTGGATTCCTTTACCTGATTGGTTCCCTCATGGGTAACCTCTAATTTATCCCAAATTTCTTTAGCAAACATGCAAACAGATATACGATTAAATTCATTTGCATCTAAAGAACAGGACAAAACATTCATAGCCTTGGCATTTAGTTGTGCCAATTTCTTATCATGTTCATCCCATTCCGTTTTCGGTTTAGGAATTTCCATGCCATTAAGTCTTGTAGTAGGTGTGTGAGGTCCATTGACTATAATACTCCATAGATCATAGTCAAGTGCTTGAATGATGATTTTCATTCTAGCTTTCCAATAAGAATAATTAGAACCATTAAATAAAGGAGGACGATTCGTAGATTGTCCTTCAGAAAAGGTTGAGCCAACTTGAGCTGCCATTTGGATCTTTAACTCTTGATTATATCAAGGAAAAATGAGCACTAGCTCTGATACCAATTATTATCCCAGATAGCAACCCAAGAGGGGGATGAATTGGGTCATTTTTAAAAAAATTAAACTCTTTTGAAGTAAAACCTCCAACTTAAAATAAATCACGGATATGCAACAATTAAGACAGAATATGCAATGAGGAGATGAAGAGGAAGAGATAAAAAGTCAAGCACTGCAAACACAGAGATTTTATAGTGGTTCGATGTATCTAAACCTACATCCACTCCCAAGTACCTCTTGGGTCCACACTATAATCAACCTTGATTACAGCAGAGTTGTTTCAAGATTACAACTCAAACTTGTTATTTTCCTGGGCGCACAACAAACCCAGCTGGTTTTCAAGGTTCACCAGCACAAAACCTTACACACAAGCAACTGCTTGCACAAGGCAATCTTCCTCAACTGATTCAATCATCCGATTGACTTAGTTCACAAGAAAAACAAGAATATTTGATACAACAGCTGCTCCTTAAATGAGCAAATAAGATAAATTAACTATTCAAACAAGGAGATAGAGATGTAAGCCTGATTTGTAGATCTTTGTGGCTTCATTCTTCTCCTCTTTCTTGCTTTTGAATGGATCTTCCTTGAGTATTCTCTTGAAGCTGGGAAGAACAGATGAAGAACAGGAACTAGGGCTTGCTTGTTTGCTTCTTCAACCTTAGAAATCTCTTCAAAGTGTGAAGAGTAGGGATTTCTCTCTTTTCTTTTAGGGAATCAATACGATCTTTCCTTTTGATTTTTTCTCTGATTTTTCTCAGATTTTTCTCTTCTTTTTCTTCTTGTTTTTCTCATTTTTCTCATGTTTCAAACGGTCACATCTCTCATGCTCTTATAGATCCTTCCAAAACTAAGAATAGATAA
The DNA here is from genome assembly GCA_900491605.1 of Calamus simplicifolius. NCBI lineage: Eukaryota > Viridiplantae > Streptophyta > Magnoliopsida > Arecales > Arecaceae > Calamus > Calamus simplicifolius. The sequence continues at coordinate 578,976 of UESW01004506.1, forward strand.
AACTATCCATTAGAATCAGAATGGAAGAAAAGTTAGGAACAAATAGGTAATAGCCGTTGAGATTTAAAGTAAAAGAAAGGTTTAGAGACATTCTGACACATCTGAAAGTCATTTATGACAATCTGGAGTCGGCTCTGACTTTTGGGGTCGACTCTAACTTGAAATCCCCAAACAACCCGATTTGGAGTATGCTCTAACTTTTCTGGGGTCGACACATTTTTCTTCTGGAGTCGACTCTAACTCCTCGGTGTCGACTCTAATTTGAGATCCAAAAAACCATATTTCTATTTTTCTACTGGAGTCAACTCTGCAGGTTCCAGGAGTCGACTCTAGTCCGTGCCGTTTTTCAGAGTCGACTATGTGATTCTAGGTGTCGATTCTAATGTCTGCAATCTTACCTTGACATTAGAATTAAGCTCCGAACTTGATTTCTCTTGAGATTTTGATCATTTAAACAAGTTATAAACTGAAACATTTAATCAAAATCATTAGTAACTTCATGAGTTATACTCAAATAGTTTTGTTTATCATCAAAATTAATAATTGGGTCAACACCTGGATTTTTCAATTTTGAAGCTCTTTCATTCTTCTTAGTCTTCTCAGCTTGCTCCACTTCTTTCATCTCTGACTCAGCTTCCTTCATCTTGGACTCCTCATTATCCACAGCTTCATCTTGTTTGGCATTTGTTACTTTTGGCTCCTTATATGTTCGCCCACTTCTCAATGATATTGCCTTTGCATGTTCTTTTGGATTAGTGGCAGTGTTGCTTGGCAAAGTTTCCGTAGTCCTCTCTGTGAGCATGTTTGAGAGTTGATCGATTTGCACCACAAGATTACAAATTAAAGCTGAGTTATTTTGGATCACCACATCATTTTTCTTCATGTATTGCATGAGCATGTTCTCAAGTGTTGGTTTTTTCTCTTGCTGTGGAAATTACTGAAGTAGTTTAGCTTACCCTTGGTTATTGATCCATGAGAAGTTGGGGTGATTCTTTCATCCAGGATTGTACGTGTTCGAGTATGGATTATTTTGATGTTGAAAATTTGATATGTAATTTGTTTGTCCATAACTTGATTGGGCAAAAGGATTTTTCACTTGGCAGGCGACACTTGAGTGATTTTCTGCATAATGATCACAAACAACATTAGTTTGAATAGCATTAACATTTATTTTACCTAGTTGTTGAGACAAATTTGCCATTTGTGCCACATAAAATCAATTTCTAAAGCTGTCTTTCTTGGCATTGCTCTTTCTATAGGCATTGATAGTTGTTGAATGCTAATTCTTCTAGAAGTTCATATGTGCCTCATAAGTTTTACTCATTAAAGCTCAACCAGCTGCTGCATCAATCATAGACCTATTTGTAGCTCCTAGACCATTATAGAATGTTTGTACTTGAAGCCATGCTGGAAGGTCATGATGAGGATGCCTTCGCAATAAATCTTTGTACCTCTCCCATGCTTCATATAATGATTCACCCTCAAATTGGATGAATGTAGTGATGTCATTCCTTAGCTTTGCTATTTTCGCAGGAGAAAAATATTTTGCTAGAAACTTTTGTGCTAACTCTTCCCAGATAGTGATGACGCCAGGCAGCAAAGAATTCAACCAAGCCTTGGCTTTATCCCTAAGTGAGAAGGAAAAAAGCCTTAGTTGAATCGCATCATCTGTCACTCCATTATATTTAAAAGTATCATAAATTTCTAGGAAATTAGCAATATGGATGTTAGGATCCTCTTGTGATAACCCCCTGAACTGGTTAGTCTGCTGTATCATTTGAATGATGGCTGGCTTGATCTCAAAATTATTGGCTTGTATGGTTGGCCTCCTTTGCTTGATGTAGCTCCATTGACCAAGGGCATAGCATAGTCTCGTAACACCTTGTGCTCCTGATCGACCATATCAGATAAAGATATGTTGGCTTCTTTCTTCTTCTTTTTCTTGATCTGTCATAAGGTTCTTTCAATCTCGGGATCAAAGGGTGTATGCTCTAATAGTTTAGTTCGAGGCATGCACTTCTAAGTCCTAAAAGAAGAAAAACAAACTCAATGCACCTAATAATATTTTTTTTGAATAAATAAAATAACATCCAAAGAAGTAAATATCTAGCTAGTATCAATATCAATAAAATAATTAATCCCCGACAATGATGCCAAAAACTTGTTCGCATAAAATAATCTGCAAGTGCACAGGATCGTAACAAGTAGTAAAGTATTTTTAGAAAACGAATATCGAACCCATAGAGATTAATTATAATATTGAATACCAAAATTTACTAAATTAATTACTATTTAGAAAATAAATATAAATAGAATGTTCTACTATCTAAATTAAATAAAACTACTTAATAAAAATAAATCTAAAAATTAACAAAGCATAAAAATCTAAAAGTATAAAAATATGATAAGAATGGATCTAGAGTGATTGATTTTACCTAAAAATCCCACAATTTATTCTTCCAAATTATTAAATTTTAATAATACCATGTTGATGATTAAAAATTCTTAATGATTCAATATCTTCTCTCGAATAATATCAAAAGTATCCCCAACTAACAACTCCATATCTCTATGTGAATTTAATTAATTGGAGACTCATTACGTACATTGAATTTTCTAAAAAATTATATTAATCATGGTAAAGCATCTTTACTTTCACTCAACTAATGGTGTTTAAGTCTAGAACTAAAACAACAAATCACCTTTCGGTCTCATTGTAATTCAATTGATCAAACAATAATTCGTAAGCATTAATAATAAGGCTTAAACACTCAATCATGGAAATATTAAAAATAAAATAACTCTTAATATAAATTATGTGTTTATTGTTAGATTACATTAACACTCTAGAAAAAAAATTAGCTCATAATAAAATTGAAAAGAAAACAAATAGAACTTTTTTTTCATTGAAATCGATTGATGAACATGTAGCTCTTGCCTTTGTTCTTCAGATCCTCCTCTATGAAGACCCACTGTCTTTCTCTTATAGGTGGAAAGCCGCTGCCCATCGTGTTAAATCCATATAGAAATCCTCATGAAATCACCGCCTCAAAGTCCTCTCCAAGTGCACCTCTTTTCTTGGCCATTGGATGATGGTTGGATGGCTAAGATTGGCTCCAATGCACCGCCAAAGTGGGATTTCTTGGATGACTACGCATCTTCCAGGCTGGGTGCCAGCCTGGACGGGTGCATCCATTAATCTCTATTTTTTCTTTGGCCGAAAACTCCTTTAGTTGCTATGTGTTGCTTCTATTTTATTCCCCTTCAAAATAAAATAAAAAAAAAATTTAACTCAAAATAAATTAAAAACTAGCTAATATTGTTATGAAAGTATATGAATTAAATGGTTGAATTTACGCTTATCAGTCATCTCAGTTCTCTATGAAGGACTTGGGTGAAGCCTCTTATATACTTGGTATAAAGATCTATAGAGATAGATTTAGGAGGCTTCTGGGATTATCCCAATCTACGTACATAGACACTGTCTGAAACGGCTCAGCATGGAGAATTTTAAGAAAGGCTATCTCCCAATAGGCCATGGAATTTCTCTCTCCAAAAAGGATTGTGTGATAACTCCTAAGGAGAGAGCATATAGTAGGATTTCATATGCTTCGGCAGTGGGTTCTATCATGTACGCATGACATGCACTAGACCAGACATGGCATACTCACTAGGGGTAGTAAGCAGATACCAGTCTGACCCAGGTGAAGCTCATTGAAAACTAGTAAAAACTATCCTTAAGTATTTACGAAATACTAAGGACCAATGGCTAATTTATGAAGAACCTGACTTAAAACTTGTGAAGAATACTGACTCTAGTTTTTAATCAGATAGGAATAACATCAAGACTATGTCAGGGTTTGTCTTTACCCTAAATGGAGGAGCAATCTGTTGAAAAAGTTCTAAGCAGCACTATGGCAGACTCAGTTTGTGAGAATATATTGCAGCATCGAATGCAGCAAAGGAACCTGTATGGTTGCAAAGTTTCTCGATAAGCTTAGAATAGCATCCTCCCTGGATTATCCAATTCCACTGTATTGTGAAAACACTAGAGCCATTGCTTAAGCCAAAGAGCCGAAGTCCCATCACGCACCAAACATATTTTGTGCCGCTATCACTTTGTGCGAGAAATCGTAGAGCGAGGTAACATCGACCTTCAGAAGATCGATGGAAAAGAGAACCTAGCTGACCATTCACTAAAGCTCTAGAATCAAAAAATTTGATGACCATAAATAGAAGATGGGTATTAGATACTATTCTGAGTGGCTTTAGTTCAAGTGGGAGTTATTGAGAATTGTGTCCTAAAGCTAATCAACTAACATGTAGATGATTGTGCAAGTTAAAAATATATGTAAATTATTAATCAATAAAATATTTATTTGGTGGTTCATCACATTGCATCTTCCTGAAATAAATTCTTTTATGACAAAGTTCTTAGAACCATAATCGATTGAATAAAGAGAGGATTTATTGAGTAGTTCTTAAAATGGTCATGACCAAATGATATGTAGTTATAGAACAACTATGTATCAAGTATAGATCATTGTATGTCATATGGATTGATTGTCCTTTTTATCAAAGAGTGTGGTGACACTAGTATGATATGCAGGTGAGGTGCATGTATGATATCTCACTGGCATGACCAATCTGTGGAACACTCTTCTATCAAGAGGTGTTCATGAAGGAATATGGCTATAAGTATCCCTCTAACATGAGATCACTATGGTAGTTTGCAAGCAACCTACTATACTTTGATGCCGGACTATCTAGATTTTTAATCCAATGACAGAAGTTTTTTGGGTGCAGTAAAGAACTTATGGAGCAGTGAGTGGATCAAGATGTGATTGACCCCTTCGAATAGTTTGGAGTGAATGTCTATATTTTAATTTAGCAAAACCTTGGCCAGGTTAGTCCTTGTGAGAAGTCATAGGACTTATGAAGTTGAGACACTTTGTGGATGAGCTGATTAAGGGTTAGCAGTTAAACCCTAAGTCATCTTGAGCATTGAGGGTCAAAGGAATAAATTATATAGTAACCGTATGCCAGAGATTCTTGATTGTTGCTTTGCAACCTTCGACCTATCCGAACGTCGGGTGTCATTGCTAGATGGCAACTTCGGTTGGTACTGAAAGTGTTCCAGTGCTACTGGCTTAGTGTTTGAATCTATGGGGTCACACACTATAGGGGTTTCTACCTAACTTGATGACTAGAAACTAAATGTTAGTAATTAATTGAAGGATTAAATTAACAATACGATTGCTGACTAGCTCAATTTGATTGAGCTATAAAAATCTGGGTCAAATCAAATGGGATTTGGTTTGGGCTCAAATTAGGTAAGCTAATGCTAACACCCTTACCCGTTTAAGTTCAAATTATGAATTTAAATTTTAAACTAATTTTTGAATTCAAATTTTAAATTTGAATTTAAAAAGGATGTTAATGACCTCTTCCTAATTACCTCTCATTCTTTATCTTCCTCCCCTTTTTCTCTCTATGGTTTTTATTTTTATAGGACTGATGATGAGCATTAAAAGGGATGACTTTTAGTAGAAATGAAAGAGGAAGGATTTCTTTCTTATCTTTCACCCTTTTTCTCTCCATGGTTTTCATTTTTATGGGACTGGTGATTGAGATTAAAAATGAGCATTTTTTGCTAAAAATGTTGGAAAGGAAAAGAAGGAAAGATGAGAGGTTTTTAGGGTAAAAGGGATTCTGCCTATAAAGCCAGGTCTAAAAGATTTTCTTCTAGATATTTTCTTCATCTAAATTGATCCTCCATGTTCTTTTACAACTCCAAGAGTACCTTGGTGTTGAAAAGAAGAAATCTAGTCGTCAAAGCCTTGGAGAAGAGCTAGCACTCTGAAGAAGCTGGTCAGGACCATAACCTCAGTGTGGATTATCTGTAGAGACATACACCTTTGTGGCTCACAGAAGCACTACCTACCACTGCCTTCCATTGCTGCGAGAGTCGTTAAGCATCTGAAGGTAAGAGATTTTAAAGTTATTAGTGACTTAGATGTGATCTAAGGCACTAGGCCACAAATATAGATATGATCTATGTTATTTGTATTACACATATTTGATCTGTGTACTTTTCTTTTATACCTTTATATATAATTTTCATATCATGATTTGTTGTAGGCTGATATTGGATTAGATCCAATATTTTATTGCTTCCGTTGCATATGTATTTTAGAAATTTTTAAAATGCATATCTGTAGCCTACAAATAGATTTACTTACAGTATGCAAGGTTGAAGAATGGATTACTTAATCCCGATTGTATTAATAGTTTGGATGAATTTATTGTGTTTGCTTGTAGCTAACCATATTGGATGGATGGTCCTCTGATTAAATGCCCCTATAATTTGAAGAAGTGTCAAAACAAAGCCTATAGAGATGTTGAAACTATGAAGATTCATCTTTGTAGAAAAGGATTTGTTCCTTGGTATGAAGTTTGGAGCTGTCATAGTGAAATAGAGGGAACGATTGCAGGATAAGCAATCAAGCGGATAATGAATTCAATCAAAATACATACAAAGAAATGGTAATGAATGCAGAGGGTAATGAATTCAATCAAAGTTTTTTTAATGAAGAATCAAATTTTGAAGCATAATAATTTATGACATGCTTTGCTGCAAATCAAGAATTATATCCTGGATGCAAGAACCATTCATAGTTGTCTTTGGCTGCTCGTTCGTTGAATATTAAGGTAGAGCATCACTTATCTGAAAAGGCTTTTGATGCAGTTGCTGGGTTAATAAAAAAAGTTATGCCGAGTGATAATGTTGCAGCGGATAGTTTTTACTTAACGAAGAAGTTGTTATGTGGGCTTGGTCTACCAGTGAATAAGATTGACTGTTGTTTAAACAGTTGTATGATATATTGAGATGAAGATTCAAGATTGAAATGGTATAAGATATGTGGGCAATCGAGATACATGAGTGAACAAGGAGCTGATTCAAGTAAGAGAAAAAGTGTACCATATAAAAGGATGCATTACTTTTCTCTTACTCCACATCTGCTGTAATTGTACAGATTAGAAGCTAGTACTGCAAGTATGAGATGGTATGCCGAACATGAAGTTAAAGAAGATGAAATGGGCCATCCATCTGATTCAAAGCTTGGAAGCATTTCAATGAAAACTATCATGATTTTTCCAAAGAGACCAGAAATGTGAGATTAGAACTTTGTTTGATGGCTTCCAACCATTCGGTCAAGCGGGGCAGTAGTATTCTTGTTGGCCTATGATATTGACTGTATATAATCTTTCACCATGGCAGTGCATGAAAGTTTCTACAATGTTTTTGATAGTTTTGTTGCCTGGTCCTTCAAATCGAAGGAAAAGATTAATGTTTTGCAACAGTTGGTAACTGAATTAAAAATATTATGGAAAACTAGAGTTATAACATTTGACATATCAATGAAACAAAATTTCATTATGAGAGCAGCTCTGATATGGACAATCAGAGACTTTTCAGTATATATAATGTTATATGGGTGGAGCACTGTTGGGCATATGGCGTGCCCTTATTGCATGGATGATTCTGTTGCATTTATATTGCAGAAGAGTGGCAAGTCATCATGGTTCGATAATCATATAAAGTTTTTTCCTGCAAATAATCCTTATAGGCGTAACTTGACTGCCTTCACAAAGAACAAAGCAGTTACAAAAGTTGCCCCATGATTATGTCTGGCATAGCTATTTTGGATACTATAGATCAATTGGGGTTGAAGTATGCTAGGGACCAATGCTAATAGAATAAATGGGCATATACGGAAAGAATATAGTTGGAGGAAATGAAGTATTCTTTGGGATTTGTCGTACTGGAGTACCAATCTCATCCGGCACAACTTGGATGTGATGCACATTGAAAAGAATTTCTTTGATAACATATTTAACATAGTGCTAAACATCCTGCGAAAAATAAAGGACACTTCAAATTCAAGAGAAGAACTCAATCTATACTGTAGAAGACGTGATTTAAGTAGAAATGCTGATGGGACATAACCTAAAGCATGCTACAGCCTTGACAGAAATTCTTAAGCAGTATTTATGTCAATGGGTTAAAGGATTGAAATTTCTTGATGGATATGCCTTAAGCATTGATAGATGTATCGACATGCATAAGCTTAAGTTGTTCGGCATGAAGTCATAACTGTCATGTCTTTATGCAGCGATTATTATCCATAGCTTTCCGTGAGTTACTTCCTATATACGTATAGAAGGCACTAATGGAGCTTAGATTATTCTTCAAGGAGTTAACTGCAAGAGTCATTACTTCTGCATCAATGGCAAGACTTAAGAAAGAAATTCCTATTATATTATGCAAATTAGAGCAAATATTTTCTTCCAGTTTTCTTGACTCCATGGAACACCTACTGGTTCACTTACCATAGAAAGCAAGTATAGCTGGTCCCGTAGTATCGTTGGATATATCCTTTTGAGAGGTAAGTGTATAAATAATATTATTATATATTATCGTTTCAAATAAATTTACCTAACAAGTGAGTTAATTGATTGCTTTACGTATTTTGACAAATATGTATCTTAAGAAGTTAAAAAATAATGTGCGCAACAAGGCAAGGGTTGAAGGTTCGATATACAATGCATACTTGGTTGAGAAAGTTTCAACTTTTGCCTCGCATTATTTCGAGGATCACATTCACACGATGAACCAAAATGTGGGCCGTAATAGTGATGGATGTGCGGATGAAGGAGAAGCTATTAATGGTAGAATATCAATTTTTAAAAGTGCTGGCCAACCATTTGAAAAAAAAAAGAGAAGGGATTTGAGCGATGTCGAGTACATTGCAGCTCATAATTACATTTTAATGAACTGTCAAGAAGTCGATCCATACATCGAGTATGTATATACTCAATATTCTAACATTGAATTTCTATTTGTGAAATCAACAGTAGTAAAGAAATTATTTACTGACAATAGCATTAAATTTCTTATCTGTATAGGATGTACTGTGCTAGCCAACAACAGATATATCCCAACATCAGGGATGTTGCCATCGGATAGAAGTTAGAAACATAGTTCGCATATTGGTTTAATGAATTTGTGAGTGTTATGATGCATTCAATTTGGTTAATGCCTTCTATTTCATGAATTGATTTTGAATTCCTTATTCATTTACAGGTTAATAGTCCATGATCCACTGTTGATAATATTTTCATTAGTTGTCTAGCACAATGGCCATTGAGGACCGTAAATACCTACTCTGGCTATTTTGTGAATGGCTATAAGTTTCAGATTGAAGGATTAGTTCTTCAAGATGCATGCAAAACTGGGGCGTGTGCATTAAAGGAAAAAGCATTGGAGCAAATATGCTGGATTATTATGGAAAGTTAGTTGAGTGGTCGAAGTTGAATATCCTGGTTGGCTTATGAAATGTACTATCTTATTTCATTGCAAATGATTTGATCCAACAGTAAATGTGGCGACCAGGGTTCATAATGAATATAATTTGGTTGAAGTGAACCATAAACGAAGATTGCAGAAATATAAACCATTTATTATAGCGTCACAAACTCAGCAAGTGTATTATTGCGGCTATCCAAGCTTGTGCAATGATAAGCGAGACTGGTGCGCTATTTTAAAAATCATAGCACAATCAACCATTGTGCTTGCTAAAAACTCTTCAACTCAATCACCTGATTCCCCTGCATTTCAAGAGGATGAGATGAAAATACATGCCATTGAGGATGACACATATGCTCCTAAAACATCACTTAGAGATCAGACTAGTGATATCCAAGAAATTGAGGATGTTAATGTTCATTGGACAACGACGAAGATGAATTTCAATCACAGTCGAATTCAGCATCAGATGTTAAACCGATTATTGATGACACAGATGAAACTGACTTTGCATAGAGGTTGATAATTGCAATATGAATTTATTTGTGCTTTATTTTACACATATTCATTATCCATAATTAGGTTGCATGAATCTCTATTATTTTCAGTTTGAGGGGCTGGGGAAGATCCATTGCTGAAGATAGGGTGGACAAGGCTACAATATTAACCCATCTGATCCAATGACCTCATCAGTAGGAGAGTTCAGATCTGCACTCCCTACACAGCTTACATTGTCTCCATAGGTGATGTCATCTCAGCCTGGTTCATCTCGTGATGCTTCTTCTTCAACAACACAAACGATGGAGAGTTCTTCATTCTCGGGCCACAGTGTATTGTACTGGATGCACATGGGTTGTAAGTATATAATTTTTTTGCAGTTATGCTAATTTTAATGCTAATTATTTATAAACATGCATTGTTTATCCTTTCTGTTTTGGTAGCAGTTTTATTAAGCATATAGTGTTGAGCCAGATCAACACTATACTTTAGAGGTGCGCTAATCCGATTGGCTATGACTGGCATCACGTGTCTTCGGGCATGAGGGAGTTCTATTTTTTTGAGTTTCAAGTAATTTATCTATTTTTAACCCTAAATCAGTCATATAAAATTTCTTAATTCTTTTATATATGCAACTAACCTTTTATTTTAATGTAGAAGAAGTTTACGTGGGATCTTGCTATCCATGATGCCATTAGGTCGGCATGGGATGCCCTAGCTGCACGACGATACTTCGGCATACTTCATTGTTGAAGGAGGTCCGGTCAGCGCCCTGCGCATGTGCAGAAAGATATATAGCACGAGTGGCAACAGGTGTGACAGTCAGAGGCCTGGCGCAGGAGGTCCCCTGCAGCTAGCAAAAACTATCGATCCGAGAAGGAAGGTTCGGGCATGGGTCTCTCCTACCACACTCCGGGTTCCATTTTCATTCAGGAGCATCAACGTTGCTTGGTAAGAAAACATAATTAATGATTTACTATTAATTTCATTTACAAATACTTACATTTGTTATCTATTTTCTATTTCTGTAGACTATGCAGGAGGGCACAGACCCAGGAGAGTATCGTCGTTTAAGGCGACACACACAAAGAAGGATGGTTCTTGGGTTGATGCATGGTCGTAGCAAGTTGGAGTTAGGATTTTCTTCTAAAAACTTAATAAATATTTTTAATTTGCATACTTCTTAATTATATTGATTCTATAACCATTTTTTCTATTTCTCCTAAGCACGTATGGATGAGCTACTCTCCCAGGCATCACAGGCTGACTCTACTAAAGGGAAAACGTCCATCGAGCTTTCACCATAGGAGTCTTGATGGGTATTCTTGGAAGCTATTGCTACCCAGCCACACGACCGTAGAGTGTATGGTCTGGGCACCAAAGCTTCCAAATACTTTCCAATTTTAGGCTCATGTTCATACTATATCGGATCTGACGATATTCCTGCTAAGCACATCAATAAGATGAGGTGATCTATTATGGATCAGGTTCGGCAAGAGTTCGATGAGCACACTTTTGAGCTTCGGTAGCAACTTATCGACCTCAGAACACAGTAGGAGCACACTTTCAAGCTTCGGCAGCAGCTTACAGACCTCAAAGCACAGCAGGCCATGGATCGACAGCAGATACGTGAGATGCAGGAGTTGGTTCGCCTGATGTCGCAGAGCACAGGATCTTTACTCTCCATACATCCCGGCCTTCATCACGTGATCCATCGCAAGACAATTGATGATATTTTTATTTTTCTATTTTGTATACATTATTATTATTTATTTTTCATTTATTTAATGGGTTAAAACTTATCTTCTCTACTTTAATAGAAAAATTTTAGACTTTTTTTACAAATTAAATGTCTATTTATATTATCAACACCAACAGTTATTTTAAATTACCATGTCTCTTTTTATAGCATGAATTATATTTGTATAAGCAGGTTTAAATTCTACTTTTGAGCTAATGGTTTAAAATAATATTAAATATTGTGATGTCTTTGCAATACAATTTTGAGTTGCTAAATAGCGACGTGGTAGCATAAATTACGTCACAAAAGCGTCGCTAAACACAGCTACATAGCGACGCCTTTTGTGCGGCATCACTATTTAGCGATGCCTTTTGTGCATCGCTATTTAGCGATGCCTTTGCGACGAATAATCCTTTACCGACTGAGCGTTCAGTGACAATTCGTTGGTGTCGCAATGGCATCGCTAAACCTATATAGCAATGCATTTTTTATGTTTAGTGATGCTTTTTTGGCGTCGCTAAAAATAAAATTTCTTGTAGTGGTAGTATCAGAGCTAGAGCATGGCTATCCGAGTATTTTTCATTCCTTATCTCACCAATACCAACTATGAAAATTGAAGCATCCAAATGAAGGCGTTGCTTGGATCTCAATATATTGGGATATAGTCGAACAAGGCTATGAAGAAGCCGGAGATAGAGATATTCTTATGATGCAACAAAGAGAAATTTTGAAGAAAGACAAGAAGGCTCTCTACTTCATCTACCAAGGCTTAGATGAGGCCGCTTTTGCGAAGGTTGCTGGTGCTACCAAATCCATGTAAGCATGAGAGATCTTACAAAATTCTTACAAAGGTGTAGAAAAAGTAAAGAAAGTTTGCCTCCAAAGACTGAGAGGCAAGTTTGAAGCTCTGCAAATGAAGGGGTCTGAAGCTGTGTCAGATTATGTCACAAGGGTATTGACCATTGTGAACCAATTAAGGAGGAACGACAAGACACTTAATGATAATCGGGTTGTAGAAAAAACTCTATGATCCTTGGACCACAAGTTTGATTATATTGTGGTGGCCATTGAAGAGTCCAAAACTTGAACATTATGACGGTGGATGAGCTTATGGGTTCGCTTCAAGCCTATGAGTAAAGAATACTAAAGAGAAGACAAGAGCCATTGGAGCAGGTTTTACAAAGCAAGCTCTCCGTCAATAACAAGGAGTCAAGAGGCGAAAGTAGCCCAAGACATTGTGATCGTGGCAGAGTACGCGGTAGACGTGAAGCTTATGGTCGTGTAGAGACCGTGGTGACAACAACAATATTAAGGAAGGCAACTAGAATCATGGAAGAAGAGGTCAAGGAGGTAGAGGTTGAAGGTATGACAAGAGTCAAGTTCAATGTTACAATTGCAACATGTTTGTGCATTAGTTTTTGAGTGCTACTCTAATCATGTTGTGATTATATTTTTTAAAATATAAAATAAGATGCTTGTCAAATTTAGACAATGAAAAACCATGATAGAAAAACATAAATGAAATATTCAAATATTGTGAATGGGTAATGACTTAAAACATTGTAAAGATAAATTTGATGGCATATATTCTTACCATACAAGATCCTCGTTGTCTCATTCAATGCACATATGTTTCTAAAATTTATATTATTTATAGTTTCATTTACAAAAGGTCAAAAACATTGTAATTTGTCTTATTTCAAAGCTCTTGCATAAATACTTAGGAAGCCACGTAGGGGAAAGGGAAAGAACAAATCAAGCGTTAGCTAACCTTGGCACGTGACAATCAGAAGAGAATGACATAAGTTTCTAAAATCTATGTTATTTATAATATCATTTACAAAAAGGTTAAAAACATCATAATTTGCCTTATTTCAAATCTCTTGCATAAAATACTTGGGGAATGGGAAACAACAAATCAAGCGTCAGCTAACCTTGGCACATGGCAATCAGAAGAAAATGGAAGTTGAGAGAACTTTCTCTGCCGAAGTTCTCTCGATTTCGGCAATCAAAGCTAAACAAAAGATGTTAAAAAAAAAAAATCGGATATAAGAGAAAAAAGTCTGATAGAAGAGATGTCTTTTCGGAAGACAACGGACGAATGATATACCATTTTATATATAAGGCAGGGAGGGAGGGGGAAAAAAAAAGGACAAGCATTAAATTCACCTGATGAGCGGCAATCAAAACGAAGTCCCAAATTTTGGATAATGTTCAAGGGATCTCAAATTATGTGAGAAGCCAGTATGTCAAGTTATGCATCATGTTTTTTTTTTTTTTTTTTTTGATTTTTTTTTAAATTCTCTATTAGATTGTTTTTAGCTTCAGAGAGATTTTTTATTTTTTATTTCTCCTCCTTTCGAATAACGCATATCTCGAAAAACCTGCTGTCTTTCTTCACGGATCTGTAAATATAAAGTCATATTGAACACCATCTTGATCATGCATTTTCATAGCATTGCTTCCTGGCATGTGACCGGCTGTCATGGTGGGATAGAATCGAAATCTTTTCTTTTTCTGATAAAAAAAAATTGATCGGACGTTATTTAGGGTGTATTTAAAATAAAAAATAAAAAATAGTTTTTAGATATTTTTTTGGGTCTGTAACTTTTTATAAGTTAAAAACAACTAATCAGAAAAAATAATTCATGTTTAAGATTATTTTCTGAACTTATTAAAGCATTAATTTGATGACAAATTGCATGTATTTACGGCGGACGCCGACCTGAATGGCTTAGCGGTGCCAATGGAAAAAAAAAAAGAAATTAAATGAAAGACAAACGGCACTGTGAACCTGGTGAAGCGTGCGCTACCAGCATAAATTGCGGTAGCCCGCATGTGAGCGCACGCTGTCCAGCATAAGTTACGTCAGCCCGAGGCGCGGCCTATGTGAACACGCCGTGCTATATTGCTTATGATATTAATTTCCGTCGGTTTTAGCTTTTGTGGCACATGGTAGGTTCCGGTTTAAACCTATAACCATGGAAGCCTTGTCCAAAGTTCCGAGTTAAATCAGCTTCTCTTCCCACCCATCTGTGAGCAAAGCAAGAAGGATGGCCATGGTATTGAATGCCTTTGTCTCAAGGTTCGTTAACATGCTTGTCGACCTGGGGAAGGAGGAAATGGAAATGCTGTTGGGCGTACCAGGCGAGATCAGTAGGCTCGAAGGCACGCTTCGCACGATCAGCAACGTCCTCCTTGATGCAGAGAGGAGGAGGATCCAAGACAAGGCCCTAGATGACTGGCTCAAGGAGCTCAAGGATGTCATGTACGATGCCGATGACATTCTCGACCTCTGCTCGATCGAGGCTGAGAAGAGTCATGCAAATTCTGATTCCACTTCGTCGGTACGCTGCCACTTTCCTCTGCTCTCTTGTTTCCGAAAGACTGCATTTGTTCATAAGGTTGGAACTCAAATTAAAAACCTCAATCTTCGCCTGGAGAATATCAACAAGAAGAAATCTGAGTTTGACTTGCAACTCATTTCACCTGACAAGCACCAAGTGACTTCTCTCTCTCGTCCAAAGACATCTCCTGTAGTCGAATCTGATATTGTGGGGACTAAAATTGAAGAAGACACCAGGAGCTTAATCGAGTTGCTCATGAACGAAGACAGGCGGGGGAATGTTCTTGTGTTTGCAATCGTCGGTCTAGGAGGGATTGGCAAGACAACCCTTGCTCAGAAGATATTCAATGACCAGAAAATTAAAGACGAGTTCCCAGTGAAGATGTGGGTGTGTGTGTCTCAAGAGTTTGATGTGTCTCAAGAGTCTGATGTAGTCCATCTATTAAGACAGATCATTAAGGTGCTGGAGGAAATCATGGTGACGCTGATAGTAGAGCCCTGCTTGAACCAATGGTTCAAGGCTTGGTGAGAGGGAAAAAATTCTTGCTTGTTCTTGATGATGTTTGGAAGGAAAAAGTATGGGATGGCTTGCTGCGGAATGCACTGCAGAGTGGTGGTGTGGGCAGTAGAGTCCTCGTCACAACCAGAAATGAAGGTGTCGCGAAACGGATGAAGGCAGTGCACTTCCATCATGTCGACAAATTATCTCCAGAGATGGCTGGTCGTTGCTTTGCAAGAAGGTGGTTTTGAGTGGCAGTGAGAGCGACATCTTGAAGGATATCGGGATGGAAATTGTCAATAAATGTCAATAAAGGAGATCGGTTGTCGTCGATCGGGATCAGAGCTTAGATCGATCGAAACGGCCCAAGATCGGTCGTCGCCGATCGGGATCAGGGCTTGGATCGATCGCAACCATCGTATCGTCGCTGATCGGATCGATCGCGACGGTCGGAGATCGGTCGTCGCCGATCGGGATCACGGCTTGGATCGATCGCAACCATCGGATCGTCGTCGATCGGACTGATCGCAACGGTCCGAGATCGGCAGTCGCCGACCGGGATCATGGCTTGGATCGATCGCAACCGTCGAATCCTACCCGATCAGATCGATCGCAATGGTCCGAGATCGATCATCGCCAATCGGGATCACTGCTAGGATCGATCGCAACCGTCGGATCATCGCCGATCGAACCGATCGCAACGGTCTGAGATCGATTATCGCTGATTGGGATCACGGCTTGGATCGATCGCAACAGTCGGATCGTCGCCGATTGGATCGATCGCGACGGTCCAAGATTGATCATCGCCGATCAGGATCACGGCTTGGATCGATCGCAACCGTCGGATCGTTGCCGATCAGACCGATCGCAACGGTCCGAGATCGGTCGTCGTTGATCGGGATCAGGGCATTGATCGATCGCAACCATCGGATCGTCGCCGATCGGACCAATCGCAACGGCCCGAGATCGGTCATCGTCGATCGGGATCAGGGCTTGGATTGATCGCATCTGTCGGATCGTCGCCGATCGGATCGATCGCGACGGTCGGAGATCGGTCGTCGCCGATCGGGATCAGAGCTTGGATCGATCGCTACCATCGGATCATCGCCGATCGGACCGATCGCAACGATCCGAGATCGGTCGTCGCCGATCGGGATCATGGCTTGGATCGATCGCAACCGTCGGATCCTAGCCAATCGGATCGATCGCAACGGTCCGAGATCGATCGTCGCCGATCGGGATCACGGCTTGGATCGATCGCAACCGTCGGATCGTCGCCGATCAAACCAATCGCAACAGTCCGAGATCGATCGTCGCTGATCAAGATCACAGCTTGGATCGATCGCAACCATCGGATCATCGCCGATTGGATTGACCGCGATGGTCCGAGATCGATCTTCGCCGATCGAGATCATGGCTTGGATCGATCGCAACCGTTGGATCATCGCCGATCGGACCGATCACAACAGTCTGAGATCGGTCATCGTCAATCGGGATCAGGGCTTGGATCGATCGCAACCGTCGGATCATCGCCGATAAGACCGATCGCAACGGCCCGAGATCGGTCATCGCGATTGGGATCAGGGCTTGGATCGATCGCAACCGTCGGATCGTTGCCGATCGAATCATCGAACGGTCGAAGATCGGTTGTCATCGATCGGGATCAGGGCTTGGATCGTTCGCAACTATCGGATCGTCGCCGATCGGACCAATCGCAACGGCCCAAGATTAGTCATCGCCGATCGGGATCAGGGCTTGGATCGATCGCAACCATCGGATCATCGCCGATTGGATCGATTGCGACAGTCAAAGATCGGTCATCGCTGATCGGGATCAGGGCTTGGATCGATCGCAACCGTCAGATCGTCGCCGATCGGACCGATCGCAATGGCTCGAGATCGATCGTCGCCGATCGGGATCAGGGCTTGGATCAATCGCAATGATTTAAGAAAAAATAATTTTTATCAAATATAATTATCAAATAAAATATTGCGACGCAAATCAGTGCATCACAATATTTAAAAAAAATTATGTTAAATAACGACACATTAGCGACGTAATAAACCAAAAAATTAAAAAAAAATTTTAATTTTGCGACGCATATTTTGCGTTGCAATATTTTTAAAAAAAAATTATTAAAAAATTAAAAATAAAACATTGCGACGCAACCATATGCGTCGCAATGATTTTAAGAAAAAGTAATTTTTATCAAATATAATTATCAAATAAAATATTGCGATGCAAATCTGTGCATCGCAAATATTTTTTAAAAAAATTAAATTATGTTAAATAGCGACGCATTAGCGACGCAATAAATTAACCAAATTATTTTAAAAAAAAATTTTAATTTGCGACGCATCTATTGCGTCGCAAAGTTTTTTTAAAAAAATAAATGTTATTCAAAATTTAAAAATAAAATATTGCGACGCAACCATATGCGTCGCAATTATTTTTCGAAAAAATAATTTTTATCAAATATAATTATCAAATAAAAAAATTGCGACGCATTAGCACGAATTTTTCTGAAAATAAAAAAAAAAATTTCTCGCCGATCATTGCCGCCAAATTAGCGATGCAATTTTTGCATCGCTAAGTTTCTCAGAAAATAAAAAAAAAAGATAAATTAGCAACAGATTAGCGACGCATAATTGTGTCACTAATCCATAATAAATTTTTTAAAAAATAGCGAGGGTTTAGCGACGAAAAATTACGTCGCTAAACCCTAGTATATAATCTGAGTCGCGCCCGGCCCCCCCCGGCCTCTTCTTCTTCCTCTTCTAACCCTAATCTGCGCTGTCCCCCTCCTCCGCCTCCCCCGCCCTCTCCCTAGCGTTAGGAGCCACGGCGGCCGCCCCCCCCCGGCGAGGTAAGCCCCCTCCCCCACCCCTCCCGTTTCCGTGAGGCCACGACGGCAGCCGTGGCCGTCGTCTCAGGCCACAGCCGCCGCCGTGGCCGGCGGTGGCCTGGCCACGGTGGCCAGGCCACCGTTTAAAAAAAAAATTATTGGGGTGGGGTTTTTCCCCCACCCCTAAGGTGCCGGCCATGGCGGCGACCATGGCCGGCGGTGGCCTGTTTAAAAAAAATTATTGGGGTGGGGTTTTTCCCCAACCCCTGAGGCGCCGACCATGGCGGCGGCCATGGCCGGTGTGGCCTGGCCACCGTGGCCAGGCCACCGTTTAGAAAAAAAAATAAAATGGGGTGGAGTTTTTCCCCCACCCCTGAGGCGCCGGCCACGTTGGCGACCGTGGCCAGCGGTGGCCAGGCCACCATTTAAAAAAAATAGTAATTACATAATAATGGTTTTGCATTCATGTTTTAAACCATTAGATGTAGAATTTGAATTAAAATGTTCAGCTTATGCATCAAGTTGGAAAAATTGATGTTATTAATTTAAACGATCCATTTTTTGATCACTTAATGCGGTTAAAAGTATCTAAATCTTATAATTTTTTTATGTATAAATGTTTAGAAATAGTAACATCATATTCAATGATTTAGATTATTAATGATCATCATTATTTAATTAAAAAAATTATTATGTTTATATTTCATATCCAATAACATGTTTTAGACTACTATTGTCACTCTTAGTTAAGGGTTAAAAAAGACCTAATTCTATTATTAGGGTTTCTTTAAAGCTGTTTATGCAATAATATATGTGCATTTGTAGTTATTTACAATTGTTATGTCTTGATTATTTACATTCTGCTTCAAATTGAATGATGCATTAAATTATGTAATGCTAGAATGAAAGTCTTGTTGTAGTTTTATTTAATTTTCAGCAACAATTTAGCAGGTTCAATGATTTATATTTTAGACTTCACAAACATTTATATTGGACATAATAATCTTAAGAAGTCAGTTATATATATATAATACTATTCATATATATGTATAATGATAAGAATTTATGAATAACAAGCATAAGTTCGATTGTCTTCGGATTTCCATATTATTAATCACAGCACTATAACCTTTAGACCCATTTGAGAATTTGTAAGACTTAGTCTTGCAAATTCTCAAATTGTCCTGGTGGACAGTTTGAGAATATTTTTTGCGATATGTTAGTCTGTTATTAATCATTGTTGGTTGAGATTGCGGTTTGTATTTGCTCATGCGTTCTCCTAGTGTGGCATATATGCCACACATTTAGGAGAACATATGGGGAAATGCTACTGAAATTTTAACGTAAACCATCGATGATAATTAATAGCAGAATAACATATCACAAAAAATATTCTTGAATGGGATAGGGCCTCACCTTTTAGACATGGAGTGAAGGTGGAATTAATTTAGGACACTTGATTGCTTGTGAAGTCCGATGATTGAACGGACCGCATTGCGGCCCGGACCAAACCCAATCCCTAGCATTATGTCTGGCATGAACCTGTGCCTCGGTCCTTGCTAGCACGTGGCAAGGATCGTAGCCGTGGCCCGGCCTTGCAGGGTAGGGACCTTAGTTGTGTAAAAGAAAATTGGTTTAGTTATAAATGATTTAAGTAGTTGTTATTTACCTTAGTTGAGTAAAAGAAATAATTTAGTTATATTTGTACTAATGCTAATATAGTTTTATTGTGGTTTTCTTTAATGGTATATCAGAAATTGTATAAGTCGGTCAAAAATGAGCGGGGCTCGCTCGTGGATGTATGTAAGGATAAAAGATGGCTTGCTTAATCCAGATTTTCTGAATGGATTGAAAGAATTTATCGCATTTGCATGTAGCCAACCTGAATGGATGGATGGGCCTAGGATTAGGTGCCCATGCAACTTCCACAGGTGTCAGAATAAAGCCTACAAAGATGTTAAAACTGTTAAGGTGTATTTGTATAAAAAGGGGTTTGTTCCTGATTACGATGTTTGGTACTGTCATGGTGAACCGAAGGAAATTTCGGTAGCTGTTACAAGCCAACAAGTGTCAATTCCCGAAGATGAACTATTTGTGAATTTAAACACATATGAAGAAATGGTGATGAATGCATCGGGTAATGAATTCAATTATAATACATTTATGGAAGAACCAAATCCAGATGCACAGCAATTTTATGATATGTTGCGTGCTGCAAATCAAGAATTGTATCCTGGTTGTGAGGGTCATTCCCAGTTGTCTACGGCTGCTCGGTTGTTGAATATTAAGGCAGAACATCGATTATCAGAAAAGGTATTTAATTATATAGCTGGGTTAATCAAGAAATTTTGCCAAATGATAATGTTGTAGCAGATAGTTTTTATTCAACGAAGAAGTTGTTGCGTTGGCTTGGGCTCCCGGTTAATAAGATCGATGTTGCTTGAACAATTGTATGATATATTGGGGTGAAGACTCAGAGCTGAGATGGTGTAAGATTTGTGGGCAATCAAGGTATAAAAACGGCGAAGGGGGAGCTAGTACAAGTAGGAGGAAAATTGTTCCTTACAAGAGGATGCATTACTTTCCTCTTACTCCACGCCTGCAGAATTATACAGATCTGAGGCTACATCTGCTGATATGAGATGGCATGCCGAACATGAATCCAAAGAGGATGAAATGCGGCATCCATCAGATTCAAAAGCTTGGAAGCATTTCAATGAAAATCATCCTGATTTCGCTGAAGATATAAGGAATGTGAGATTAGGTCTTTGTACCGATGGCTTCCAACCATTCGGTCAAGCGGGGCAATAGTATTCATGTTAGCATATGATACTGACTGTATATAACCTTCCTCTATGGAAGTGCATGAAAGATACTGCAATATTTTTGACAGTTTTGGTTCCAGGACTATCAAATCTAAAGAAAAAGATTGATGTCTTCCTGCAACCGTTGGTGGCCGAATTGAAAATGTTGTGGGAAACAGGAGTCGTAGCCTACGACATTTCTATGAAACAGAATTTCATCATGAGAGCTGCTTTGATGTGAACAATAAGTGACTTCCTAGCATATGCAATGTTGTCTGGTTGGAGCATTGCTAGACGTCTGGCATGCCCTCATTGCATGTATATTCGGATGCATTTATATTGCAGAAGAGTGGTAAGCAATCATGGTTTCATAATCATAGGAAGTTCTTGCCCCCAAATCATCCTTACATGCGTAACTTGATCGCCTTCCGGAAGAACAAAGCAGTCACAAAATTCGCCGAACCGGTTAGGTCCGGCACGGATATATTTGATACTATAGAGCATTTGGGGTTGAGGTATGCTTGGGAACTGGATGCAGATAGAATAAATGGTCGTATATGTAAAGAACATAACTGGAAGAAGCGGAGTATATTTTGGGATTTGCCTTATTGGAGCACAAATCTCATCCGGCACAACTTGGATGTTATGCATATCGAGAAAAATTTCTTTGATAACATATTTAACACGGTGCTAAACATCCCGGGAAAAACCAAAGACACTGCAAAGTCAATAGAAGAACTTAATCAGTATTGCAGAAGAGGTGATTTGAGGCGGAGTGCCGACGGGACCTATCCTAAAGCCTGTTACACTCTTGACAAAAATTTACGAGAAGTTTTATGTAACTGGCTTAGAGGGTTAAAATTTCCAGATGGTTATGCCTCAAATATCGGTAGGTGTGTGGACATGCATAAGCTCAAGTTGTTCGGCATGAAGAGTCACGACTGCCATGTTTTCATGCAACGGTTATTGCCTATAGCTTTTCGTGAGTTGCTTCCGCAACATGTCTGGAAGGCATTGACGGAGCTCAGCTTGTTCTTCAAGGAGTTATCTGCCGCAGTCATTACTTCTGCATCCATGGCAAGGCTTGAGAAGGAAATTCCAATTATTTTATGCAAGATGGAGCGAATATTTCCTCCCAGTTTTTTTGACTCAATGGAGCATTTACCGGTTCACTTGCCATACGAAGCGAGCATAGCTGGTCCGTGCAGTATCGCTGGATGTATCCTTTCGAGAGGTAAATATATACATCATTAAGACATGTTGACATTTCAAATATTATTTCATTGCGAGAAAATTGGTTAATTTTTTGTCTCAATTTACATATAGGTACCTTAAGAAGTTAAAAAATAATGTGCGTAATAAGGTAAGGGTTGAAGGTTCTATATGCAATGCACACTTGGTCGAAGAAGTTTCAGCTTTTGCCTCGCATTACTTTGAGGGTCACGTCCACACGAGGAGCCAAAATCTTGGTCGTAACGATGACGTATGTGTGGACGAAGGAGAACCTAATAACGGTAAAATATCAATTTTTAAAGGTATCGGCCGTTCATTTGGGGGGCAGAAGTCAAGAAATCTTAGCGATATGGAGTATAATGCAGCACATTATTACATCCTAATGAACTGTAAAGAAGTCGATCCATATATTGAGTAAGTGTATACTTCAATGCTTAATTGGAACTTCTAATTTAAATTACAATATACCACAATATTTAATTGCTAGCATAAGTTTTAATCCTTATCATCCCATAAGGATGGATTGTGATAGACAACGACAGATGAATCCCGACATCAGTTAAGTTGCAATTGGGCAGAAGTTAGAAACGGAGTTCGCTTACTGGTTTTATGAATTTGTAAGTAGTATCACTCAATCAATTTCAATAATGGCTTTTATTTTTTGAATTAGTTGTGAATAGCTTATTAATTTATAGGTAAACGGTCCATGGTCCACAACCGATAATATTTTCATTAAATGTCTATCGCAATGGACATTGAAGACCGTAACAACCTCTACTGGCTATTTTGTTAATGGGTACAAATTTCAGATTGAACGATTAGCAGCTTCAAGAGGCATGCAGAAATGGGGCATGAGTGTTAAAGGAGAAAGTGTTGGAGCAAATATGCAGGATTATTACGGAAAGTTAGTAGAGGTGGTTGAAGTTGAATATCCCGGTTGGCCTATGAAACGAACCGTATTGTTTCGTTGCGATTGGTTCAATCCGACAGTTCCTGTGGGCAAAAGGGTTCATAACGACTACAATTTGGTTGAAGTGAACCATCGACGAAGATTGCAGAAATATGAACCATTCATCCTTGCATCCCAAGCTCAGCAAGTGTTTTACTGTGGATATCCAAGTTTGTGCAACGACAAGCGAGATTGGTGGGCTGTTTCTAAAATCGTCCCACGTTCAACAATCGTATTAGAGGAGAGTTCATCAAGTCAATTAGCCGAGTGCCCTGCATTTCAAGAGGATGAGATGGAAATGCATGCAATTGAGGACGACACAAGGGCTCCTGAAACATCACTTAGAGATCCAAATGGTGATGTCCAAGAAATTACGGATGCAAATGTTCGGTTTCCTTCCGATGATAATGAAACTGAATCGCAGTCCGATATGGCATCGGATGTTGAACCAACATTTCACGAAACAAATGACACCGATTAAACATAGAGGTTTTTTTAAATTCAACTTTATTTTATATAGTGTTAAATTTTTACATAGTCAATCATTAATCGTAATTTAATTGCATGAATCTTTTGTATTTTCAGTATGACGGGCATAGGTAGATCTACCGACGACATACGGAGTGAGTAGGGACGTAGCCCTACTGCATCAGATCACATGAGCTTTGGAGATGGAGAGTTCGGATCTCCATACATCGCACAGCCTTCGATCTCTCCAGCAGTCAGCGGTGATCCTGCATTGGTATTACCATCCAGCCGATCGGCACATACCTCCGAGAGTTCTTCCACCATCGGCCGCACCGTACTTCGACTGGATGCTCAAGGGCTGTAAGTATATACTAATTAAAAATATATGTTTATGTTTTTAAGTTAATTACTTATAAATATGCATTTTTTTAACAGATTTATTGAGCAGCATCATGTATCGAGCCACATCAGCTCCGTATTTCAGAGGCGTGCAGATCCCAGTGGCTACGATTGGCGCCACGTATTATTTTTCTGAGTTTTAGGTAAACTTATTAAATATAATTTATCACTGATATAAAATTTCTTAATCTTAATAAATTCTAAAACTAACTATTTATTTTAATGCAGAAAAAGTTTACGTGGGACCCTGCCAGCTATGATGCCATTAGGGCAGCATGGGAGGCTCTTACGGAATGCCATACTCTGACATGCTTCATCGTTGGAGGTCATCGGGTCACCGTCCTGCGCATGTGCCAGAGGGTATTTGGCACGAGTGACAGCAGGCCTGGCAGTCCGATGGCTGGCGCAGGAGGTCCGCATCAGCCAGCACGAACCGCCGATCCGAGAGGGGCGGTCCTGGCACGGGTCTCTCCTGCCACACTTCGGGCTCCATTTCGATTCAGGAGCACAGACGCCGTATGATAAGAAAACATAAATAATTTAATTACTAATTTAGTTATTTACAAATATTTACATTAATATCAATTTTTTTATTGTTATAGTCTGAGCAGGAGGGCGGAGATCCTGGTGAGTTTCGTCTATTCAGGGCGACACACACCAGGAGGGACGATTCCTGGGTCGATACGCGATCACGGGAGGTTGCGGTAAGAAATTAGCTTTATGTAGTATCTGTTTAATTTCTAAAATTTTATTTAGAGAAATTTATTGATTCATTTATTGTTGATTTTATAATTCAAAGACACGAGTCGAGGAGCTTCGCTCCGAGGCATCGCAAGTCGACTCCACTGATGGGGAGACATCCATCGAACTCTCAGTAGAGGAGAGTCGATGTGTGTTTTTGGAGGCTGTTGTGCCCAGCCGCGAGACCGCAGGGTCTATGGTCTGGGCACTAGAGCTTCTGCATATTTTTCCCATCAGGCCTCCAGCTCGCGATATTCTGGTGATATTCCTTCCGAGCGTTTAGACAACATTCAGTGATCTATTACGAAGGAGGTTCGGCAGAACGTTCGTCAGGAGGTTCGGCAGGAGTTCGAGCACGAGTTCGAGCAGCGTATGCGAGGCCATCAGCAGGAGCTTGCAGACGTGCGAGATCAGATGCATCAGTTGCAGGATATGGTTAGCCGCATGTCGCAGGGTTTCCAGCCTCCACGTGATCGCGCGGATTCTTGATGTATTTTTTTTTACTTTTTATATTTTGTACATGAAAACTTCAAAATTTTAATATATTAATTATTTTTGAAAATTGAATGATTATTGTTTGGATCAATATGAGTGAAGAATGTTTCGATCAATATTTAAATGTAACGAAATTGTATTAACCGTTTTAATTTTTAATATTTTTTTTTTAAAAAAAATTAATTAGCGATGCATTAGCGACTGAAATTGCATCGCTAATATTTTTATATTATTATTAAATATTACGATACAATGACCTGGCGTTGCAATATTTTTAAAAAAATTTAATTAGCGACGCATTAGCAACTGAAATTGCATCGCTAATATATCTAAAATATATTATTATTAAATATTACGACGCAACTAAATGCGTCGCAATATTTAATAATAATAATTTAGAAATATTAGCGATGCAATTTAAGTCGCTAATGCATCGCTAATTAATTCTTTTTAAAAATAAATTAATTAATTAGCGACTCAATTACGATGAGGTTTTCTGGTGCAAATATTTTTAAAAATTATTTTTAAAATTAGCAACGCATGTATGTTGCATCGCAATATTGCGACGCATTTAATTGCGTCGTAATATATTGCGACGCATTTATTGTGTCACACAAAGTCGCTGTTAAGCGACGCAATTGCGACAAATTGAGATTGCGACGACCATCATAGTGACGCCGCAATTGTGTCCCTAATGGGTCGCTATAGGGTGTTTAGCAACGCATTTAGGCATTGCTATATTTAAATTTTCTTGTAGTGGTAGAGGAAGAACGAAAGCAAGAAAGAAGCGGCATTAAATGCATTCATTTGATGATGACATCTAGTGATCTGAATGGCCTAGCGCCTCGATGGAAAGAAAAAAAAGGAAAATCCTTTCGTCTAGTAAAAGCGGTAGAGCTAGGGAGTCGTTAGCCCAGAGCTGGGGTGTCGTCGTGCTAAAAGCTTCGGTGTCCTTTTGTGATACTGGGATATCGTAGGATTTCTCCTTTCGGGTGTCGTCGCGGTAGAGCTAGGGAGTCGTTAGCCCAGAGCTGGGGTGTCGTCGCGCTAAAAGCTTTGGTGTCGTCGCGCTAAAAGCTTCGGTGTCCTTTCGTGAGTACTGGGATGTCGTAGGATTTCGCCTTTCGGGTGTCGTCGCGCTAGAGCTAGAGAGTCGTTAGCCCAGAGCTGGGGTGTCATCGCGCTAAAAGCTTTGGCGTCGTACGATTTTGCCTTCTGCCTTTCGGGTGTCGCTGCGGTAGAGCTAGGGAGTCGTTAGCCCAGAGCTGGGATGTCGTCATGCTAAAAGCACTTCATTTGACTGAAAAAGACACCCTAGTTAGAAAGCACTTCATTTGCGACCAAGACACCCTAGTTAGAAAGTTACGACACCCATGTTTTATATATGCTCCTGTGTAAGTTGACTCAATACATAAGCATCAAATTCGTCCATCAAAGTTTCGAAAGGCGGTACAATTCTTTCCTTGTCCTCTCTGGTATTAATTGACTGCATACAAGTCTGCCTATTGCTTGAAGCAGCTCTTTCCTTGACCAAATTTTTCCTTGATCTTTTTGACTTCTTCTCGACTCCACTCTTTAATCTGTTCTCTCTTGGGCGACCTTTCGTCCTAATTTATTCAGGATCTTGAATTACAAGCTCTGTACCTGGCTTAACTGCGCAGTTGGCATCCATGGCAATTTTGAATATAGGTGTTAGACCATCCATCACTACATTAAATGCATCTTCAGACATGGAGGCTATCTCTGCGAGCTTCATCATCCGATGACTCAGCAAACTTTATCTACAATCAATAACATAATATTAACGAAAACATATATTAAAATATTTCAATTAAAAAATTATCACTACGTACCGTGATTTTCGTGTGCTTTTATCATAACCTTCAGTATTGCAGTCGAATTCATCGAATTGGTATTTCATGTCCTTGCACCATCTCTTCAAGAAGTATTTATCTAGTAAACGAAATACGTCACTTTGATGAAGAACCAACAAGGCATGCCTACACAGGTACCCCTTGAACTGAAAGGATCGGCACTAGCATTGGACATCCTCAATATTCTATCGTATGACACGATATAATCTTTGATCATCTCCTTGCCGATTCCATCGACTTTAATCCTTTCGTACGACTTTACAGAATATACACAACAGTTGCCAGCTTTCTTGATCAATTTAGTATTTGATGCAGCCATTTCAAGGATTTCATTCTAAAATTTTTTGAAAATGCGCCTTGTATACCTTCCTGCAACTTGTCTCTCAAAAGGTGATGATATCTTTAGGAAAGCAATCGTTTGCAACGTCCTATTATCTTTCTCATTTTTGGCCTTGTACCTTTTTTCCAAGGCATCTTTGTACTTACCTATGAACTTCATTAGTGTAGTCTTCGAATTTATAAACCCATCGAAGAAGTGATTTATGCCCTCGCTCCTTTGTGAAGATGAATCCCTGTTCATAATTTTGTCAACGAAAAAAAGCGTTGAACGCGAACATGAACCAAAGACAATGACATACAAACATGCGAAGAATGTATCCTTTAGGTAAACTGGGACCCATTTATCCTGACATTCGTAAAGGACATTGAACCAATCTATAGACTTGCATTCTTTATATTTCTCCATAACATGTGCCCACCTTTCCTCGAATGACTATATGGTCAACGAATCATATATCGCCTCATCGAAATCGACCATAAACTTGGGATTTGCTTTGCAAATGTGGCCAATCTTTTCAGGTATCTTCTTGAATATATGCCAAAGACAAAATCGATGTCGTGTGTTAGGAAAAACTTCTTTAACAGCAGCCTCGATTGCCTTATCTTGGTCAGTTATTATGACAATAGGTGCTTGACCACCATTTGTATCCAGCCATGCCTGAAAAACTCATTTATATGTCTCAGTACTCTCATCATACAACAATGCGCAACCAAGCAAGGTAGACTATCCATGATGGTTGACCCCAACGAATGGACAAAAAGGCATTTGATATCTGTTTGTCAAGTAGGTTGAGTCAAAGCTTAGAACATCACGGAAGTATGTGCATACCAATCTTGACCTTAGATGAATCCAGAAGACAGACCTCATATGACCATTATCATTGAGGTCTAAGGTATAGAATAAATTGGAATTTATGAGTTGCATTTCGGTGAAATGAATTACCATCGACTGAGCATCTCCTTCTTTCAGCTTAGACTGACGTTCGTAACAAATGAAGTTATGAGCATCCTTCTCGGTGAAATCCAATTGTCTTTTGCCCCCTTTTCTCCTTGCTATGGCAGAGTATATCTGAGTTGTCGGAACATTCATGGCATGTAAATTGCTGATCTCTGCCTTCTCTGGTGTGCTGATCCTCCTATGCGACCGTAGATAACCAGTTGATGTCATGGACATCCCATGGTTATGTTCTAGAGAAACCTCAACCAATATCCACTTACCACTTGTAGCATTCAGTCTTGCTTTTATGGATGCCATGCAATCAACTTTCCCAGTATCCCTATGATTCATACTCTTCTCTATTTTTCTAGATTTTCCTTGCCTCCAATACGCCAGGTGCTTGAAGCAAAGTTTTTTTTGTTGTTGGCCCTGCTACACACTGTTGTGATTCCAAAACCAACTCATTTTGCGTATCCATTGTAGAACGTATATACATCATCTGCTAAATTGAATTTCATTCCAGTTTGAGAAACTACAGTATCATCCACTGCATTTGGAGTGACGGGTGAAGGTGCACGACCGGGAGTGTTATCGATTTCTTTTCGATCTATAATTTCAGCATCGTCTGTGGAAATATAGGCACACAGTCATGAACAATGATATCCATAGATTTAGTTATCAATATATCCTGACAAAGGATTAGGACACGAAGGTTAAAACAATACGACACCTATGATCTGAATTCAGAAGTCATGACACCTCAGTTTACAAAAAATGACACCGAAGCTTTAAAATTACGACATCAATTTATAACACATTGAGGAAGGGCCTAATGACACCATCCCCAACTCAGGTTGTTACCGACACCCTAGTTCTCATCTAACGACACCCTAGCTTTAAGGCGACGACACCCGTGCGTTGACTGTTAAGGCGGGGTGTGTCATTGCCTTAAATCTATAAGCACGGGTCTCGTAGCATTGGTGCTAGGGTATCGTGAGGTTTCAACTGGAGTGTCACGAAAGATTTTGGCCAAAATCCAATCCTCCTGGGGTGTCACGGGGATTCTCTCCATGGTCAGTTATAAGCATGGGTGTCATAGCATTGGTGTTAGGGTGTCGTTAGGTTTCAACTGGGGTGTCGCGAAGGATTTTCGGCTGAATTCCTCCTGGGGTGTCGTGAGGTTTCCTCTTAGGATGTCGTCAAGCTTATTACGGTAACCGGGTATTTGGCTTCCCGACACTCTCTTCAGTAATGGTTTCCTCTATTTTCCATCCCCTGAAACTCAGCGAGGGGGGCACAACCCTTCGTTTCCTTTGAGCACCCACTGAGATGGTGGCACGTGGCGAGTTTCCATGATAGCTTGGGCAATCGAAACACCCGCCAGGAGTAGCTTAAATATGGATGGGGGAATGCCATCGTTAATCACCTTTTCAGTTGATCTTCCAAAATTTTTGGATATTGAGATGGCTTCTAGAGGCGAGGGGCGATCGACTGGCCCCCATGGGAGCCGCCGCACAACGGTAACCGTCGATGCGAAGGTCTTTACATCGTCGCTCGCAAATAGCGAGCGACTCCACAGGGCGGCCGAGCAATACCTGGTTGTTTCAATGAGAGAGATCGAGGTCCTGCATTGGGCCAACAGCCAGCTGGAGGGGCAAGTAGCGTCCCTCCAGCGCCAGATCGCCGAGTTAGCCCCGCAGCATCGGGGAGCTCGGCAGCGCCAAAGAAAATGACAAGCCCTTGTGAGGGCTCCCGTACTTTTTTCTTTTCTTTTCTTCTTATCTTTATTTGTGTGATAAATAAAAAGAAATTTTAGTAACTTTTATGTTTGCTGCCAGACCGAAGGATAAGGGAGCTTGGATGTCGTAACTATTTTTTGACCGATTTCATCCTGGGATGTGCTAAAGTTTTCTCCTAAGTGTGAATGGGTATCTTAGGTTTGTAACTTGGGTGTTGCGGGCCTTCTCTCTGTGGTCAGTTATAAGTACGGGTGTCATAGAATTGGTGCTAGGGTATCGTAAGGTTTCAACTGGGGTGTCGCGAACGATGACATCCCCGACTCAGGCTGTTAACGACACCCCAGTTCTCATTTGATGACACCCTAGCTTTAAGGCGACGGCTCCAATGCGGGGACTATTAAGGGGGACCGACGACATCCCCGACTCAGGCTGTTAATGACACCCTAGCTCGCATCTGATGAGACCGTAGCTTTAAGGCGACGACACCCATGACGTGACTGTTAAAGCGGGGTGTCGCAGGAATTGTTCTCCATACGGGGTGTCGTAGCGTTGACGCTTGGGTGTCTTAATGTTTCAACTACGGCGTCGTAGATCTTTTTTTGAGTGAACATAACTTGGGTGTTGCGGGCCTGCTCTCCAGCGTCAGTTATAAGCACGACATACCCTTTAGCAGTTAAAGACACCCCATAGAATAAGCTACGATACCCCGGAAAGCAACATACGAAGATCGTGAAGGTTATAAGCATGGGTGTCGTAGCGTTTCCGCTAGGGTGTCATAACGTTTCAACTGCGGTGTCACGAATAATTTTTGGCCGAATTCCTCTTTGGGTGTCGTAAGGTTATAAGCATGGGTGTCGTAATGTTGTCGCTAGGGTGTCGTGATGTTTGAACTGCAGTGTCGTGAAGGATTTTTGGCCGAGCATAACAGGGGTGTCGTATTTGTTTAACAGAGGTGTCTTATGTCTTTAACTTGGGTGTCGCAATACTCTCGATTTTCTCCTGCGATGTCGTGAGGCTTTTCTCCAGCATTCGTTTGGAGCACGGGTGTCGTAGGCTTGTAACTACAGTGTCTTAACAGTAAATCTAGGGTGTCGTAGCTTTTATGACGAGACTAGAGCTATATGGATTGAAAATAATGGGGAATATAGGCCGAAACACTCTGACGACACCCCAGTTCATGAGGTATAACATCCTAGTTAAAAGAGTATGACATTCGTGCTACAAAACAGTAACTCTAAACAGTTATGACTCCCAGAATGTCATAACTGTTTTGTTCTAAGGAAGTTACCCGCGCATTAAACGGTTTGGTCACGCATTAACTACCTCTAACGAGAAAAAATAGTTGGTGTAATAAAGGAGCTTTACAAAGAAGTGGAAAGAAGAACTTTTTACTTCGTGCTGCGGACGACATTTCTCTAGAAGTTTTTGTACAAAGACTCAAGTAGCCAGGTATTCTAGCCTCGAAGCTGAAATATTTTCTTTCGACCGGACTCTCAAAGCGAGGGCGTAGGATCGTGCTCAAACCTTTGACTGATTCCTTAGCATCCGAAAGCCAGAGCGAGGGGGAAGAAAGAGTTTTTCTTGCACAGATGAAATCAAGAAAAAATGGGTAGAAGAAGGCTGGAGGGAAAGGGCATTTTCGTTTGCACGCTAATTTTAAAAAAAAGGCGAAGCGCTTTAAATGGCCGTCACGATCAGAACGTAACATCGTAGCAGAGCCATACCGTCCGGCACGTCATCCACGTAGGATCCACGTTGACCAATCAGGAGAGGTGGTGCAGCCCACGTAGGACTTGCTGCATCGGGGCGGTGTACAAAGACTTTTCCCACCCTCTATGATATGGTATTAAACTATGCTGAAAGTTCTGTAGACATATGTATTTTTAACGTATATAAGCCACTTTACGTTTAGAATTTATATTGAATGTTATTGATTTGTATATTTTAATTGTAAACAAAATTGAGGTAATTGAGCTTTTTTGAAATCATATTAAAGTTGTCTTTGAGAAGTTTGAAACGTATACAGGCCAAGTGTTACTTCCATGCTGTTGTGCTGCTGCTTAGATTATTTCATCTTGGTGATGGGGTTTAAGCATTGGCATTCATCCAGCTTGTTATGTTTAACATATCAGACAATCTCGTAAGTGCTAAGACCAAATTGGTTCTGACAATTACTATTAGACTTAAAGCTATAATTGGTTTTACTTTTTATGATGTATTAATTTCATTTTTTTAGGAATAATTACATCAAAAGAAGTACATAAACTTATTCAAAATTTTTACTTTAGTCATTATATTATTTTTGTAATTGAGTATATTTTTAACAACCATTAATAATAGCTTAACAAACTGCAAGACAATCGTTAATGTAGTCGTCAATGTTGACTTGAGTATACTAATTTGACTTGAGTATACTAATTTTTTTCAATTGAGTATACTAGCTTATAAAGTTTTTCAATTGAATATACCAACGAATAAAATTTTTTTAATCAAGTACTGATGAATGTTGCAAGAAAATTATAAGCGCTATCCATTAATATACTTTTAATTGTTAGCTTTATATAGTAAAGTTAGACGGCCTTTAGAAAGTTACAAATTTGCTTTTTACTAAGAGAAGGCAAAATTTTTTAGTTGAAAGATGCATTGGTAATACATCAAAAGTATGCAATATAAAAATAGGCATATATTTGAAGTGTAATTTTCTTATTAGTTTATTCATTATTAATTGAACAACTAAAAAATCATTATTTCATTACTTAATATTCATGCATATGTTTTTTTTGTGCATAAATAGATAACAATATTTCTCCTTTAAGTTATTATGTGTAGAATTTTATATCTGAAAATTTATGAATGATTGATTTGTTATACATTTACAAGAAATGCTAATTAAATTAAATATATATACTTAATTAAAAGCTTTTATGAGTTAGTATACTCAACTGAAAATTTTTTACAAGTCGATGTACTTAATCAAAACAAAAATTATACTCAAGTTATTATTAATGACCATCATATTGTTCATTAAATAATTATTGATAGCCATTAAAAATATAGTTGATTGAAATTTTTTTATGAATTAATAATTCAATTGGGAAAAAAAAGAATTCAATTGAAAATCTCAAATAAATTTATGTACTAATATAATTATTCCTACTATTTATTTGTGATATGATACTAACTTTTATGTATTGACTCATCAAATTAGCTGTTAATGATAACTAACATATTTTTGTTACCCATAGTGCCTATACATTGTTATAATTTCTTTTTCCTTTTTTTTTTCTATTGTGCAATTGGAATGCTATATTGAACAACCCAATCTATACAAATTTATCTTGTAACTGCTGCTTGGGTTAGTTTTAACCATATCTAACCTGAAAATTTTGATAGATTGATAATAATAAATTTTAGTTTTAACTTAGTCCAAGATGCAAGTAGCATAGGACTACATTTAGTTTTTTCACTTATTCAGTGAGGCTTGACAGGCTTGGTTGCGCCAAAATTGATCCAACCGGACCCGCCTGTAACCCAAACTAAAATATTTGTATTTCATTACCATGTACTTCCATCAGTGCTACTTTCATGGCACAATGCGTGAACATAACGCAGAGTGGTTATGATGTCAAACTTCCATCAGTATCAACTTTCGTGGCACAATGCGTAAACACAACGCAGAGTGGTTATGCTGTCAACTTCCATCAGTATCAACCTTCGCTGCACATGATAGGTTGTGGTTAGAACCATGGAAGCCTTGTCCAAAGTTCCGAGTTAAATCTGCTTTTTCTTCCCACTCTTCTACGAGCAAAGCAAAGATGGCCATGGTATTGAATGCCTTTGTCTCAAGGTTCGTTAACATGCTCGTCGACCTGGGGAAGGAGGAAATGGAAATGCTGTTGGGCGTACCAGGCGAGATCAGTAGG
Organism: Calamus simplicifolius; assembly: GCA_900491605.1. NCBI lineage: Eukaryota > Viridiplantae > Streptophyta > Magnoliopsida > Arecales > Arecaceae > Calamus > Calamus simplicifolius. Next base: position 613,176 of record UESW01004506.1, read on the forward strand.
CTCGAAGGCACGCTTCGCACGATCAGCAACGTCCTCCTTGATGCAGAGAGGAGGAGGATCCAAGACAAGGTCGTAGATGACTGGTTCAAGGAGCTCAAGGATGTCATGTACGATGCCGACGACATTCTCGTGATAGACTGAAATTAAATATATTGATCCCTATCATATATGCGGAAATATGGGACCAATATATTTATCCTAATTAATTAAAGAAAGATCGATAAATACCTCCAGCCATTGCTGTTGATTTTCTTCTAGATGAGGGTAAGGATCTTCCACGCCTTGCGGTCTCTCTCAGCGATGGTGTAAACTTTCTCTCGATGAAACCAGGCGCAGGGACCTACCCGTTTTATAAACCTGTATGCCTTATCTGTCCATCACAGAGGGCGCCGCTTTAAACGGATATGGTTGAGGGATTCTTATCTCAATCGTGAATTCAAAATTTGAATTCACGCAATCCCTCAAATCAGAATATAGGACCACCTTAATCGTATCTAACCGATACGCCTTAATCGTATCTAACCGATACGCTTAATGGAGAAAAAACTAACATTCTCCCACTTGGTCCGTATATTCTATTACTATAGTAAGAAACAGAATACATGAATCATGGCAATAGGTCCTCTTAAAATCGAGTATTATTTACCATGTATCACTATGTATTATATTTCCCAAACATAAACCCATATAACTTAATGAATAAACCCCATGTTTATTCTAGGTCCAACTTAATGATGCTCATCACAAATAAATGTGTACACTAAATAACTGAATGTGAAAAACATCACAATCATAAAAGAGTTTCATTAATTATAAAATTCATCATTACAATGAATTAAATAAAATAACCAAGACCCATACGGTCTACATGATCCCTAAACTTCTGTAGTGGCATGCCTTTAGTCAAGGGATCAGCTATCATCAACTCAGTGCTCACGTGCTCTATAACCACTGTCTTTTCTTTAACACGTTCTCGTATGGCTAAATATTTGATGTCGATGTGCTTGCTTCGACTACCACTCTTATTATTTTTAGCCATAAACACTGCAGCTGAATTGTCACAAAAAATCTTCAATGGCTTAGATATAGAATCCACAATTCTAAGCCCAGAAATGAAACTCTTCAACCATACACCATGCGAGGTAGCCTCAAAATGATACGAACTCGGCTTCCATGGTGGAAGTAGCAGTCAAAGTCTGCTTGGCGCTCCTCCAAGATACAGCTCCACCAGCAAACATAAATATGTATCCAGATGTTGACTTCCGAGAATCAACACAGCCAGCAAAGTCAGCATCAGAGTAGCCAATTACTTCCAAATTTTCAGTCCGTCTGAACATAAGCATGTAGTCCTTGGTACCCTGAAGATACCTCATCACCTTCTTAGCAGCTCTCCAGTGGTCTAAACCTGGATTACTCTGATATCTCCCCAACATCCCAACTGCAAATGCTATGTCAGGCCTTGTACAGACCTGAGCATACATCAAGCTACCAACAGCTGAGGCATATGGAGTGTTTTTCATTTCCTCCCTCTCAAAGTCATTCCTTGGGCACTGACTCAAATTGAATCTGTCACCCTTGACTATGGGAGCTATACTCGGTGAACAATTTTTCATCCGAAATCTCTCTAAAATTTTATTGATATAGGTTTCTTGAGATAGACCTAAAACACCTCGAAGTCTGTCTCTTTGAATTTTAATGCCAATGACATAAGAGGCATCACCCATATCTTTCATGTCAAAATTCTCAGAGAGAAATTGTTTCACCTCATGTAACATACCTTTATTATTGGTTGCAAGTAAAATATCATCTACATATAGGATTAGAAAACAAATTTTGCTCCCACTGACCTTCTGGTATATACATTGATCCATGATGTTCTCTACAAATCCAAATGAAGAAATCACATCATGAAATTTTAAGTACCATTGCCGAGAGGCTTGTTTCAATCCATATATAGATCTCTTGAGCTTGCATACTAATTGCTCATTATTACTAGAGGAAAAACCTTCAGGTTGTTTCATATAAACCTCTTCCTCTAGATCTCCATTGAGAAATGCAGTTTTCACATCCATTTGTTGCAACTCTAAATCAAAATGCGCAACAAGTGCCATGATAATGCGGAAGGAATCTTTCTTAGATACAGGAGAAAATGTCTCCTTGTAATCAATTCCCTCCCTTTGAGTGAATCCCTTAGCAACGAGTCTTGCCTTATATCGCTCAATGTTGCCTAACGAGTCTTTCTTGGTCTTAAAGACCCATTTGCAGCCAATGGCTTTTACTCCATCAGGCAACTCAACAAGATCCCAGACTCCATTAACTGCCATAGAATTCATCTCATCTTTCATAGCATCATACCATAAATTAGATTCCTTACAATTCATGGCTTGTGAAAACGTTTCAGGATCATTTTCAGCTCCAATGTTATAGTCCGACTCTTGAAGATACACAATATAGTCACTAGAAATTGCTGATTTCCTTTCTCTTGTAGATCTTCTTAATGTTGTAACAACCTCCTCTGGAGGAGTTGATTGTTCAACTATCTCTGGTAACTCATGAGAGACTGGATCTACTAGTTCATTATCAGCAAATTGTGGAATTTCAACGACTGGTTGTATAATGCCCGTTTGGTCTTGAGGGGCACTATGAACGATAATCAGTCTGTCACTTGAAGTGGAAGGTTGAGCATCAGAATGTTCCCTTTCAGGAATCATGCTCTGCAATTGATCACTCCCACTGATCAAGTCATTCTCAAGAAATTTGGCATTTCTCGATTCCACAATCCTAGTTGTATGAGATGGACAGTAAAATCTATATCCCTTGGACCTCTCGGCATATCCAACAAAATACCCACTAATGGTCCTAGGGTCCAGCTTTTTCTCTTGTGGATTGTATACTCTCACTTCACATGGGCATCCCCATACGCGTACATGTCGCAAACTTGGCTTCCAACCTTTAAATAACTCAAATGGCGTTTTAGAAACAGCCTTGGTTGGAACTCGATTTAATATGTACACAGCTGTCTTGAGAGCTTCTGTCCACAAGGACTTAGGTAGTTTGGAGCTGCTAATCATGCTCCTCACCATGTCCATCAATGTTCGGTTCCTTCTTTCTGCTACACCATTCTGATCAGGTGAGCCAGGTAAACTGTATTGGGCAACAATCCCATGTTCTTGAAGGAACTTCGCAAATGGACCAGGCATTTGTCCATCTTCTGTGTATCTCCCATAATACTCACCTCCTCTATCAGATCTCACAATTTTGATTTGCTTTCCACATTGTGTCTCTACTTCTGCCTTGAATACCTTAAAGGCATCTAATGCTTCGTTCTTATTATGAAGCAAGTAGAGATACATAAATCGTGAGTAATCATCAATAAAGCAGATAAAGTATTTCGGACCATGAAAATCCATATCCGGACAACAAATGTCCGTGTGTATGATCTCTAATAGGTCTGAACTCCTCTTGGCACCTTTCTTTGACTTATTGGTCTGCTTGCCTTTAATGCAGTCCACACAAGTATCAAAGTCAGTGAAGTCCAAAGTATTGAGTACCCTTCATTCACTAACCTCTTGATTCTATCTATGGAGATATGTCCCAATCTCCGATGCCACAACATAGAAGAGTTATCATTTACAACACATCTTTTCATGCCAGCCCTAACATGCATTACATCATGAGTGGTATTATTTTGCAAATTAATATAGAAAAGACCATCAGACAAAGTACCATTCCCAACAAGTTCAGATTTATAATATAAACTGGAAGAAGTATCTGAAAAGTTGAAAGAATAACCAAAGGTACAAGTCTTGAAACTGAAATTAAATTCCTAGAAAAACTAGGTACATAAAAGGTCCTTTCCAAATTTAAAACAAAACCACTACTAAGAACTAAGGTGCATGTCCCTATAGCTTCCACATGTGAGCGCATCTTATTTCCTGAAGAGATATACTGCTCACTTCCCACTGGCTTCCTTAAGTTTTGCATACCCTGCAAAGTATTGCAAATGTGGATTGTAGAACCAGAATCAATCCACCATGTGTTATAAATAATTAGCCATATTAGATTCATAACAGACAAGTGAGATTGTTTTACCTTTCTTTTCAAGCCAAGTCTTGAACTTGATGCAATCCTTCTTCATGTGTCCCTTCTTTTTACAGAAGAAACACTTGGATTCCTTCTTAATATCAGATTGGGGTGGTATTTTACTTTTACCCTTCTTCTTGGCCCGTGCCCGATCCTTTCCACTTGTAGTCAGCATTGCACTTTCACCCAATTCCATCAACAGTCTACCCTCTTCTTGAACACACATGGCCAAAAGTTCATTGATTGACCATTTTTCCTTATGTGTTATAAGATATCTTAAATGGTCCATACTGCTGTGGAAGTGTATTTAAAATATAGTGCACCAGAAAGGACTCAGACATTTCAACCTCAAGAGTCTTCAGTTGAGCTGCAATGTCCCTCATTTGCATAATGTGCTCACGCACACCTCTCACTCCAGTGAGCCTCAGGGATGACAACTTCAATATTAGGGTACTGGCAAGAGCTTTATCTGAAGTACTAAATTGGGGCCTTTAGTAGCTCCCTGACATTCTCATACTTATCAACTGAACCACGTATACCAACAGAGATTTTTGTCTTTATGAACATTGTACTCAAGCGATTGGATCGCTCCCAACGTTCATAAATCGCAATCTCATTAGGAGTGCTGGTCTGAGTTACTGAAGGTGGTTCATCCTTCCTTATAGCATAATCAATGTCCATCCAGCCCAGATGAAGGAGAATTCTCTCCTTCCAAACCTTATAGTTATCACCCCTTAATTCAGGTATGTCACATTTTATTTCAGAGAAATTTACAGGTTGCATAACTGCAAAATTTAAACATGCTTATTATCAAAAAATTGAGGCTAATAAAATGCTTTACCAATGTAAATTATGCATTTAGAAACCAGTGAATCTACTGACATAAAACTTGCCTGTGGGCTAAAGCTCTAATTCAATTAGATTCACTTAAGTCTGTATGATAAAACTATCAAATTATGTTCCTTCTTTCTAATTCCTGTGGGTAGATTAGAAAAATATAATTTGATATTTTATCTTAATTAATTATATAAATATAGTGAATCTACTCAAAACTTGCCTGTGGGCTAAAGCTTTAATTCAATTAGATTCACTTAAGTCTGTATGATAAATCTATCAAATTATGTTCCTTCTTTCTAATTCCTGTGGGTAGATTAGAAAATATAATTTGATATTTTATCTTAATTAATTATATAAATAGTGAATCTACTGACATAAAACTTGCCTGTGGGCTAAAGCTTTAATTCAATTAGATTCACTTAAGTCTGTATGATAAATCTATCAAATTATGTTCCTTCTTTCTAATTCCTGTGGGTAGATTAGAAAAATATAATTTGATATTTTATCCTAATTAATTATATAAATATAACAAAAATTCCTATGGAATAAATTTTATTATATTTATATAATTAATTACAATTAATGTCTATTATTTATGTGATTTACTAACTTTATTATACAATTTTATAATTAAGGATGCTGTGGCTACTCCTCAATTATTCAATTGTATTTATCACTTAGACATTATTTAATTTTTATGTTCAATTATGTCACTTAAGATGCATGCATAATTCACAAAATTTATACACACAAATTCTAAATATAATTGAACATAAATAGGCCAGACTAATGGTCCAACCACTTAATGAACGAGCCAACAGCCCGTCATCCTCACCCAATTCTAATAGTTTAATTTAACCAAAAATCTCTCAATCACCTCAAAAAATTTTGGATCAGATGTGCTTGGACTGCTGCAATCCAGCCTGCTGCAATTCAAGCTGGGCACACGGTCCAACCTGATTGCTGGTCCAGATGGCTAAGCTAGCCAGGCGGTGGGCCAGCCCTGATCACTGGGCCATACAATGGGCCAGTCTGGCCCAGGAGCTGAGCCCAGGCCTGGCCAGCGGTTGGCCCAGGCGCTGGGCCAGCCAGCTGCTGCCCAGTGCCTGGCCCAAGCGCTGGGTTAGCCAGCGCTGGGTTAGCCAGCGCTGAATTTTTTTTTTTTAATTCTAAATGCCGCTGGCCAGCCTTTTTTTTTTTTTTAATATCCTGCATGTTTTTTTTTTTTATTCGTCCTCGTTCGTGCACATATCCAAAGTAAGAAAACCGATGCTTCCTTATCTCATGGTGATTTAATCATGAGATATTTGGATTTATCTTTTATTTAAACTATATCCAAAAGGGTGAGCAAATAGATAAGAATGGCATAAATCTTACTGATCAATCTCTTAAATAAAACTGAATTAAATAAACTGAATATTAAGAGTACATAAGATCTAATGCCCTTTCAAATGATTCTTGATGACCTATTAACTCTCCCGGTACGCAGGTAGTTGGGTCAAACGCACCAAGGTACTACAACAGCCTCCCTTATTGGTACATCCCTAATATCCCTACCGTACGCCCGTTGGGTGAAATAATCCAGGGTACTACCAGTAGCCTCCCCTTTGGACTATCCCTAAACGAGAGAAATAGAGATCAAGAATATCTTATCCCTCTTTATCAAATAAATCATATAAAGATTGTTTCATAGGATTTTATCAGATCCATATATCAATAGAAACAATCCTATCCTAATAATCAAGGCAGAGGTATTATTTTATACGCTCTGATACCAAATGATAGACTGAAATTAAATATATTGATCCCTATCATATATGCGGAAATATGGGACCAATATATTTATCCTAATTAATTAAGAAAGATCGATAAATACCTCCAGCCATTGCTGTTGATTTTCTTCTAGATGAGGGTAAGGATCTTCCATGCCTTGCGGTCTCTCTCAGCGATGGTGTAAACTTTCTCTCGATGAAACCAGGCGCAGGGACCTACCCATTTTATAAACCTTTATGCCTTATCTGTCCATCACAGAGGCGCCGCTTTAAACGGATATGGTTGAGGGATTCTTATCTCAATCGTGAATTCAAAATTTGAATTCACGCAATCCCTCAAATCAGAATATAGGACCACCTTAATCGTATCTAACCGATACGCCTTAATCGTATCTAACCGATACGCTTAATGGAGAAAAAAACTAACATCTCGACCTCTGCTCGATCGAGGCTGAGAAGAGCCATGCAAATTCTGATTCCACTTCGTCGGTACGCTGTCACTTTCCTCTACTCTCTTGTTTCCGAAAGACTGCATTTGTTCATGAGGTTGGAACTCAAATTAAAAACCTCAATCTTCGCCTGGAGAATATCAACAAGAGGAAATCCGAGTTTGACTTGCAACTCATTTCACCTGATAAGCACCAAGTGACTTCTCTCTCTCGTCCAAAGACATCTCCTGTAGTCGAATCTGATATTGTGGGGACTAAAATTGAAGACAACACCAGGAGCTTGGTCGAGTTGCTCATGAACGAAGACAGGCGGGGGAATGTTCTTGTGTTTGCAATCGTCGGTCTGGGAGGGATTGGCAAGACAACCCTGGCTCAGAAGATATTCAATGACCAGAAAATTGAAGGCGAGTTCAAAGTGTTGAAGATGTGGGTGTGTGTGTCTCAAGAGTTTGATGTGTCTCAAGAGTCTGATGTAGTCCATCTATTAAGACAGATCATTCAAGGTGCTGGAGGAGATCCTGGTAAGGCTGATAGTAGAGCACAGCTTGAACCAAAAGTTCAACGCTTGGTCAGAGGGAAAAAATTCTTGCTTGTTCTTGACGATGTTTGGGAGGAAAAAGTATGGGATGGCTTGCTGCGGAATGCACTGCAGAGTGGTGGTGTGGGCAGTAGAGTCCTCGTCACAACCAGAAATGAAGGTGTCGCAAAACGGATGAAGGCAGTGCACTTCCATCATGTCGACAAATTATCTCCAGAAGATGGCTGGTCGTTGCTTTGCAAGAAGGTGGTTTTGAGTGGCAGTGAGAGCGAGATCCAAGGATTGAAGGATATCGGGATGGAAATTGTCAAGAAATGTGATGGTCTCCCTCTAGCCATCGGAACTGTTGGAGGGGTTCTGTGCACAAAGGACAGAACGAGGAGAGAATGGGAGGGAGTCCTTCAGAGTGCTGCATGGTCCGTGACCGGACTTCCCGAAGAAGTAAGGGGAGCACTTTACTTGAGCTACGAAGAATTACCATCCCATCTGAAGCAGTGCTTCCTTTACTGCTCATTGTTACCTGAAGATTCTTCAATAGAACGAGAGCGCATCGTGCAACTTTGGATTTCTGAAGGTTTTGTGAAACCTGAAGGGGAATTGTCACTGGAGGAGTCAGGAGAATGCTACTACAATGAATTGGCAACAAGAAGTCTTTTACAGCCGGCTCCTTGGGCCTATACTCAAACCGAGTACACAATGCACGATCTGCTGCGCTCTCTAGCACAATTTCTGACACGAGATGAGAGCTCCATAGTTGCCGATGTTCATGAATTTGGAAGGAGGACCAGCCCAATGAAGTTGCGACGCATCTCAGTCAAGGAGATAACAGTTCCTGATCTCTTTAAACAACAGAAGTCAGCGAGGACTCTGCTGGTGTCCAAGAACATCTGGTGTTTGCTGGATGATTTTCTTGGCAGTCTTTCTTGTTTACGGGTGATAGATCTTTGTGGGTCTCACATTACAGCACTGCCAGATTCTTTGGATAGTCTCATACATCTCAGATTTCTGAATCTCTCAGAAACCAATGTAAGAGTGATTCCTGAATCTATAGGGAACCTCAGAAATCTGCTCTTCTTGGACTGCAGCGGGTGCTATCATTTGTCCGGTATTCCCAGTAGTGTCATGCATCTACACAAGCTGAGGTCTCTAAATCTTTATGGCACAGCAAAAACGGCATACCAGTAGGGATGGATAGACTTCAACAGCTTGATACGCTAAAAGGGTTCAGGCTGAATTGGAGCAATGCAGAGGAATGCTCCACCCTGAAAGCACTGGGACCTCTTTTGCAGCTCAGGGTTCTAGGAGTCGAGAGGATAGAGAGGGCCAGCAGTACCGAGGCAAGAGCAGCTGCACTTGTCAAGAAGTCTAAGCTTAGAGAACTTCGTCTGGAATGGACGATTCAGAGTGGAAATGGCACCAGGAGAATCGAGGAGGTTTTCGAGGAATTACGTCCCCCGCCTAGCCTAGAAATTTTATATATCCGCGGTTACGCCGGCCGTAATTTCCCGACTTGGATGACAGTAATGGCATCTTCGACAATGTCAGCTCTACCGAACTTGAGAAATTTTAAAATGCGTGATTGTAAATTCTGTGACCAGCTTCCACCTTTGGGCTTGCTTCTCAATTTGGATCGCCTAGAAATCGATGACGCCTGGTCAGTTATAAACATTGGAGCTGAATTCCATGGCAGCAGCAATAGTAGTGGTGGGGGCATAACAGGAGTGCATTTTTCCAACACTTTATTCCCAAAGCTTGAAAGCCTAACATTAAATAGACTGCCTAATTGGGAAGAATGGCAATGGGAGAAGGGAGTACACGGCATGCCATGTCTGAAATATTTGAATCTTTGGAGGTGCCCCAAGTTAAAGTCTCTTCCTGATGGTCTCCTATATCATGCAACTGCCCTGACAGATTTGTATATTGAAGCTGCAGGCAGTCTAAAAGCAATCAAGAACCTCCTTTCTCTCAAATGCTTGACTGTTAGAGACAATCGGTGCCTGGAGATAGTTTCAGAACTCCCTTCCCTGAAAACTCTTCGCATTCAAAACTGCTCGGCACTGAGGGTGGTGGACAATGTTCATGCCTTGCTAAAGATGATGCTGATTGATTACGAAATGAATTCCCTTCCGGAATTTTTATTCAAAGGTCTACACACAGTGCCTTTAGAGAGGCTGGAAATCTTTTGCAGCACGGAACTTTTCAAGAATATTTGTCTGAGGGATGATGGTCTGGAGTGGCCTAAAATCCAGCACTTCCAGCATGTTTATGTTTGCTCAGAGGATGAAACAGGTGGAACAAGTACTGCCTCCTATAGCAGGAATCCCTTCAGCTTCACTACAAATTTCAGAGACACCATCACTGCCAGCCCTTAAAGAGTTCTCAATTAGCATCAAAGTGTTCTCATAATGTTGTAGTCCTCTGCAGGTAAATTGCTTGCCCGAACCTATCCATTTCTCATGTCTTTGGTTTCTTTTCTCTTCCAATGACCCAATAAAACATTGAACTCAAGTCACATTCTTATTTCATACTTGCAACTTACAGTTTTCTGGCAGCTAGCTGAACAGTTTCTGGCCAACAAGATCAGATGAAGCAAGTGCATCACAGCCAGGCGTGCTTCAGTAATTATAACAAATATTTCTTTCATTTTCAATAAGAGATAGTCTGTCATGGAGAATCATGTTTCTAGATTTTAAATACTATGACTTGTAATTGTTGCTCTTCTCATTTATGTTCTGACAGTGGGTGACACTTTTACAACTCAAAATGTGTTATCATCTATCTATTAATTAAAGAAGCTTGTTAATGTTGATGATATTAATCGATCGGATGGCTACCATGGAAAATAGGAAAGTTTTAAAAAATAGACAAACTCAGGATTGATGATGAAAGATTTGTGCTCTCTTCTTGGTTTCTTTAGGTGCAGTCTGGTTGTACAAAGTTTGAATGCAGAGCCTTGGAATGTTCTTTTTGACTATGACAAATCAGCAATCACCTCCGCAACATGAGGTACATTCTTGTATTTATTGACCTAATCTTGTACAAAAGTTTGTATTCATCAAAATTATAGACCAAGTTACAGCTTTTCTACATTAAAATCATCCATATGTTTAATTTAATATGTAATATGGGACTATTCTTATAATATCAAAATTTTGAATCAACCTTCATTAACGACTAACACTAGCATGGGTTAAGACGGGCGGAGTTCCTTGGACTAGAGCCGACAAAATGGTCAAAACTTCCCTCACCATTAACGGTCCTCAAAAGTTCCCTCTCCCCTTCCTCACGCTAGAGAATGTTAAAGCTTTTCAATGGCTAGTAATCAACAAAAGGTCTTTTAGCTAAACGCAAAACCGAAGAAACAAAGCGTCCGATGGGTGCCAGTTCGGTGGATGAGTTGAGCAAACAGTTGACCATTTGTGTAGGCACATTTTCGTCACCGTTTAGAACTTTGATCCTTCCAAGAGGATGTTCTATACTTGTGGGTTATCAGACTGTCAAGAAGCCTTTGAAGTTCCAGTGTACTGAGAAGCGGAGATGGGAAAAGCACCATAATATTCAACAACAAGAAACAGGTCAGGACTAGTCAGGAAACAAATTAAGATCGTTAGTTAATATTTTTGTATTGTGTGGAGCTTTTATTTTTCTTACCTCTCTAGTTCATTTTCTTAATGATTTTTTTTCAGAACTCTCAAAACCTAAGTTTGTCTTTAAAAAATTAAAATAAAAAAACTTCGCTAGCTAGCGAGAGAGTTCCCAATGTAAGCCACCTCGACATTTCATTTCTTGCTGAGATGGGATCAAAAAGATATTTCTATATCTATATAAATAAATGTGTACGCAACATTAAATTTTTCAAAAGTTACAAAAGGCCGCATGGTAGAATCTAACAGGTCCTTGTTTGGTAGCAGTGAATTTCCTATTCTAAAACAAAATCAAAATGACCATCTAACGTGATAGACTGAAATTAAATATATTGATCCCTATCATATATGCGGAAATATAGGACCAATATATTTATCCTAATTAATTAAGGAAAGATCAATAAATACCTCCAGCCATTGCTGTTGATTTTCTTTTAGATGAGGGTAAGGATCTTCCACGCTTTGCGGTCTCTCTCAGCGATGTGTAAACTTTCTCTAGATGAAACCAGGCGCAGGGACCTATCCGTTTTATAAACCTGTATGCCTTATCTGTCCATTACAGAGGGCGCCGCTTTAAACGGATATGGTTGAGGGATTCTTATCTCAATCGTGAATTCAAAATTTTGAATTCACGAAATCCCTCAAGATCAGAATATAGGACCATCTTAATTGTATCTAACCGATACGCTTAATGGAGAAAAAACCAACATTCTCTCACTTGGTCCGTATATTCTATTACTATAGTAACAACCATTCTAACCGATACGCTTAATGGAGAAAAAACCAACATCAGGTCCTTAGAACTAGCTAAATTGCCTATGCCGGAGTCCATCCATGAAAACCTATTGAAGATTGTTTGCTTAATATCATTTTAATATCTGGGCGGTGGGTTACGTTACATACGTAACTAGTGGTGTTCTATGAGAGTTGCGAAAGATGCCTGCTTCTGTTTCCAAATTTATGTAATGAAAGATGGCGTTGATATTGAATGCCTTCATCTCAAGATTGGTTGCATTGCTGGTTGAGTTAGCGAAGGAAAAGGTGGACACGCTCTTGGCGGCGCCTGATGAGATCAAGAAGCTAGAGAGAACACCACGCAAGATTGGTAAAGTCCTGAGGAGGAGGATTGAAGATGAGGTCCTTGATGACTGGCTCAAGGAGTTCAAATATGTCATGAATGATGTTGACGACATCCTTAACCTCTGCTGGATAAAGGCCAAGTGATACAGTGCCAGTTCTCTTTGCAATTCATCAGTATGCTGCCACTTCTCTCTAAGCTTTCAATAGACTGCATCTGCTCATGGCATTGCTATTAGAATCATAAACTTAAATCTTAGGCTCGAGGAGATCTCTAGGAGGTCTCATTTTGATTTACAATTTACTTATCCCGACGATCGGCCTTTCACCTAAGTTGCCAAGACTTGCCAAGCCATGTCAAGCAATACTTCGTCTCCTGCTCACTATTCCCTAAGGACCACATAATCCGCTCTTGGTTTATTGTTCAGTTTTGGATTGCGGATCAGCTCATGAAGGCAGAAGTCTTTTTTTTTTTTTAATGCGAATGGGAGGGAAACCTCTTAAGTTTATATATGAACAAGGTTTACAAATATATATTTACAGAGAAGATGAGTATGGTATCATGAAAAAGATGGAAGAAAGAGTGTCATTTGTTAGTAGGCCGTAAGGCTTAACAAGAAGGAAACTCCAAGTTTGAAAGAAAGAGAACAATTTAGACATAATGGCACTTGTTGAGATAGGGCCCGAGAAGACAAGGGAAGATCCATGGAATTTTCTCAAATTGTGATCTTTACACATTAATCAGCAAATCGAGAGAATGAGCTGGTCCTAAACAGGCCTAATGACTTTGGGAATAACTTTTAATTTTTAGGAGCCCCACGTACGATGAAAATCTTATAGCTAGTGAGAGACATGCATCTTTCACTTAATGAAGTTTTATATATTAGAAGCATGATGACATACCAATAAGAGATGTTGAATCTATTTAGAAGATACTCTACAAAATGGACATCCATCACTGATAGACATACCCTTCTTCAGCAAACAGTCCTTCATATGAAGGTGGTTTCTTAAAGCAAGCTATGCAAAGATTTTGATTTTTTCAAGTACCATCACCTTCGAAATAGTTTTGTAGAAAGGCTAAGAGAATCCCTTACAATTAAGAAATTTGTAAAAAAAAATTAACCAAGAAAGTACCGCTCTTTGAAGGCTGCCAAATAGAGAGGTTGTTTTGGTTTAAAGGTTGGATCTGGGTAAGCAGGGATTGAAGATTTGTCCATTGACAATTTTAGGCTATCGAAAGTGGTCTATAGGAGGTGACTGACCAGAATTGACTTGATCTCCTCCAACATTTAGAGATAGTGATATTTGACAGGATTTAAGCCTTGAAGAGGTTAGAGAAAAGAAGGTAGAGAGAAACATTATCAATCCATGAATCTTTCCAAAATCTGATAAGAATGCTATCATCCAGTTTGAAAGAGGTGCAATTCTAAAACCCACTTAAGTCCCACGTAATGCCTTTCCAAAGCGAGGGAGAGAAAGACCAACAATTTTCTTCATCTAATTTGTGAATTTCTTCCTTGAGTAGTAAGCATAAGAAATTAACTCTTTTCAATAGCCAAAGGAGAAGGGGATGTCATTTTTTAAATCCATTTTGCTAAAAGAGTTTTACTTTAAAAAGGTCAACGTTCGCAACTCCCAACCCTCTTTCCTTTTTAGATTTTCAAATTGATTTCCAATTGACTAAACAATTAAAACTTTTTACTAAATTTGATCCTTTATAAAGAAAAGACCTTCTAACTTTATCAATGCTAGAGATAACTCATTTTGGTGGCTTGAAGACTAACATGTGATAGGAAGGGATCAAAGAAAGAACTGAACTTAGGAGAGAGTGAGTCTATCACCATAAGATAATCATTTTTCTTTTTAGGTGGCAAGTCTAGCATAAATTTTTTTAGAAGAGGAAGCCAGGCATGAAAAGGGAGGGGCCTATCACTTAGTGGAAACCCAAAATAGGTAAAGAAAAAAAAACTCAATCTTTTAGTTGAGTAAAGAAGCAAATCTTTCATCATTATTGAGACGAATAATGAAACTTTTGAAGAAGTTAACCTTTAAGCCTGAAGCTGCTTCGAACCCCCCAAAGGATAGCTTTTAGGGAGAGGATAAAGGATTGAGAGGTGGCATAAAAGATAAGAGTGTTATCTGTAAAATAAAAGCTAGTCAAACATTTAAAGCAAGGATGAGCCTTGATTTTTTTGATCAACCCTAGTCCAAAGGCTTTGGAGAGAATCCAACATGAAACATTAGTTTTTTTTTAATGGTAAAAATGGGTGATCACACAAGTCTGGTGCGAGTCAACCCAGATACATCAGAAAATAGTATTTGCTTTAATACAAGAGGACAGGGATCGCTCTGTTTTCAAACCCAAAAACCGGAATGATAAGCGACTGAGGCCGCAACCCAATCTGCCACCGCATTAGCTTTCCAAAAGACATGCCGTATCTGAACTGCAGAAACCTCCCGAAGGGTAGCCCAAATATCAAGAAGTAAAGGGTTGGTAGGTATGTGATCACTATAATCCTGCCGAACCCAACGGATAACCGTAGTGGAGTCTCTCTCAATGAAAAGACAATGAGCATCGAGAATTCGAGTGGCGTATGAAATACCTAGCCATACTGCATAAAGCTCAGCAAGAGGGACATAAGAGTCAAGGAGTCCAAAGCCACCTGCCGCTAGCATTATGCCATCAATCCCACGGATAATAAATGCCGAGCCAGCACAACGACCCCGAACACTCCCATCAAAATTGATTTTGACAAACCCTGGAGGAAGGGCTCCTAGGCTATAAAAGTCGTATGCCGAGTTGTTGCCGAGGTAGCAAAGGAACCCCAGTGGGCAAAGCTGCCAGAATCAAGAGCAGACCCATGGAGTGCACACTCTTCTGAGAAAGAAATAGCTCTCCTCACAACCCTTCGAGGAGAGACAACCTCATCAGTGAATATGAGCAGGTTACGCGATAGTCAAATCTGATAGGCTATGGCAGTGTTGGCCCAGATGGCAACCCAAGAGGGGGGTGAATTGGGTTCTTTAAAAATTTTAACCTTTTAACAACTATGTGCTTGGAGATAGATGAAATGCAATGCGAATGTTAAGTACAACCAAGGAGATAGAGAAGAGATAATCAAAGCACGACAAACACAAAGGTTTTATAGTGGTTCGGTGTATCCAACACCTACGTCTACTCCCCAGATCCACTTGGGTCCACACTATAATCCTCTTGATTACAATCAAGTTGTTTTACAAGACCACAACTCAAACTTATTATTTTCCAGGGATCACAACGAACCCAGCCGGTTTTCCAGGCTCACCAGCACAAAATCCTAAACTCAAGCTAATCTAGCTTGACCCGAGGTATACTACCTCCACTAGTTCAATCTCCTTGATAGAACTAGCACAAACAAGAAAGAATAATGTTTTTCAATAAAAAGCTCCTCAAATGAGCGAATATTCAAAATGAATAAGCACGGTTAGAAAAGCCTATTTTGAAGATTATTGGATTTGAGCTTTTCTTCTTTTCTTCTTTTCTTCTTTTCTATGGAGATGTTGAATCAGGCCTTAGCTTTAATTTGTTGCAAATGTTGCAGATGAGAAGTTGGGAAAACAGAGCTTTTTCTTCTATTTTGGGAATCCTCCGATTTTTCCAATATAAGCGCCTTAGATTTCTCTTTGAGCTTTTGGAGTGGAAGGATTTGAGTTTGGATACTTTTCTCTTTGATTTCAGGCTCAAGACTTCTCGGATTTTTGATTTGTATTCACTCCAATTTTTCTGTTCCTTTTTTTTCAAACGAGCTTTCTCCCCCTTTTATAGATTTTCTTTAATCCATTTTTGGTGAGAAAACTAGCCGTTGGAATGTACCTGAAAAGTTTTTCCAAACAAAATATATCCATTAGAAGTTAGGTGAAAAGAAAATATTACCGTTAGAGCTGATCTGGCATTTTAAAATTTCATTCTAGATAGGTTGGAGTTGGCTCCAACTTTTCAGGTGTTGGCTCCAAGTCATTTATCCAAAAATAGAAAGTTCTGAGTTCGTCGAGGAGTTGGCTTGAAAAAGTTAGGTGTCGGCTCGCCATACTCAGGTGTCGGCTCCAAAAGACTGTAAGTGTCGGCTCCGAGGTAGTCAAAAATCAAACGTTTTGTCCCCGCATCGGAGTCGGCTCCAGACACTGTAAGTGTCGACTCCGAAACTCTGGGTGTCGGCTCCAAAAATTTAGGTGTCGACTCCGAACCGTATCAAAAATCAGAAGAATATTTGACTGGCCATGGGGTCAGCTCCAGCATTCCTAGGTGTCGACTCCAGGCTCTAAAACTTTGAAACTTATATTTGCAATTGATTCAAAACATGTTTCTTAATGCCTTTAAATCAATCAAATATTTTTAAGCCCTGAAACACTTATCAAATCTATTAGTAATCAAATAAATATACTCAATTCTTTATTAATCATCAAAATCAATAATTGGGTCAACAATCTCTCCCTTTTTGATGATTATAAAAACATTAATTATATGCATAGGATTCTTAAATCAAAATTTTCAAGGAAGTGGTCCTCACAAGTAAGCTCCCCCTGAATAAGGTAGCTCCCCCTATGAAGTTCAAATGAATAATTGTTCTCTCCTTTTGCTTTACATGTTTGATACTTAGAATTCATTTATATCAGATTTCACTATTATATCAGTGTTCACATAAGTTTATTT
The DNA here is from genome assembly GCA_900491605.1 of Calamus simplicifolius. Lineage (NCBI taxonomy): Eukaryota > Viridiplantae > Streptophyta > Magnoliopsida > Arecales > Arecaceae > Calamus > Calamus simplicifolius. Next base: position 630,269 of record UESW01004506.1, read on the forward strand.
ATACATATTCAAACTATCAGTGTTCACATAAGCTTATTTATGCATATACGACATAACTTTTTTTTCCCTTTTTTTGTAATCAACAAAAAGATAAAGAAGAGTTAAGTCAAAAGATAAAATTGATAGATAAAAAAAAAATCATTTCATCAAAGGTCAAGTATTACAATAAGAAACTAAACTTTCATTACATCAAAAACTAAACTTTCATTACAAACATCAAACAACATATCAAAAAAAAACTTGACTTCATTACATGAAAATTACAAATTGGTTCTAATGATTCTTGTTAAATGATCCAAAATCTTTCCCATTCCATCACTTTGAGTAGCTACAAATTCTTTCAACCTTCTATCAACAAAAGTGATGGCCTAGATGGCAACCCAAGAGGGGGGGGTGAATTGGGTTCTTTAAAAATTTAAACCTTTTGAAAACTATTAGCTTTAAGTTAAATAAAATTAAATGCAAGGAAAATATAAAGCACAAACAAGGAGATAGAGATAGAGATAATGGAAGCACGGCAAACACAATGATTTTATAGTGGTTCGGTGTATCCAACACCTACGTCAACTCCCAAATTCACTTGGGTCCACACTATAATCGACTAGATTACAGCCGAGTTGTTTTACAAGATCATAACTCAAAACTTATTGTTTTCCCCCGGGATCACAATGAACCCAGCCGATTTTCTGGGCTCACCAGCATAAAACCCTAAACTCAAGCTTATCTAGCTTGACCCGAGGTATACAACCTCCACTAGTTCAATCTCCCAGATTGAACCAGCACAAACAAGAATGAAAAGAATTTTTCAATAATACAAAGCTCCTCAAATGAGCAGATATTCAAATGAACAAATAAGTTTAGAAAAGCCTGTTTGAAGTAGATTGGAGTTGAGCTTTTCTTCTTTTTCTCTTCTCTTTGAGATGTTGAATCAGGCCTCAGCTTTGATTCGTTGCAAATGTTGCGGATGAGAAGTTAGAAAATCTTCAAAACAGAGTTTCTTCTTTCCCTTTGAGAATCCTTCGATTTTTTCAAGATTGAATGCCTTGGATTCTTCTTTGAGCTTTGTGGAGTGGAAGGATTTGAATTTGAGTGCTTTTCTCTTGAGATTCAGGCTCAGGCTTTCTCGATTTTTGATTTGAAATTTTTCTATTTTCCGTCCCTTTTCAAACGGGTGTTTTTTTCTTTTTATAGATTTCTTTTAATCCATTTTGGGAAGAAAACTGCCGTTGGAATATACCTGGAAACAAAATATATCCGTTAGAAATTAGGTAAAAAGGAAATATTACCGTTAGAGCTGATCTGGCAATTTAAATTTTCATCCCAGATAGGTTGGAGTTGGCTCCAACTTTTCAGGTATCGGCTCCAAGTCGTTTTTCCAAAAATAGAAAGTTCTGAGTTCGTCGAGGAGTCGGCTCCGAAAAAGTTAGGTGTCGGCTCGCCATCGTCAGGTGTCGGCTCCCGAATACTGTAGGTGTCGGCTCCAAGATGCTCAAAAAATCAACGTTCTGTCCCCATCGGAGTCGGCTCCAGACACTGTAAGTGTCGACTCCAAAACTCTAGGTGTCGGCTCCGAAACTCTAGGTGTCAGCTCCGGACCGTATCAAAAATCAGAAGAAAATTTGAATGGCCATGGGGTCGGCTCCAGGAATTCTAGGTGTCGACTCCAGGTTCTGAAACTTTGAAATTGTGTTTTGCAATTGATTCAAAACACGTTTCTTAATTTATTTAAATTGATCAAATATTTTTGAGTCCTGAAATACTTGTCAAATCCATTAGTAATCAAATAAATATACTCAATTCCTTTATTAATCATCAAAATCAATAGTTGGGTCAACAATCTCCCCCTTTTTGATGATTATAAAAACATTGAGTATATGCATAGTATTCTTAAATTAAAATTTTTAAGAGAGTGATCCTCATAAGTAAGCTCCCCCTGAATAAGGTAGCTCCCCCTATGAAGTTCAAATTATCAATTGGTCATTTCAATTTTCACTTAAGCTCAATTGAATTAATGCATATCCAAAATCACTTGTATCACTTGATACAAAGTCACTTGATACTAATTAAATAAATGCCAATTAAAGCATAACCAATCAATGCATATACAACATAACTTTCTCCGATTAAATTAATCAATCAAATAAGCTTTAATTAAATTTCAATCAATTACTAATCAATGCATATACGACATAACTTTCTCCCCCTTTTTTGTAATCAACAAAAAGATAAAGAAAAGTTAAGTCAAAAGATCAAATTGATAGATCAAAAGATAATTTCATTTATCAAAAGTCAAGTGTTACAAAATGAAACTGAAATTTCATCAAAGGTCAAGTATTGCAAAATGAAACTATACTTTCATTAAAAAGAAACTATGCTTACATTACATCAGAATTATACTTTCATTACATAAAAAAGTACTTTCATTACATCAAAATTGAAACTTTCATTACATCAAAATTACAACTTTCATTATATTACATGAAGATCATATTTAGTTCTAATTATCCTTGTTAAATGATCTACAATCTTCTGCATTCCTTCAGTCTGAAGCTTGACGTAGTCTTTTAATCTTTCATCAACAAAAGTACAAGCAGTGATAATTTTATCTTGTAACTCGGCATTGCTCTTTGAATAGGTTTCAGAATCTCCACAAATGTCTTTAAGTTCTTCAAAAATGTTCTTCAAGTCACTACTTAAAGATCCAGTAGAAGAGCTAAGAGTTGATTCAATTTTGGCAATCCGATCATCTAAGGAATAAAGAGTTTCTTTAAGATTCATAAATTTGTTATCAAACTCAGTCTTCAATTCATCCTTCTGAGCAGCAAGAAGATTTTTGAGTTGCTCTAACTGAAGGTCTGAAAATCTGACTGAAGAAGTGGATGAAATCACAGGTACTGGAGCAGGAGCTGGAGCAGGAGTACTAGGATGCGGAGAGGGAATCCTCATAGACGGACCAGCCTCACAAGGTGCAGAATGTCTGGGCTCAGGGGCTCTCTCATCTACGTTGCCTTTCCTTTCCCACTGACCATTAATCTTGACAAATCCCATTCGATGTAAAGTAGCCAAACTATAATAATCGGTGTGTTTCAGGCTTTTGATGGTTCATTCTCTAGAATCACTACTCCTTGGCTCCTGAATACCATCGAGAATCATGCCATAAGGTAGTGATGATCTTCTCTTCCCTCCGCCTCGGCCATATAGAATATCATCATGGCTGCTAGGTTAATAGGCTGACCGGTCAATACACTATCCATCACAACAATGTCCGCTCGGAGACATACTCAAAACGTCCGGTCTTTGGGAACAAAATCTGCTGCAAATGTTGTGTAACAACCTTAATTCCAAGGCAACTGATTAGCCCTAATTTCCTCAAATTCTCAAAACTCTTCCTAACATCCTTGATAAGGCCGCTGATCTATCACTGTGCATATCAGCAGCTAATCCGGTAATAGGGATGCTCAGGAGATTTCCTAATTTTTGAATGTAAGATGAATCTGTCTGCCTCTAACAGAGCTTACTAAACCACCATCTCCTCTAGATAAATTGAAATAAAATTCTTTTACTAAAGCTGGGTAAGTGGAAACATCAAGAGAGCAGACTTATCCCATCCCAGCTCCTTAAGTTGATTACCAATTGAAAAACCCTCGGATTAAAAGAATTCGAAGTCAACTTTCCTACCCATTGTGATTACCCTCCCTGCTAGGGTATCTACCTGAGGTGAAGTGGTGTTAGGATTGTCTGAATCGGTGGAGGAATCCTGCTTGGAGACGGCTCGCGACGGGTCGCCTCGGAATGCTTTCCGGTCACCACAGTCGCTCCAAACACCGAACCTCTCCTCTTAGGCGCCATTGGATCTTAGGAAAGCTTGGGAGGAGTGGAATTAGAGATGGGGAGACTTTGAGAGAGTTTAGGAGGGATTTGGTTGAGGATTTGATAGTTTAGGAAATGACGAGGTGTCGACTCTGCCTAATAAATCAATTTTGGATTCCCAGGTGTCGACTCCCGCAAAGTCGGGTGTCGACTCCAAATCGCTAACACAGTCAGCGCTCGAACTGGAGTCGGCTCCACTTACACGGGTGTCGGCTCCAAGGTCAGGGACCGAGAGCGACACAGTCAAAGGTGTCGACTCCTCATTCTGAGGTGTCGACTCCAATGACAGTTTCAGAGAAAAATAATTGAGATTCAAACAACTGAAACTTGTCAAAAGAAATTCTATAAAATTTTGATAAAATTTTGGAGTATTAAGAATCAAATGCACAGATGACTAGATAATTTGTCCTTAAAATTATGAAAGGAATATCAAGAAATTAATAGAAATCTAGATAGTCATTCCTTAGTGTTTCAAAATCAATCCAAAGGGTCACATATCCCTAATTCACCTCTAAGATAACAAAATCTCTCTTCACTCAAAGGTTTTGTAAATATATCAGCTAATTGTTCTTCAGTATTAACATATTCAAGACAAATTTCATTATTAGCTACATGTTCTCTTATAAAGTGATATCTAATTTCAATATGTTTTGTTCTTGAATGTTGAATTGGATTTTTAGTTAGATTTATTGCACTTGTTATCACATCTAATTGGAGTTTTATCAAGTGTTATGCCATAATCTTCAAGTTGTCTCTTAATCCAAAGGATTTGAGCACAGCAACTTCCAGCTGCAACATATTCTGCTTCAGCAGTAGATAATGCAACCGAATTTTGCTTTTTGCTAAACCAAGAGATTAAGTTACTACCTAAGAATTGACATGCACCACTTGTGCTTTTTCTATCTAATTTACATCCAGCATAGTCAGAATCAGAATATGCAATCAAGTTTAATGTTGAGTCTCTAGAATACCATAAACCTACATTTTTAGTTCCACTTAAATATCTTAAGATTCTTTTTACAGCAATTAAGTGAGATTCTTTAGGTTCAGATTGAAATCTAGCACATAAACATACAGCAAACATATATCTGGTCTACTAGCTGTTAAGTAAAGAAGAGATCCGATCATACCTCTGTAATATTTTTGATCTACTTTCTTACCATCTTCATCTTTGTCCAATTGCATGAAGGACTCATAGGAGTTCCAAGTGGTTTGATTGACTCCATTCCAAACTTCTTGAGCAGTTCTTTTGTGTATTTGGCTTGATTGATGAAAATTCCTTCTTTGCTTTGTTGATTTGAAGTCCTAGGAAGAAGTTGAGTTCTCCCATCATGCTCATTTCAAACTCACCCTGCATCAACTTAGCAAATTCTTGACATAACAATTGTTAGTAGCACCGAATACAATATCATCAACATATATTTGTACTACTAATAAATCTTTATCTTTTCTTTTCAAAAATAGTGTTTTATCAACATTTCCTCTTATAAAATCATTTTCAATTAGAAATTTACTTAATCTTTCATACCAAGCTCTAGGTGCTTGTTTTAAACCATATAGTGCTTTGTGTAATTTAAAAACATGATTTGGAAATTCATGATCTTCAAAACCAGGTGGTTGTTCAACAAAAACTTCCTCATTTATAAATCCATTTAAAAATGCACTTTTAACATCCATTTGAAATAAATTGATATGCATATGACATGCAAATGCAAGTAATAATCTAATTGCTTCTAAGTCTAGCTACAGGTGCAAAAGTTTCATCAAAATCAATTCCTTCTTCTTGATTATATCCTTTTGCAACTAATCTAGCTTTGTTTCTAATTACTATGCCATTTTCATCTAATTTATTTCTAAATACCCATTTTGATCCTATAACAGAGTGATCTTTAGGTCTATCTACAAGAGTCCAAACATTATTTCTAGTAAATTGATTTAATTCTTCTTGCATAGCTAACATCCAATTATTATCTTTTTCTGCTTCTTCAATAGTTTTAGGTTCAATTTGAGATACAAATGCAAGATGATTATTGATGTTTCTCATTGATGATCTAGTTCTTACTCCTTGAGATGGATCACCTATAATTAATTCTTTTGGATGACCATAGGCATATCTCCAATCTCTAGGAAGATCTACATCATTATGATTTGCATCAACATCAACACTAGGAGAATCATTATCTTTAGCTTCTTGTTCATGATCTGAAGATACATCTATATTCAGTTTTTCAATATCTCTTTCTAGAATGTTTGTATCTTCCTCATCATCAATCTTTTCAGAACTTGATGCTAAAGATTCATCAAAAATTAATGTTTCTCTTGTTAAACACTCTATAGGCTTTACTAGATGTTGAATATCCTAAGAAAATGCCTTCATCAGATTTTGCATCAAATTTTCCTAGATTATCTTTACCATTATTATGAATGAAACATTTACAACCAAATGCATGAAAGTAACTTATGTTTGGTTTTCTATTATTCCATAGTTCATAAGGAGTTTTCTTAATGATTGGCCTAATTAAAGCTCTATTAAGAATGTAACATGCCGTGTTTATAGCTTCCGCCCAAAAGTATTTGGTAAGTTGCTTTCACATAGCATGGTACGGGCCATGTCTTCTAAGGTTCTATTTTTTCTTTCAACTACTCCATTTTGTTGTGGTGTTCTAGGTGCTGAAAAATTATGATGAATGCCATTTTCTATGCAAAAGTTTTCAAATAAATGATTTTCAAATTCAGTGCCATGATCACTTCTTAGAGACACTAT
>UESW01004506.1:639565-716870 GCA_900491605.1 Calamus simplicifolius
TTTTTTTAAAAGAATTAATATTAAAATAAAAAATAATAAAATATTTTTAAATTTTATTATTTTTATATATTATGTATTATATATTAAAAAATGTTATAATTTAATTTAAATATTATAATAAGCAATATGAAATAATGGTAAAATATCATATTACTAGCAAAATAGGTTCATATCTTATTGAAAATTTTATTTATTTAAATATAATATATCAAATATGGTGACCTTATATCACCTTAAGATAAGAATTTTTATTTAGATTATTAAATGCCCTCCTAATATCTTTATCGCTGCTCTTGGCTATACCTCTTTTGCACTAGACGTGAACCCAATCTCTCTCAGGTTCACTCTACCACGCCTCTCATCTCTCTCAGAGTCGGGTCGTTCCCCCGGTTTATCTCTGATCCCGCCCGCCCGCCCCCCCCCCCCCCCCCCCCCCGCGCCAAGCTAGGTTAACCTCTGATCCCCCCCCCCTTACCTCTGATCCCCAGGCTCCTTCTCTGATCCCCCCCAGATTCTTCTCTAATCCCCCAAGCTAGGACGAGGGAAAGGACGGACGAGGACTCGGCATCGACGGGGGCGGTGTCGCTGCCGGGGACGCCACTGACGGGGAGGTCGGGGTGGTTCGTAAAGGATTACGCGAGCGAGACGGAGGCGCTGCGCCGAGTGGTGGGGGCGGGGGGGACGGGGGGAGGAGGCGGCGGAGGACGAGAGAGCGGTGGCTGGAGCGGGCGTGGGAGATGAAGAAGTGGTCGGCGGAGGAGGCGGCGGGGGAGGGGATGGACACCGGCGAGTGTAGGGTTTTGGTACGGCGACAGGTGGGGTGGGGACGTTGTCTATGGATATGGAGGAGGTGAAGGCGTGCCGGGATCTGGGGCTGGAGCTGCCCTGCGATTGGACGGTCGAGATCCCCTGCGCCTTCTCCGGATCGACGGTGGATACTAGCAGCGGCGGCAATTCCCCCATCGCCAACTGGAGGATCTCCAGCCCTGGTAAGTTAAATAGAGGTCTTATACCATATACTCTTTGAGATCACCAACCACCACTTCTTGTTAATTTACCACTCCACTACCACTAGCCTAACTCTAAGAAGTATATAATTTAATCTTCTTTTTTGAAGCAGGCGATGACCCGAGGGATGTGAAGGCTAGGCTCAAGGTTTGGGCTCAAGCAGTTGCATTCGCATCTGCTTCTCGCCTCAGCGGCTGACTCGCTTCTCTGCTCCAAAACTGCATGCATTTTATATATGCTTTCGAGCTTTGTTTGATGCAATCGGCTTAAAGGTTTTGGATTGGGGTTTGATCTTTCTGGCTTTGTTATGTAAAATCCTTTGCTTCAGCATGATCGGAATTCTAGTCTTATGAATTGGTACCCTTAATTTCGTTGAAACAAAGTCAAGAATCCCCTTTGTTAATGTATTGTTTTTTCTGCCATAGTTGTGATGGTTTCCATGCAAAACCACAAACGGTATATTTATGCTTATCAGCCTGCAAACACACCTGATATGCCCATGAACATTTGTATGGGAATCCATACATTGGTGTGAGACAAGCTGAATGATATCTATTTGTTCTATTTCTTTGGATTATGTGTAATTCTAGCAGTAGAGATTTTGTATCACACTGTTACCCAGTTATCTCTTGATTGCCTGTTGTTGCTATTTTGCCAACATCTTTGTTTGGAAGTGAAGGCAAAGGCAGAAGCATGCACTGCTGTATTTTTAGCAACTTTCCTATGATTAAATTTCTTGAAATTATTGCTAGATATGATTATGTGTGATTGTCAATGTTTAAATTTACATTAGTGATACTCCAGTTTGCAGGTGAGCTTAATATATTCCTGTGATATTTTTAATGTGACATTGTTGTTAAACTGTAGGGACACAGGAAACACGTTGATTCTGTGTGCTGGAATCCTTCAGGTGAGTTTCTGGCTTCTGTTAGTGAAGACTCTGTCGAGTGTGGTCATTTGGTTGAGGGAGTGAAGGTGAATGCGTGCATGAGCTGAGTTGTAATGGAAACAAGTTCCATTCATGTGTTTTCCATCCCACTCATCCATCTTTGCTTGTTATTGGCTGCTACCAGGCAAGTCCTCTACTTGAGTATATATTTGCAAATTATTTCCACAGATGCTTCCTATCAATTTTTTTAACTTCAGACAACCAGGCATGCTGGTTTGATTTAGTTTAAACTTAGTAAATTTCTGTGCGGAATTGCGGTTAATATTATTTGGTGTTTATGAACCACTCATGCGAATATTTTACATTGATGTTTACTCAATGTTGGTTTAGGCCATGATTTAAGATTGTATAATGTCTAATGAGTTGTCTGGATGCTCAAGTATTTTATGGAAGTGATTTGATATACACTAGAATAGAAATAAACTTTACTTCATTTTGTGCAAATTTCTTATTTTCTAGTTTTCAGAGGGAGAAATGACCAATTTTGGACTCTATTGGACTATTATAGTTTGTTGTGTTGACTATGATAACAATAATTTTCATATTCGTCAACCTATATCAGGGCCACATGAAATATCTATTGAGTTGGTTAGTTATGGGACATATTGGGTTAACTTGCCATTCTCAGTTAGTCATTGACATTTTGAAAACCAAGAAGGTATCATATGATTGGAGTAAGTATTGTGATGCCTATAGGTATCATTCTCAGTTACTCAATATGTTCTTAACATATTGCTATAACAGAGAATTGGGGCGGGATCGGGCCCGGAGGTCCGGTTCCGCGGCGTCCGGAAGCGGCCGTGGGGGAGGTTCACAGCGGAGATCCGCTGAGTCCCAGCTGAGTCCCGTTGACCTCAATTCTTGAATATGGCATGAGGTGTGGTTAATGCATATTTGGTGAGAAGAGAGAGAGTTAGTGGAGTAGAGAAAATATTCTCTGCTTAAAGGCACAAGGACATTTGCTTAGAGCTGGGATCACAAACCAACAGTAAAGATGGGATCAAGTAGGCCTAATGTAAGCAACCCAACAAGAAACTGAGCAGAACTTAGGGCATGCAATTAAAAACAATTCATGATATGAATGAAGGGGAAGAACACTATATATGGTAAACTGTATATTTATTAGCATGACATGGTATGCCAATAGAAAAAGGAGTCCATCATTGGTAGGTATCATTCTCGGTAGGCCTTTTGTATATTGCCTAGAAGCGAAGATATCTTTCCGTCCCCTTCTGCTTCTATAACTTTGTACTATCTCTAGTTTTTGCTCTAAGTTAGTGGTGGACCTAGCGGTGATCTTCCACCTTTTGCTTGACATTTCCTCATCTCCCCACCATGCAATATGTTAAGAACAAGCAAATGTGAATTCATAGAGATGACACCACATGCTAACTTAGTTCAAGTTATAGTTGAATCTGACAATATTCCTCAATTTCCAAACTCATCCTTTATATGTTTCTTCAGAATACATTGTTGGCATTCTTCACCATAATTATCATATTTCAAGAATCCCAAATTAGCTCAAATTTTGTGGAAAACAGATTTCCAAATAAAGCAATCAGTGTGCTTCTATGTTAATTATTCTAAATACTGACTAATTTTAACCTTTTCTGCTGGTTTGTCATGACTGCCCTTGTAACTATCACCAATTATGGTCAGTTGAGGTGGATTCATTTCTTTAAGATATATTTTTATTGTTCTTTATGATAATATCATATTTGGAAAACTTAAATTTTATGACAACTATATATAGAAAGACCAACCCTAAGTAGGAAGTTGTGCACTTAGAATGAGCCTTACTGCTTGCTTGTGATGACTTTCTTTGTTGCTTGCACCAATTATGGTTAGTTGAAGCAGATATGTTTTTATCTGGCCAGTTGAGTTGGGTGCTAATGATTCAAAAGGATATTTGTCTTGATGATATTCATATATCCTAAATCTCAGTTTCAAGTGCTTTAATAAGTAAAATGTTTTTCTATATGCTGATTGTGGTCGATAACAAACCAAGCCATATATATAATCCTTTGAGTAGCACTGTCTGCACCTAGAATCCTAAAATTGCTTTTGCTAGTCCCTTCTCCAAGATGAAGTGGGCTTTCCACAAAGATAATCCAAATTTAAGAAATAGAATGAACAGGGATAATGAGATAATTCACAATGCTAGGAAAACTGGTCCAGAAGCACTCTGGAGAGCAAGTTTATTTGAGCCATGAAGTTTTTTTTGCTTATTAAACAACAATCACACCTGTTGGGAAAAGGCTTAGATGAGTTGAGTTGAGTTTTAAACAACGATCACACCTTTGTGAGAATTGTGAAGCTCGAGTCATGGTTCTCTCCTCTTTCATATTTCATGCTGCTATTTTATATGTTTTGATGCAGATAATGTTGGCACATATATAATTTTGCTTTTAAATTATAAAATGATGGTGATTATATTCATAAAACAGTCTTTGTCATATGTTTTCTTGGCTTGCAATGGGCTTCTCATTGTATTGATTCCTTGATGTGCAGATTTCAGGATTGGAATTCGGAACGATCCCTGAGTTCGGAGAGGATATTTTCAGGAAAAAGGCAGATAACATTTGCTTCATTGATAAAAATTATTCAAGGAGGATTTGAATGGATTAGAAATGTTTTTCACTATCAGTCTTTAACTAAATCATCTGCAGAGGAAACAAATTCTATAAAGAAAATTCTTGATCCTCAAGGATCATTTCTTCAAAAGTGGAACAAAATATTTGTCATATCCTGTGTAATTGCAGTGTCTGTTGACCCCTTGTTCTTATACATCCCGGTAGTTAATGATAACAACTGCCTTGAATTGGATAGAAACTTGGAAATCACAGCAAGTGTCTTGCGTTTCTTGACAGATATTTTCTATATTCTTCATATCATTTTTCAATTTCGAACTGGTTTTATTGCTCCTCCATCTAGAGTATTTGGAAGGGGTGTTTTGGTGGAAGATCCGTCGGCAATAGCCAAGCGATATATATCATCATTCTTCCTAATTGACATTCTTGCTGTGCTTCCCCTTCCTCAGGTATTGTTCAATTGTGGTTAGCCTTGGCATGGTTGGCCTCTCCAGTCTCTCTGCCTTTAACCTCTTTCGCTTGTATGGAAGCAGCAAGGGAAATAGTAATAGAATCTGATAGATTCAATTGCAGCCTTTATTTTGATGTGGTTAGCCTTTAGTGTGGGCTTTGTAAATGTTTATCATATGCATGTAATAAATGCAAGACATGTACTCTATATGCTACTTCTGTGACTAAAATTCCAGCGAAGAACTCACCTAGCTTGTTTGAATCTCCACCTTTTCATGTGGCATGTATTTTTTATTCTTAAATTTAAATTTTCATCTATAAATCTCATTAGAATGCATTAAATATATTATAATTTAAAAATAATTTTAAATTTATAAGAATAAAAATTTGATAAAATTTTATTAGGTTAACGATGGATTAATGATTGATTTATGATAGAAATAATAGTGACGGATTAGTGACAAAAATATTAGTGATTGATTAGTGATGGAACAATAACAAATGATTGATGGATTTTTCGTCACTAATTCATCACTATTAGTGACGGACTAGTGACAAAAGTTTTAGTGACTAAATTTTTGTCACTAATCCATCACTAAATTATGATGTAATAGTGATGGAAATATTTGTGACGGAATAGTGACGGAATAATGCGTGATGGATAGTCCGTCACTAATCCGTCACAATTTAGTGACGAAAAATATGTTCCGTCACAAATTTTTGACTGAATATTTCATCACAAATCCGTCACTATTATTTTGTAACGGTCCTCTTTTCGTCACAAATCCGTCACTACTATTTTGTGACGGACCTCTTTCCGTCACTAAATTTTAGTGACGGCAAAAATGGTGACGATAAGATTTTCGTCACTAATCCGTCACTAAACCCAATTTGTGATGGAATAGTGATGGAAGTTTTTGTCACTATTATACTATTTTCTTGTAGTGATATCATAAAATTGACATAAAATATGTTAGCATTCTTATTGCAACAATTATTGTTTTTCTAGTAAAACAAATTTTTAGCATATTTTTTCCTGCTAATTAATGCTGAAACAATAAAAAAAAATTCGAAGAAGTAAATCAAAACCCCAAACACCTTCTCAACGTTTGGAATTTTGCCCACAATTTTTTGAGCTTTAGCCACATCATTGGACAATATTTTGAAAACTATATCAAGAAATAGAAACGAAAAAAACTACAGATTCATTCTAGCATAAAATGAAAAGAAAACAAAAGAAAGGTTAATAAGAGTGTACGAGAAAAATTATTGACTAAAGCATAACCTATGGTGTTGTCTTTGGGCAGAAAATGGTTCACCCCTTCATAACATTCATGAGTTATGTGTTGAGCTTAGACTAATTAGTATAAGTGTCAAAAGGATGGTCTTGCTCATTGCAACGCATGAGCCTCCTGTCCATAACAAACAACATTATCTGTTCCATGGAAAAAGAGCAGTATAAAGGGGAAATCACAACTAATTGCTTTAATATTAATTCCAGTGCAGCCTCCCTTCCATGTACAAGGCTTAACAAAATGGAGGAAAATTACAAGTGGGGTAGAATGACAGCAATAAGGTCGAACAAATACTAACTGAACGAGGCAATGCAACATCCAAGGGCCCTCTTTCCTTTCCTCCAGCTTTACTTCAGTTTCCAAACAATAAATCATATCCCATGAGAATAATTTCATCGTTCTGCCTATTCACTTATACTGCAGCCCTGAACATAAGGATGATCATACTTGATGTATTTGGATCAGTAAGGCCAGTATTTAGTCACTGCCAGTTCCAGCCATGGCTTCATGTTCCTGTTATAGTGTATTATTGCTGCAGCATTTTCTATCTCTGAGCGATCAACACTAGGGTTGTACCCAAACCAAGGACATGCCATGATTTGTCCAGCAGATGTGTCAATTTATAAAATGTTAACAGTCCGGCGAAAGAGTACCAAGTTTCCAAAGGACCCTGCCTTCGTTCTAGTGAGAACCAGAAAAAAAAAAACTAGTTAGTAACACCATAAAGAGATTGCTAATTGGTCTAGCAATGTTTGTCTACTTGAGTTTCAATGCATTACATTGAAAGTAGATGTGTAATTGGCATTCGCACTAGTTGTTAAATGCATGAGTACACATTTTCTCTCAAGAGTCGGACTATAATATTGGAGCTAAAAATGATCCTGAAACGTTTTCATAAGCCATGAATTGTAAGGAATCCAATTTATGGTATGATGCTATGAAAGATGAGATGATTCTATGGCATTTAATGGAGTCTGGAATCTTGTTGAGTTGTCTGATGGAGCAAAAGCCGTTGGCTGTAAATGGATCTTTAAGACCAAGAAAGACTCGTTAGGAAATATTGAGCGATATAAGGCAAGACTCATTACTAAGGGATTCACTCAAAGGGAGAAAATTGATTACAAGGAGACATTTTTTCTGTATCTAAGAAAGATTCTTTCTGCATTATCATGGCACTTGTAGCACATTTTGACTTAGAGCTGCAATAAATGGATGTGAAAACTGTATTTCTCAATAAAGATATAGAGGAAGAGGTTTATATGAAATAACCTAAAGGTTTTTCCTTTAGTAATAATGAGCAACTGATATGCAAGCTTAAGAGATCTATATATTGATTGAAACAAGCCTCTCGACAATGGTACTTAAAATTTTATTATGTGATTTCTTCATTTGAATTTGTAGAGAACATCATGGATCAATGTATATATCAGAAGGTCAGTGGGAGTAAAATATATTTTATGATCCTATATGTAGATGATATTTTACTTGCAACCAATGATAAAGGTATGTTACATGAGGTGAAATAATTTCTCTCTGAAAATTTTGACACGAAAGATATGGGTGATGCCTCTTATGTCATTGGCATTAAAATTCAGAGAAATAGATTTCAAGATATTTTAGGTCTATCTCAAGAAACCTATATCAACAAAATCTTAGAGAGATTTCGGATGAAAGATTGTTCATCGAGTATAGCTCCCATAGTTAAGGGTGACAGATTCAATTTGAATAAGTGCCCAAGGAATGACCTTGAGAGGGAGAAAATGAAAAACACTCTATATTAGAGTAATCCAGGTTTAGACCACTGGAGAGTTGCTAAAAGGTTATGAGGTACATATCTGACTGCTACCTCTACTATATATGCAAGCAAAGTTCATTGCTTGTTTTGAGGCTATATTACACGGTGTATGATTGAAGAGTTTCATCTTAGGGCTTAGAATTTTTGATTCTATTGCTAGGCCAATTAAATTGTACTATGATAATTTACCTGCTGTATTTTTGGCTAAAAACCATAAGATTGGTAGTCGAAGTAAACACATCGACATTAAGTATTTAACCATAAGAGAACGTGTTAAAGAAAATAAAGTGGTCATAGAACATGTTAGCACTTAATTGATGATAGTTGATCCTTGACTAAAGGCATGCCAATTAAGAATTTTAAGGATCATATGGTACGAATGGAAGTTGGTCCTATGATATAATTTAGTTGCATAGATAACAACTTGTACAATGAAACTCTTTTATGGTTGTGATGTTTTTTCACATTCAGTTATTTAGTGTACACATTTATTTTGTGATTAGCATCATTAAGTTGGACCTACAATAAATATGGGGTTTATTCATTAAGTTATATAGGTTTATGTTTGAAAAATATAATACATTGTGATACATGGTAAATAATACTTGATTTTAAGAGGACCTATTGCCATGATTCATGTATTCTGTTTCTTACTATAGTAATAGAATATACGGATCAAGTGGAAGAATGTTGGTTTTTTCTCCATTAAGCGTATCGGTTAGATACGATTAAGATGGTCCTATATTTCGATATTGAGGGATTACATGAATTCAAAATTTGAATCCATGATTAAGATAAGCATCCCTCAACCATATCCGTTTGAAGCACCCTCTCTGATGGACAGATAGGCATAAAGAAATATAAAAATGGAAAGGTTCCTATGCCCGATCTCTACATGAGAAAGTTTACACCATCGTTGAGAGAGACCGTAAGGTGTGGAAGAGCCTTACCTTCATTTGAAAGAAAAGTTAACCTATTTTTATGGAGCAATGGCTGGAGGTATTTATGTATCGATCATGATTTACTTTATTTTTTATGATAAATATATTGGTCCCATATTTTTGCATATATGATAAGGATCAATATATTTAATTTTAGTCCATCATATCAATGGTCAGTAATTCCATATAAACATTCAGCATTAACAGCTTATCTCCTCAGAGTTGCCATACATGAAGGCAAGTTCTGCCTATTGAATATGTTATAGGAATCTGACGTAGTGAGATTATGTGTGAAATAGATTTAAGCAGATGATATGTTTGAAAGGGTTACCCACAGGCAATATATGACCAAGAAATACTATAGACTGATCACATTGATTAAACAAATAAAAATGAAAGATAATGAAGATAATAATTCACAGATCCATGGCAATGAATGAGAACTAGAGATGCATTTCTGCAGATTGATATGATTCCTGCGTGCCTATAAATTAAGGAAATATCAGAGGGGTAGCATCAACAATGTTGACTGTATAGATTTGAATGAAGAAAGTGCAGGAACACTGCACTACAAGATTAGCTATGATGGTGCTTAAATTAAGGATAAATGCAATAATGAGCCAAAATTATTATTCATAGCTAATGATGATTAGTTAAGGCAGTCATGGCCCTTGAGGATATAGGAATTTACATATCATAAGATAGATAATGAAGAGGCATCCTATGAAACGATGAATAAATACTTTTCAAAATTCACCAAATATTGTGTTAACCAAAGAAATAACTAATAAATGAAATAATATAGAAAGAAAGTGCATGTTTGTAAACATAGATGGCAGGCCTAAACACAATGGTAAGATTGCTCCATCATGACTTGGGGGTTACAGATTCAAAATATGAAAGCATCTTCTCTACACGTAAAGGTAAGGTTGTGTTCATCTGACCTCATAATGGAAGGTACCTCATGTACTAAAACACCTCTTGATATAGATAAACATAAATACAGTAAAGCATATGCATGCATGTGCCAATCTATAAATAATCGATCTGTGTGATATATGTGGATCTAGAGATAACCATAAAAAATTATATCAGTATGATTAAATGCACAAAAAAAAAACACTAGAAGAGCCATAATTAACATATACAGTCCATGACAACAATTTCGCTCTCAAGGCCCAATCTCTATAGCATGATAATTTATGTGCATATGTGTACATAATATGCAATTAATTTTGGAAATGTAATTAAACAAAAAGCTTATATAGACTCGCATATTCTGCCACTTGTGATAAATTCCAGTTATATCTTTCTTCTTCCATTCCTTGAGATAAAAAACATTCATTCCATAGGCCCAACCACATGCATTGTGATCAAAGCTTCAGGCACTATGCGGATTTGAGAAATTGAGATACTTATCAAAGCAGTGGAAATTTTCACCACAGGTCTCCACTGCACCATTCACATTTCCATTAAGATATACATACCACAATCATGTCAAATCCTTATAGATAATGCTGTTATCATCAAGAAACAGGATCTTATCTAACTTGGGATAAACCTGTGGGAGGTAGAATCTTAGATGATTCAGCATAGATAGGTATTTTGGGTTTCGGTTCTTTGAATTGGAAAAGCCTGCAGAGAAAGTTGTTGGATGATCAGCCTTGAAGTAGTGTTCTTTCATTGCAGCAGACTCAAGCTGCCTCAAAACTAGACAGTATGAAGAGTTCAACCATTTAAACTCATCCATGTTTTCTACAACAGATACTTGGTACAAACTGGATAGTATTCTCTCTCAATCTCTATGGCAGAGAGATCAAAGTTATATAAGTAGATCAATATATACTTGGTACAAACAAGAAGTTAAAGCCTTGTTTAGCAATATTCAGAACAAATTACAGGCCAGTAACTTTCTTAATCTAGTGGAACAATATGAATATTTTACTTTCGTAGTTTAAATGACAACAATAGTATTGTTAATATAAGATCGAGTTACCTTTGGGCTAATTTTGCCAGTGAGTCAAGAAGTTGACATCCATCTACATTGCAAAACCCATCAAATTATTTATTCAAAAAATTGTACTTGAATTGTGCAACTAAATAATAAAAAAGAGAATGAAAAGAGAAGCTAGTTGTTTACCTGAGTCATCTTTAAGCTCTTTGTCCTTTTTCTGTATACCACCTAATACATCATCATTTTTTAATTTAACTTGGGAAATCTTGTGTTCAGAATTTGAAGCAATCTGAAGTTGCTTCAAGACGTCAAAGATGACATGATTAATAGGAACATTGTTGCCAATTTATTCAATACATACAAATACTTAGATAAAACAGAAAGAATAGTTACATATGTTGAAGTCTGATTATTCTGGTCAACATCAACTAGTCCATCAACTTGCCATGAAGAAGACACATGATTTTTCTAAAAAAATCAAGACTCAATGGCCCCAAGTCATGTCGGCTTGTAGATATTGAATCTATAACCTGTTAAAATGAAATGCATAAGATTGATGCTGCCTTTTCAAGAATATATCATCATTTTCTGTGAGAGAATAATGTTGTTCATGCAGCAATGTAGTGCACAAGAGAACAAAGTTGTTCATGTTGCATCATAAACTAGGAAAGGAATAGAAGAAAAAAAAAAGCATAATAAAGGACAAGTTTATTTAAAAAAATAAAGAAGAAAAGGACTTTATAAGTTGTACTTGAAAATTAGATAACGAGAGTATCCCAAGAGAAAGGAGAAGTGCAGAAACAGAGGAAAGGGAAATCCTTTCCCTAAAAAAAAGAAGAGTTGTGAAGTATAAAAAAAGAAAATGCAATTTAAACTACATGATTAAATATATATTTTCCACAATGCTCAATCCAAATCATGCAAAGAAAATCAATAATAAAATATAATATATGTAGGCATGCAATCATAAAAACATATTACATAATAGTAGAGTACAAAAGTCCTCTGCTAGTCCAATAACTCCTTGATGCAAGATAATTAGTCAATGATCATCTATAATTCGGCATAAACAATTAATTAGTTTTGGTTATATTTACGAAAATGCCTCTACTTTCGATGACTAATTATCATTTAAATATCATTATCAAAACTAGACTCGTTGCTAATCATCATGTTTACCAAGTTCATTCAATCCATTTTATTCCAACCCACACAAATCTTTAGGTGAAATAAAGATCAGATTTTGCATCTCTAAATACAGATCTGAACCAATTGTGTGATATTAGCCAAATCCTACGAATTCTATAGTTGAATCCTAAGGTTCTCATCCAAATTTAATTAAACTAATCATCCTAAGAGACTGAATCAACTTGAACTACTTGGTTCACTGGTTCAGGCCCAACCCATTAAGAAGGCAACAACCTTCTTCTTCTTTCTCCCCATGCCCGAAGTTCCCCAAGGCCCGCTCCCAACTCCCGCTGCCGACGCCACCCCGCTTGTCGCAACTACGATGGCGGCGGCGACCTCCTCCAGGGAGGTCCCCGCGTTCGGCCCCACACCCTCCACCTGACATCTCTCTCACTGATTTGCCTTCTCCATCTTTCTCCACCTCCCGACGGCCCAGCCATCGCCGGCACCCAAGCCGTTTCCGGCTTTCCTTCCCGTCACCCGTTCCCCACCAATGAAGGGCAGTGGTGCTCACCGCTAGTTTCGGTAGCCTCCCATGGCCGGACCTGGCCAAAGCAAGCGAGAAGACGCTGTCTTCTCCCCAACCAGCAGCCTCTTTCCTCATCACCGGCCACCATGGCAACGGCGAGCGGCGGTGACACTCTCCTCCCTCCTGCGATCTTCTCCGACAACGGCAGCCCTCACACCTCCCAAAAATCCCACTATTTTCTCAGTTGAAACAGAAAAATAGAGGAGGAAAATTTTACCTCTGCCTTGCCGGGGTCAGCCACGATGATCTGAACTTACCCGAAGGTTCGCCTAGCTCTGGTGATACTCCCCTACTCTTTAATTAGAAAATCTTTCACCCTTCCGGTCGGAATTGAAGAGATTGTCATGAAACAGAGCTTTGAGAATGAAATAGTAGAAAAGTGCGCGATAAGTTTTCGGCCTCCCTACCACGGTGAAGTAGGTTCAAACTACACCCTCCAACAATGGTTCACGAGCACAGATGCAGGGAAAATGGGAGAAAAATAGAATGATCCAGTTCTCTCCCTCCACTACCAAAACACAATATCATCGCTGAAATTTTCTCTCTCCACCCACGGTGCAACCATTCTGAAACATGGAAGAGTATTAGGTTTAATTTAGTGCATTTGGAGTAAGATTTAATATAATTTAGCTTAACCTTAATCCTTGTTTCCTATTCATAATAGTAAACATATTAATCTTCTATGCCTCACTCTTCACAACAAAGTCTAATGCATTTATATCATAAATACAAAATATAAAATTACAACATGAAGCCATCTCTACATATGATCAGCTTGAGAAATATATGTTAGATTAAGAATTAAAAAGAAAAGCTATGGATGCTGACGAAAGGCATTGGTACTTTTAACAGTGCCATCATAATTTTCAAGTTCTGAGCTTCTGAAATGTAGCTTTTCAAAAATATTTGAAAACATGCTACTCACTTTTCAAAAACAATTTAAAGAAATAACAGTTTACAAACTGTCCTAAACTCACTTTTCAAACATACTAAGACTTGAGCATAGATCAGTAGTACGCCTGACCTTCGAGGATTGTCTTCTTGTCACATAGTTTGTGAATGTCAATAACTTTTCATAGAGCTCAAAGAACTGGCACAACATTCTCTCATCATATGACTTACCTTAAACACATTTACGAACGACTTTAGTTTAAAAGTTTCACATCAAGACTACTAAACTAGCAGCATCAAGCTTCCATCAGAGCAACCAAATCTGCAATATGTGAATTTACTGGCTAACTTGTTCATAGTGGGAACCATTACTGGGAAATTGCAGTTATATGTTTAGTAAGCAAGTCCTGCCATATGTTTCTTTCAAAACATGCAAAGGGGAGCTATTGTATCTAAAGACTAATCACCAAGAAAGGCAAGGTAGAAGAATTGACCTTGAAGGTAGCAAGAGCATTAGAAGCAACATCAAAGCTTGGAAGTTCCATCATACCCGAAGAATAATTCAAAGCTAGGTTATTCCAAGATGTATCTGAAAGAGCACTACAAAATCAAAATGCATGAAAATCAAAACCTATACGCTATAGGATGGATGATAAAGCATGGTGAAGATTGAGCACAAAATCAAATAAGTATGTTTGCATATACGCTATGGGATGGATAATAATATTTTAGAACTAGAAGTAACAGCAAAGCAATAAGAATGCACAAAATACAAAAAATAACCACATGAAGATACCCAGTCATCATCCTAATGGCATAATAGTAACAGGATACTACCTCTCTAATTTCATTCTTCAGAATAGCCACATATCCACAATATAATCTTCCATATGTAAACCATATCAATAAAACTAAAAAGTCCTTTAACATATCAAAGTCTATTTGTTTCTACAATCAGAAGCATAGATGCATCTAGATAGTTATTAGAATAACTAACTATATCCGTAATTAAGTAAATTCTAGCATTTGTATTTTTTCAGTTGAACTTTGTGGTTTACTATGTCAGATAATATTAAAACGAGGTATGACAAATGCTTATGCTTATTTCAAACAATAAAATAACATCAAATAACAAAACCTATCATTCAATTTTTACCTTCAAGATAACAGTTGTGGAGGATATTTTTATTGTCATTTTCCCTAATGCATCAAATGCAGTCAAAAGGTCAATTGTGCATGTATATGAATGAACTTGTTAACTACCTTATTTCTTTGTATTGAGAATATTTGTCATTTTTCTAACCGTAAGCTAATTATTTATATCATATCTGTCGTGAATGATTAATGATTAAAGATAGCATTTGCCCCTTGCATCAAAAAGAAAAAAAGAAAAAAAAGTAACGTAAACAATGTTAGTTGTGAGAATCATGAATTAGTGCATGATAATATGCATGAACAGTGTAGTATAGCCACCAACTCAAGAAATGCCATTGGTTAAATTTAGGATCTACTTTATGTAGGATGGACAAATATATCTTAACCTTGCCCTCCCCCTGGATTCCTTCAACAAGTACAAGAATGTGAGGGAACCTAAATAATCAGGCTCGCTTGCTTATTTATGCTTACAAGCAGACAATTATCAAGAGAAGAGAGGGAGATGGTATTGTACCTGATAAGCACTAAAATTAGTTGTCATTATACTGTAGATGCTCTTCTAAAGCAACGAAATAAAGGAAGAAATGTGCCATAGGAACTCCTCTTTGATATTACTCTAGAATAAGGGTGTTCCAAGTCCTCCGGGTATGGTCTTCCACTTTTATAGTACTGTCTCTCTAGGTTGGGGCATCCATCAATGAGCAGAAACTGAAGGCTAGGGAGTCGTTGTTGGAGACCTTCCGGGAGTAATTGTAGCAGATCACAATACGTAATTCTAAGACTCCGAAGTGCAGTGAGGGAGCCTAGATCTATTGGCAAAGAAGCCAGGTTGGGGCATCGTTCAATGTGCAAAGACTGAAGGCTAGGGAGTCGTTGTTGGAGACCTTCTAGGAGTGATTGCAGCAGATCACAATACGTAATTGTAAGACTTCGAAGTGCAGTGAGGGAGCCCAGATCTATTGGCAAAGAAGTCAGACCGCAACCCTCAATACATAATCTTTTAAGAGCAGTGACATGTTGTAGGCCATCTTCCGTCAAGGAACTTAGATTCCAACAGCTATAGACTTCCAATGATATGAGAGATGTTGGCAACTCAGGCAATTTCAGCAGAGCTTGACAACAAACAATTTTCAAATTTTCTAGGTTTGGTAAGAGTTCTCCATCCCCTGATGATGAGGAGGATGATGGCAAAGGTGAGGGGCCAATCAAATTTTTGCAACTTTCGATAGATAAACTCTTCAGTGAGTTCAAGCCACGGAACTCCTCCTTCGGCCAGTAGATCAGATTATCACAAGAATCTATTCTTAAATCTTGAAGAGAAGCAAGGTTCTTCCCGAACCCCAATGGAATATGCGTTCCTTCCATGAATAAACTTTTAAGAGACGGTAGCTCTGGCATGGACATCAAATTAGGACAATCGATGATTTCAAGAATTTCAAGGCATGGGAAAACCAGCGTAGCCTCTGCAGTTCCTTCATCCTTTAACCAGGACTTCAAGCTCTGCATCTTATGCAACTTCAGTCTCTTTAGTGAGGGAAATGCATGCACCGTACCATTACTTTCATTACAGCTGCAGATGTGCTTTACGTTATCCATTTTCTGTAAGTAGAATATAACGGCGGAAGATGTTCGCAGCCTGTGCAGAGTTCCAGATGGATTTCAACTAAATTTTGCAGCAATTGAGAGTCCTTCATCCACATGGGAAAGCTGGTACCCCCATAGCGAAAAATTATAAGTCGCTTTAAGCCAACATGGGGCCTAAGGCCCTCCAATACCTCTTCGGCATTTTCTATCGATGCAACATCTTCTCTTTTATCACGAAGCCCAAACCATTGACCTGTATCCCAGCATAATAGCAATGAGTAAAGGTTATATTTGGAATTAAGATCTGCTTCTTTAGCATCTGCTGTACTTTTTACATTTCTTAGGTTATATAGTTCTAACTCGCCACCAAGATTTAAGCCATTCAACTCATCTATACACCTTCCATTCTCATTGCCCACAATATATTTTGTTAATGTTCGCAGGTTCCTCAGTTGCCCCATACGTGTTGGCATGCACTCCAGACAATTACATCCATCAATATAGAGATGCCTCAGATTACTCATATTTTTCATACCATCAGGTAGCTTACGTAGCTCCCAACAGCCAGAGAGTTTCAGAGTCTGTAGATTGAAAAGTGTGCTGGTGGCTTCAGGCAATGCTTTAATTGGAATGTTGCAAAGGTCAAGATACCTCAAATGTTTTAGAAATCCAATTACATTTAACAATTTTGTGATATTAGCATAATTTAGTTTCAGTGCTCTCAAGGGAATAGACTTCAATGAAGCCCCAGTCACTGCAATTCCAGAAGAGGAATTTGGCGTCAGGAGAGTGCGAATGTTTGGGATATTATTTAGGGTCCTCTGTCCATTCAATTGAGACTTCAGAGGTATATACAAGTGACGGGTTTTCTTAGACATATGTTCCAGACTGCTAGGACATTCATCCCCCATGATGGATTGTGCCAGGTCATGCATGAGGTCATGCATCTTGCATGTTGTTGTGTGATGAGGTGCACCATTTCGTAGGTATTTATTATACTTCGCGCCTTCCTTAATGTCCTGAAAAAAGATCTCCAAGCCAACTCATTAAAAATCTCATTACCTTTGTCCTCCAACTCCTTTCCTTCATCAGACGGAATAAATCCATTAGCCATCCATAGCTGAATCAACCTTTCTTTTTCATCACATGATCCTTCGGAAATATGGCACAAAAAGCAAAACATTGTTTTAAATAGGAAGGCAAATCACAATAGCTCAACCTTAAAACTGATAAAATCTTATCACCAGCCTGCAAATTCCAGATCTCACTATTTTTCATGGACAACCATTCTGCTTCTTGGCTCTTAGAATGCATGAAGGCCCCACTACATTCACAGCTAAAGGCAACCCATCACATTTCTTGACAATTTCCTTACCAATGCTTAATAGATTTTGAGGCTCTTCCACTCCATCTTTAAAAGCTCTCTTCTTAAAGAGCGTCCAAGAATCATTCTCATTCAATTGCTGTGGGTAATGAGGGGGAATTGTGCCCATTCTGCGTGCTACCTCCTCAAGTCTTGTAGTCACAATAATCTTACTTCCTTCTTTACCTGTTTCTAGCAAGGTTTTCAATCCATTCCACCTTTCCCAATCATTGTTCCAAACATCATCTAATACAAGAAAATACTTTTTTCCACTTAAAACTTCTCGAAGTCGGCGTTGTAACAACTCCATGGTTGATATGTTACACTCTTCCCCTATAGCTGAAGTTATTATTGCTTTAGCAAGTTTTGCAACCTCAAACTCATCTGACACGCAGACCCATATGAGCAGCGGCTGGAAATGCTTCTCCACCCTCTTATCTTTATAAACCAATTGGGCCAGCGTGGTCTTGCCCAGACCACCCATGCCAACTATGGGAAGGACTGCAACATTCTGGCTATTATCGTCATCAAGTAACAATTTCACTATTTTTTCTTTTTCTTCCTCCCTACCAATGACAGTTGACTCATCAACGTAGGAGTGGGTTTGTGGCCTATCTCTATTTTGTGGTTGCATTGCGGCCGTGAAATGAAATTGGTGTCCCTCAGTTATGATTCTATTTATTTGGTCAATAATATCATTTAACTTTCGCCCGATCTGAAAACGAAACCAAACTGGATTATAAGAAGAAAAGAAGTTGCGAACCTTTTTCATCATATCAGCCTGATTCCCTGCCTTCATTCGCATTACATCCACATTGAACTCATCCAGAATGTCCTCTGCTTGGTAGGCTGCGTCCTTCAGTACTTCCAACCAGTGTTTCACATGATCCTCGCCTTGCCGCTCCTCTGCATTGCCAATTATGCATTGGATCGCCAACAGTTTTCTTTCAAGCTCTTCTAGCTTCCTAGTAATCCCCCACATCACTCCAAACTGTCGGAGAACTTGGTCCGTTGCCTTCTTCATCAACACCGATAGCAGAGCCGAGACAAGCACGTCCGCCATCGCTCCTTGGTGCAGTAGAGTCCCTCCAGTTTATTTGGGAAGAAGATTTGATTGAGCAAAAGAAAGTGGCTCAGTGGAGATGCTCCCGTTTCTTTTTACTAGATCTGTGGGTGCTCTCAAAAGTCATTGTGACAATGCGCGTGGAAAATCCTGGATCATTCCAAATTATTTTCTTTCACAAAACTATTTTGGTTCACAACATGTCAATTCAGTTAGATCAGATCAACTCTCTCCTATTTGGCTTATTGATTCAATCTGATGCATGTCATTTTCTCTTCCTTTATTATTTTTTTTTGAAATGTTCATTGATCACCAATAAAATCAGGCCATTTTCTCTTTCTTTATTTTGTTTTAAATGTTGATTAATCACTAAGAAAGCGCTACATTCCTTTTTCCTTTGACTTGTTCTCTTTCCTTTTTTTTTTTTACCTCTTTGACTTGTTTTCTTTCCTTTTTTTTCTCCCCTATTTGACATGTTTTCTTTCCTTTTTTTCTTTCCCTGTTTGATGCCTGTCATTTTCCTTTTTGTTTCTTTATTATTTTTTGAGAAGTTGATTGATGACAAAGAGAGCGCTGGATTCCTTCCTCTTTGACTTGTTCTCTTACCCCTTTTTTTTTTTCCTCTTAGACACTTTTTTTTCATTTAATGTGTTCAGTGTCTGCCGTTTATTCTTTTTCTTTTATTATTATTTTTTTCAAGAAATTGATTGATCACAAAGAAAGTACTCCATGAGAAGTCTAGATTTATATTTTTATTTTAGTGGCCTCCTAACCTCATTTGGTGCCTATCATTTCTTTGCCTATTTTTTTTTTTTTTTTTGGAATCCATGCCAGTTTAGTTCAAAAATAGGAGCCTGAAATTTAAAGTATATTTAAAATATAAATTAAGAGAAAGAAAGTCAATTCTTCCTCATCTTCTTAGATCTATGGCAAGCATCATACATAAGTTTAATTACCATATCTTTTCAATATTTTTTCTTAAAATCCAAGAGTCAATCTTAAGTTATCATTCAATATCTTTAAAATCTTTAATTAAAATTATCATTCAATGTCCCTAGGCCCTTACCTATTCAATATCTCCAAGCCCTTGCCCAATATCCTTATGCCGTTAAACTTTCAACTATGTATGATACCATCTAAGTTAAAAGCATGGTAGAAAAAACCTAATTAATAGGCTGTCACATAATCATAAAACTATCATTAGGATAAAGACTCTTCTATATATGCTAAAGTAGCTTGCTATAAGTGGCATTTGATTTTGGCATCCTCGTTGCATTGATAGTGTCTGCAGTAGATAGTGTCTGCAGAGGGCAAGCAAGCATGGGAGACGAAAAGGAAGAAAGCAGTAGTAGTAAAGACCCCACTGATGGTAGCCTAGATGTCTCCTAGTTTGACACCATCCGGGTACATGACACTCAAGACATAAGTTGTTGCAAGGCAGTTCAGGCAAAGAATCTTGAACATTTGGAGTGTTGTTATACAAGGGTGCTCCGATCTTGACGAACGATATCAAGGGTGGGTGCAACCGAGGCATGCTTCACACTATGAACGGCATCGATGCACGACCATCACCCTCTTCACTCATCTCAGCCAACATCTTCTTCATCTTCATCTTCTCACGCTGTTTCTCAGCTGCAGTTGTAGCTGTTTGTTATCACCACAGAGCTCTTAGAGGGTACAGCTAAATGCAATGATTCCGTTATAGGTTTTCTCTGCTTAATTTTCCTGATGTACTTTCAGGTTTGGATGTCTTATTAATTTGAGGGACTTGCATCAAATTCAAAGAAGAAATTAAGATCACTCTTCTTTATAGATTCACCTAATCGTCCCAGCTGAGCTTTTCAAGATCTTCTTTCGAGCTCCTCCTGCAGGGGTGTTGAGGCTAGAGGAGGAAGGTTCAAGGTGTTTTAAATCTCCTCGGCCTCTGCTGGTTGAAGATTGTGGGGAGGTGGCTCAACGGCCTCCCCCCGAATCACTCGCGATCACCTCCCCTCTTCCCTCAAACACTCGACTAATTCCTCGGTTGAGTCGGACCAGTCAAATGGACCCGATCTGGCTTAGCCAGGTCTCACAATTGCCATGGATGAAATCAAAGGGTTTGTTTGTGATCGGAGAGGGTTTTGAACACTGGCTCTATCATTATTGTAAGCCTTCCTATTATTTCTTTTCAATTTTTAAAAAAAAAAACAACAATGATTATCGAATATGTTTTTATTATTAGAAATATAAAAATAAAATTAAATTACTGCTTTTGTTTAAAAAATCACGGCAATGCCAAATATAGTTTAGTTAAATTTGTCAAGATCCAAAATATAGCTGATATAACTTAGATCTAGATCTAACTATCTCGAAATCTTAAATTAAATCCCCATCAATCTTCTTCTCTCCAAAACATCTTTCCTAATCAAGTTGATGAATCCTTACCTAAATTAGCCTCTCTCTTTTTTTTTTTCTTTTCATTTAGTTGTGTTTAACATTTTAATGAATAAATATTTTCACCATGTTTCTAAGTTTATCATTCATCTATGCTTTAAAATTATGGTTTGATTCATGTGAATTACAAAAAAAAAAGATATTCACAATATTAAAAGTTCTATTATCTAAAAGTATTTATTGAAGTAGACAATCCTTTGATTGTATTTGAAAAGTTTATTAATCTTGTTTTTAATTATCAATTATTATATAATTGGTTGCAAGAAGATTGCTAAAGTTTTAAACTTCAATTATATATCTGATTTTTTCTTTCTTTCTAATTCCAATGTGGACCTAGATTTTTTTTTAAAAAAAAATAGATCTAGGCCATGAGATTGATTCCAACCTGACTTGAATGGCAAATTAGATATTTTATCTTTTAATTGACCTCACTCAATTCAATTTGATCAGTCAATAAGTTAGGTATTAATCCAAAATGATGCTATCAAATCAAACTTAATCAAGTCTTGATCAAGCACGTCCAATCTGATCCCACATATTTGGGGCCATAATAGTGACTGCATTTAGTATTAGTGATAGGTGGTCCAATCTAACTCTAAATATTTGAGGATATAATAGTGACTACATTTATTATTAGTAATTTGCGGGATAGTAACAAGATTGACAAAGAATTCATGCTATAGTTGATGGCTAGACCCTTTCAAAATTTCTATACTATAGAGAAGAAGCTCTATTATCATAAATTGAGAGTTTTAAATTTTCATTAAATTTTTGAGTATAATGGATCATCAAGATCAAGGACTAATAAAGTGATCAAGAACAATGAATAATTGGCCATGGAATAAATTTTCAAGAACAATTAAATTTTCAAGAATACTAGATCCGAGCCCATTTAAATGGAGCATACTGACCATTCCGCCTGGTCCTTAATTTCTTTTAAGCAGCGGTGGCGATGACACGTTGATAGAAAAGGATGAGTAATTATTGTTTGCAATATGCATCTACTAGCTGGCTGGTAAATGTGATTATGAATTATCATGTAAAGAATCTACCATGCCGCAAAGATTCTTACTTTTTTTTAGCGTTGGAACTTCCATCCTATCCTCCAGCTGGTCTTAAAATAAAAAAAATGGTCCTCCTTTAGTTTCAGTTCGCCACCATTTTCTCCAAAGGTGTTATTTTTAACCATGGTTTCATTATAGTTTCATAATCATTCCTTCAATGATGACTCAACTATCCAAAATTAAAAATAAATTAAGAATATGGTTCTGAGACTGAGATTAACCACTGAGATAAAAAAAAAATCTTATATATATATATATATATATATATATATATATATATATATATATATATATATATATATATATATATATATATCTTCATAAACATTTGCTATTTATTCTTTCTCATGGAATGAAAGTTGCATTTAGCGAGACTAAACTCATATTTGCATTTCTTGTAGCCTTCAAATCATTAAATTTTTTATTACATAGCAAATATGATCGGCTAAAATTATGAGTAATCTTTGTCATGCATTCAACTGGGCAGAAAAATCAGATTAGGATTGACATTTGCGCTCACTTAAATCCAACGTACCATTTAATTAGCTAGCTCGTAGACATGATGCCATCTTCTCTCAATTAAGGGTGAGAACGAGACGTTGATAAGGAGTGAAAGCACTTATTCCATTTTTTTTTGAGAATATGCTTCAAAAAAAAAAAAGTAGCTAGAAATATTTAAAGATAACTGCAATTAAAACTTGGAAAGGTCGTAGCTTCAACTAAAGCAAACTGATAGTGATGAAACAAATTAAATAAAGAGCAGAAACAAAAAATCAAACAGATGAGAGGAAAATACATTAAAAATAAATAAATATATACAAAATCATCCATAGGACAAGTATATATGTACAAAATCAGCCTCTTCTGTATGGATAAGTATCAAAATTATAGCTTACATGTCATCATTTGTATGTATCTCCATCTCTTGAAGCTATATACCAAGATCTATAAAACAATAGTGAAACAAATATCCTTTTAAAACATATTACATGGGCATAGGTTTCACTCTCAATTAATGATGCATTCTCCCATATATTAATGAAATAAGGGGCCAGGCCTGAAAAATAAGACTAGCTAATAATAAGTAAAAAAGTTTTTACTTTTTACTTATTATTTTTTAGACAGAAGGCAGTTGCGTATGGCACCGCACTATCTTAACAGTTTCCCTGAGCAGTTGTACACCACTAGAAGAGCCGAAGGTTACAGCCTCCAATGACAGCAGACACCGAACCTCTATTGGAATGTCATCTGACAAACGCTCACCATCAACTATCCACTGCCCATGAAAATGATGGCGTCCGCTGTCAATAGGGTGGCCAAACGGAGATCGGCGATGATCCGACGGTTGCGATCATCGAAGCCATGATCCCGATCGGCCACGACCGATCTCGGACCGTGGCGATCGGTCCGATCGGCGACGATCCGACGGTTGCGATCGATCCAAGCCCTGATCCCGATCGGCCACGACCGATCTCGGACCGTGGTGATCGGTCCGATCGCTGACGATCCGACGGTTGCGATCGATCCAAGCCCTGATCCCGATCGGCCACGACCGATCCTGGATCGTTGCGATCGGTCCAAGATTGCGGATGATCCACGGTTGCGATCGATCCAAGCCCTGATCCCGATCGGCCACGACCGATCTTGAACCATGGCGATCGGTCCGATCACCGACGATCCGACGGTTGCGATCGATCCAAGCCCTGATCCCGATCGGCCACGACCGATCTTGGACCGTGGCGATCGATCCGATCATCGACGATCCGATGGTTGCGATCGATCCAAGCCCTGATCCCGATCGGCCATGACCGATCTCGGACCGATCGCTATTTAACATAATTTTTTTTTAAAAAACATTACGATGCAGAGGGTTGCATCATAATTTTTTAATATGATAATTATATATATAAAAATTAATTTTATTTAAAATAATTGCGACGCAACAAGTGCATCGCTAAATTATAACATAATTTTCTAATTTTCTGATTTATTACGTCGCTAATGCATCGTTATTTAACATAATTAATTTTTTTAAAAATATTACGACGTACTGAATTGCGTCGCAATATTTTTTTCTCATATATTTTATAAAAATTATTTTATTTAAAATAATTGCGACGCATATATTTGTCACTAAATAAAAATTATTTTTAAATTTTTTGGTTTATTGCATCGCTAATGCATCACTATTTAATATAATTAAATTTTTTTAAAACATTGCGATGCACTGTGTTGTGTCGCAATTATTTTTTTTCATATTTATACTTTATAAAATTAATTTTATTTAAAATAATTGCGATGCAGTATGTGCGTCACTAAATTAAAAATAATTTTTTTAATTTTCTGGTTTATTCCGTCGCTAATTCATCGCTATTTAACATATTTAATTTTTTAAAAAACATTGCGACGCACTGAGTTGCGTTGTAATATTTTTTCCTAATATTTATATTTATAAAAATAATTTTATTTAAATTATTTGTGATGCAATTGGAGCGTCGCTATATTAAAAATAATTTTTCTAATTTTTTGGTTTATTGTGTCGCTAATGCGTCGCTATTTAACATATTTAATTCTTTTAAAAACATTGCGACGCACTGAGTTGCATCGCAATATTTTTTTCCCCATATTTATATTTTGTAAAAAAATAATTTAAAAATATTACGACGCATTATTTGCGTCGCTAAATAAAAAAATTAATTTTTTTATTTTTGGTTTATTAAGTCGCTAATGCGTCGCAATGTTTTATTGTCACGGAGGCATCGCAAAGTGGTCGCAATTTAGCGACGCATAATTGCGTCGCTAAATTTGCGTCGCTATTTCAGTATTTTCTTGTAGTGCTTTTTGTCCGTTATCAGACAAGAATATCTGAAGATCGAAAATCTTCTGGAAGCGAAAAATAAGGAGATCTTTGAACAGGTATAAAAGCCCGCACTCATAAGAAGGGAAGGATTCTGAACCCTAACTCCCTAGCTTTCTTTTGCTAGCCAATTTTCTTGTCTGTTCCCGAGTGACTGACTTGAGCGTCGGAGGGTCCCACCGGTACATCCGGTCTCTAGGGACTTTTCTTGCAGGAGTCCGATGAGGAGGACCTCCGTTTCCCTGACGTTCAAGGAAGGTGACTCGGCATCAATAGATTGGCGCGCCGGAAGGGGGAGAGAAAGCAGAGTTATGTGATACTAAGCTACAAGCTCTCGCTCCCTCTACGACAATAATGGAAGCTTCCGCTAGTTATGCTGGGGGCACCCTCAACAAGCTGAGCAATAAGATGCTAGTTCTCTGTTCCACCATCACCACCAGTTCATGCCATTCAAGCAAAACACCGTGCCACCCTCACCCTGAAGATCCAAGCATTAACGACAGTTGTTCAAAGGATATGGGAGCGATATTCCATGGCCGCGTGGCAACAAGCTCAGGAGCAAGAGCAACCTCAAACTCAAGCTCAACGGCAATTTAAGGCTCAGGCTCGTTAGCCAGCAAGAGCGCCACTCCTTGCCACCCAAATCCTAACTTCTAGTCACCTCAAGTATTTATGGGCATTTTTATTCCTGGCAGTGATAAGCTAAGACATGCTGATGTTATTAATGCAAGGTAGGAGATGAGGACAAAGGGCTTTGACTATTGACTCTATCTACCCCCTCTCTCTTTTTCTGCTGCACCCAGAGCCAATCGAAGCCCAAGACCTCCTACGGATTCCATTCCATCTACCCTCGGATTTCAGCGCTGGTACCCCCCACCCTCAATCAACATAGTTATCTGGGGGGCAGATCATCAACTTAGCAGAAGGAGAGAGAGACCGTGGAAGCTAGAGGGCCCCTTGCCTTGAACCAATGTGGAGGCTGCCCGAATCCTGATAACTCCCAGCAACATCCTCTCCTAATCGTCCGACTTCAGCGGACACTCCCGATCGCTCGTCTTCAATGGCCGCTGGCTGCCCGGGCTTCCCTCGGCGACCTCTGGCTCCCTAGTCCGACTCCGACTCTCGTCCGTGGCTCCGCTCTAGTGTCCCCGATCTAGATCCCATCTCTGTCTTTACTGCACTCCGAAGATGGGTCCCCAGCTTCATTTCGGAGAGGAGCTGGTCATCAACCAACTCCAGGCTCCGTCCCAACTTGATTCCCTGGGGGCAGACCACCAGCAGGCGAAAGTGCTCAAATCCGCAGAAGGAAAACAGAGGTGCTACAAGAGCTAAGTACGCTGCATTTAAGACAGTTTTCTTTCATTGATACTTAAAAATATCATGCAGGAAAGACCAACCTTGCATCAGCATTCAAGACCAATGTACCATTGGCACCGAAGACTGGTGTACCACCGGATCCAAAAAGCCCGATGTACCATCGGCACTCAAGCCCGACTCCGGTCGGCACTCAAAGCTCGATGTACCATCGGCACTAAAGCCCGAGGCCAGCTCAGCACAAAAGGTACCTGACGACTCTCAACTCTCAGGTCACCCTTCAGGGTTAAAAAGGCACCTGACGACTCTCAACTCTCAGGTCACCCTTCGGGGTTAAAAAGGCACCTGACAACTCTCAACTCTTAGGTCACCCTCCGGGGTTAAAGGCTCCCGAGCATGGTCCCATCCCAGTGACTCTCGAGTCACCCTCCGGGGTTCAAAAGGCTCTCGATGGCCTCAACTTTGCCTCAGCGGCTTCGTCACAGCCTTAACGGCTTCATTTCAGCCTCAGCGGCTTCAACTTTGTATTAGCGGCCAACGGCCAATCGGGTAATACCTTTGTTTAAATTATACGCTTGCAACATATTGTTGGTTACTTTCAGCCATCAAGAAGCCCCAAGCCAACTCACAGCTGGGAGAAGCCAACTCCTCAGCTCACAGTTGATGGGCACCCACCTCTAAACTTCATGCCAAAAGTAAAGAGCCCCTCCAAGCTCACCAATGAACGCCACAAATGTGGAGCCTCCCAAAATGAAGTAGAAGGAGACAAATTCCTCCAACAAAAAGCTAAGTACACTACACTTTAAGAAAAAGTTACTTTTCATTAGTATCTAAATGCATTATGGGAAAACCAACCATTCAAAAGGCTCTCGATGGTCCTGTGATCAAAAGGTCACCCCCGGGCCGGCCGCGAAACCCCCACGGCGGTTCAAGACCTATGATTCCAGCGACCTCGAGTCACCCCTTGCGCCGGCCATGAAACCCCCAAGGCAGTTTCGGAGTAGTTCGACGATATGGCAGCTAACGGATACCACTCGGCCTGGCTAGCATACGCCCTGAGTCGGTTCAAATCCCTAACAGCCCGTACCCGCTCGAGTTGCCTCCCGAACCAGCACACAGACACTCGAGGCAATTTTATTTCAGCCCCCATGGCTTTATTTCTGCTTCGGCAATTTTATTTCAACCTCAACGGCTTATCTCTGCCTCCGCGGCATTATTGCAGCCTTAACGGCTCCCTCTGCCTCAGGAGCATCATTGCGGCCTCATTGGCTCTTTGCCTCAACGGCATGAGGACGGGGACCCACATCCAAACTTCATGTTAAAAGTTAAAGACCCAAAGTCAGGTAGGGATCAGCCACTTGGGAGGTGACGCCCCTTTCACCTTGCTGGAGTGGGCCCACTTCGTCTTAGGGGTGAAGGGGCATCTAATGTGGCTGATCCAGCACCGTCAGGGTAACCGTAAAGGAGACTAACGGGGTCCCACTTCAACATCCGAGGCCAACCACCGAGGCCAACCTCTGAGGCCAATCTCCGAGGCCAACCTCCGAGGACAACATCCGAGGTCAACCTCTGAGGCCAGCTTATAGCTACGAGCCACCTAGCATGCCCACGTGGCCCGCCGCTCGCCTGCTATAGTGCATCGCCATGCCCCATTAAGACGTATGGCCCACCATGCACTCGTAACAGTGCATGGCCATACCCCATTATGGTACGTAGTCCATCACTCGCCTGCAACCACGTATGGCCATATCCCATGATGGAGTACGATCCATCACTTGCTTGTGGCTGCATGCAGCCATACCTCATAACGGCGCGCGTTTGGTACAACCATAGCCACCCGACACGCATGATACCATATTGGCGGGTGACAAATCAAATAGGACGTCTCTGACGCACAGTAATGATACAGCCTGACATTGTCAGCCCCTCCCTTTTTGTCTGTTATCGGATAAGAAATCTGGAGATCGAAAATTTTCTGGAAGCAGAAAAAGGAGGAGATCTTTGAACATGTATAAAAGCCCGCACTCACAAGAAGGGAAGGATTCTGAACCTACCTCCCTAGCTTTCTTCTGCTAGCCAATTTTCTTGTCTGTTCCCGAGTGACTGACTTGAGTGTCGGATGGTCCCCACCGGAACATCCGGTCTCTGGGGACTTTTCTTGGAGGAGTCCGGCAAGAAGGACCTCCGTTTCCCTGACGTTCAAGGAAGGTGACTCGGCATCAACACTATGCGTGTGGAATATCCGAGGGAGCGTTCACACCGTATTCTTTTTTCATAAAATTATGACTATGCGTGTGGAAAATCCTAGAGCATTCATACCGTGTTATTTTCTTCACAAAATTAATACTATGCGTGTGGAATATTCGGGAGTGTTCACACCGTACTCTTTTTTTTCATAAAATTGTGACCATGCATGTGGAAAATTCTGGAGCATTCATACCGTGTTATTTTCTTTCACAAAACTATTACTATGCGTGTGGAATATCCGGGAGTGTTCACACCATATTCTTTTTTTCATAAAATTATGACTATGCGTGTGAAAAATCCTAGAAAGTTCATACCGTGTTATTTTCTTTCACAAAACTATTACTATACATGTGGAATATCCAGGAGCGTTCACATCGTACTCTTTTTTTTCATAAAATTGTGACTATGCGTGTGGAAAATCCTGGAGCGTTCATACCATGTTATTTCTTTCACAAAATTAATACTATGGTGTGGAATATCGGGAGCATTCACACCGTACTCTTTTTTTTTCATAAAATTGTGACTATGAATGTGGAAAATTTTGGAGCATTCATACCATCTTATTTTCTTTCACAAAACTATTACTTTGCGTGTGGAATATCCGGGAGCGTTCACACCGTATTCTTTTTTTTATAAAATTATGACTATGCATGTGGAAAATCCTAAAAAGTTCATACCGTGTTATTTTCTTTGACAAAACTATTACTATACGTGTGGAATATCCAGGAGCGTTCACATCGTACTCTTTTTTTTTCATAAAATTGTGACTATGCATGTGGAAAATCCTGGAGTGTTCATACCGTGTTATTTTCTTTCACAAAATTAATACTATGCATGTGGAATATTCGGGAGCGTTCACACCGTACTCTTTTTTTTCATAAAATTGTGACCATGCATGTGAAAAATTCTGGAGCATTCATACCGTGTTATTTTCTTTCACAAAACTATTACTATGCATGTGGAATATCCAGGAGCGTTCACACTGTATTCTTTTTTCATAAAATTATGACTATGCATGTGAAAAATCCTGGAAAGTTCATACCGTGTTATTTTCTTTCACAAAACTATTACTATACGTGTGGAATATCCAGGAGCGTTCACA
The DNA here is from genome assembly GCA_900491605.1 of Calamus simplicifolius. Lineage (NCBI taxonomy): Eukaryota > Viridiplantae > Streptophyta > Magnoliopsida > Arecales > Arecaceae > Calamus > Calamus simplicifolius. The sequence goes on from UESW01004506.1 coordinate 669,339, forward strand.
TCATACTCTTTTTTTCAAAAACTGTGACTATGCGTGTGGAAAATCTTGGAGCGTTCATACCGTGTTATTTTCTTTCACAAAATTAATACTATGGTGTGGAATATTCGGGAGTGTTCACACCGTACTCTTTTTTTTCATAAAATTGTGACTATGCATGTGGAAAAATTCTGGAGCATTCATACTGTTGACGCCGAGTCATGTTCTCCAACGCCGAGAAACGGAGATCCTCCTCCTCGAAGAAGCTCTTGCAAAGAAGTCCCTAGAGACCGGTTGCACCGGTGGAGACCCTCGACGCTCAAGTAAACGACTCGCGAACAATAAGAAAAAGAGCTAACAAGAAGTTAAGAGAGCTTGAGTTCAGATTTCTTCCCTCGTGGTAAGTGTGGGCTTTTATACCTGTTCGAAGGTCCCCTTTTTCCTTTTCAGAAGGTGGCTAATCCCGATGCATCGTTGTCCGGTAGTGGGCAGGTAGCCAAGCTGACATGGACAGGTCGTAACCGACACTGGGCATGTCAGAGGTGTCTCACCCTGCCTGCCCCTGCCAGGTGCGGCGCCACATGTGGCAAGTGGGCACAGTTGTGTCAGGCATGTGCCGTTGCGACAGTGGCCATGCGCAGTTGCAGATGGTTAGTGTGCCACGTGGTTGCTGCAGGCGGTTAGTGGGCCACGTGGTTGTTGCAGACGGTCGGGGACGAAAGGACCCCAGGGCCGCAGCCGAGGGAACCTGAGGTCCAAGACCGAGGGGACTACAGGTCCGAGGCCGAGGGGACATTAGGTCCGAGGCCGAGGGGACTTGAGTCTGAGGCCGAGGGGATATGAGCTCCGAGGCCGAAGGGACTCGAGTCCAAGGCCGAGGGGACATGAGGTCGAGGCCGAGGGGACATGAGGTCGAAGGCCGAGGGACATGAGTCCAAGGCCGAGGGGACTCCAGGTCCGAGGCCGAGGGGACATGAAGTCCGAGGCCGATGGAACATGAGATCCAAGGCCGAGGGGCCTCCAGGTCCGAGGCTATAGGTATATGAGGTCCGAGACCGAGGGGACTCTAGGTCCAAGGCCGAGGGGTCTCGGAGGCCGAAGTTGAGGGTTCCGTCAGTTGCTCTCCGTTAACCCTAACAAGGCTTGATCAGCACATCATACCGTGTTATTTTTTTCACAAACTATTACTATACGTGTGGAATATCCGGGAGCGTTCACACCGTATTTTTTTTTTCATAAAATTATGGACTATGCTATGAAAAAATCCCGAAAAGTTCATACCATGTTATTTTCTTTCACAAAACTATTACTATGCATGTGAAAAATCCCAAAGCATTCACACTGTACTATTTTATTATAACGTGTCAATTCATTTATATTAGATCAGATCAACTCTCTCTCCTATTCAACTTGCATGTCATTTTTCTTTTTTATTATTTCTTTTGTAATATTGATTTATCATGAAGAAAGATGCACGTTTTTTTTTTTTTATAAAAAAAATGTTGATTGATCACCAAGAAAGATGCATGTCATTGTCCTTTTTTCTAAATTATTATTTTTGAAGATGTTGATTGATGGCCAAGAAAGCGCTGGATTCCTTCCTCTTTAACTTGTTCTCTCACCCCGAACCCTTTTTTTTCCCCTCTTTGACTTGTTCTTTTTTTTTTTTTTAACCTGTTCAATGCCTGTTTGTATTATTTTTTGAGAAGTTGATTCATCCCAAAGAAAGTGCTTTACGAAAAAGTCTAGATTTTTTTTCTTATTTTATGTGGTCCCCTAGCCTCATTCGGTGCTGTCAATTTCAAGGAAAGTCCCGTCTCAGTTCAAGAAAAGGAATCTAAAATTTTAAAGAATATTTAAAGTGCAAATTAAAAAAGAAAAAATATTTTCTTACGTATCTTCTTATACCTATAACAAGTATCGTACATAAGTTTAATTATCATACCTTTTTTAATATATTTTTTTAAATTCAAACTTCAATCTTAAATTACCATCCATGTCTTTAAAATCTTCGAAGGGTCAATGTTCTTAAGCCCATGTGGATTCAATGTCTTCAAGCGCTTACCTATTCTAGCCCCCAAGTGGAAGGCATGATAGAAAAAACCTAATTAATAAACTATCACATAATCATAAAACAGTCATAAAATATGATGGAGACTCTTCAATGTACACCGAAGTAGTATCTCTACAAATGGCATTTGATTTTTGCATCCTCATTGCAGCTCTATGCTTTTTTTCACTATGCAGCTACCCTAAGTGCACAAGCCATACAATTGCAAGATAGGTTAATAAGATTTGCCTCACCCATCTTGTGAGGGTCGTTCTATTTGGCCCGCATTTTTAACTGAGGAGCCCCCGTGCCACTTTAAAAAAATGCCATAATTACCCTCAAACTTTGGACCAAAATAACCCTCCTTATTCAACAGCCCTCCCTCCCTTTCTTCTGTCGGTTTTTTTTTCGTTTGTGCATCCCCACTCCCTTAGCCAGCCCCTTCCCCCTTTCCATCATCTTTTTTTTTTCCGATTCATGCATTGTTGCCAGCCCCTTCCCCCTCTCCGTCATTTTTTTTTTTGGTTCATGCATTGTTTGGCCATGTGTGGTCGAACAACCTCAACATGTTGGCCCTGGTTGGTCAAACCGTTTTCTTCTGTTCGGCCACAAGGGACCGAACATAAGAAAATTATTTTGTTCGGCCTAGAAGAGCCGAACAGAATTCCCATTGTTCGGCCCTGGTTCTCTGTTCGGCCAACAAGGGCCGAACAGAGAACGGATGCTAAAAAAAAAAAATAAGGAAATGAAGGGGAGATGTGGTAGAGAGGGGCGGAGCCGTCGGACACATATAGACATCGGAGGAGGGATATTAGGATCTTGGCAAAAAAAAAAACATCTTGGGACAGATCGAGGAAAGAAGGGAGGGAGGAAAAAAGGGAGGAAAAGACTTACCTTACCTGCCGAAGAGAGCGATCCGCTGCCGGAAAAGCCGTCGCCGAGGAGCCGTGAGCGAGAGAGGTAAGCGTAAGCAACATGGAAAGGGTCGAAACGGGGGTGCCAAATAGCAATCTTAAGGAGGCTGCTGGGAGGAGGGGTAGTTTAGGATTTTTATAAAAATAGGAGGGCTCCTCAGCAATATTGGAGGGCTACGGAGTAACAAAAAAAAAGAAAAAGAAAATTGGGGGGGCTCAGTAGATAACGCGGGCCAAATAGCCGCTCCCATCTTGTGACCATGTGTAGATCCTTTCTTAATAATGATCAGCTAACTTATCAAAGTTTCATGGAGCTTCCAATAATGTTACCAAATAAATGTTGCACAGTATTTTTGTTTCCCACATTCAATATCAGATTGTATATCAAGGTTGCATATAAAGTTATTTTTAATGTACTAATGTGATCCCCTTTTAGCTACTGCAAAATTGGAAGAAATGGAACAAAAAAGTCCCCAGTTAATCGGACAAAGAACAAAACCCTGTGATCTCAGGCATGTATCATATTCTAGTCCTAATAATATAGCCTCTCATCATTAACAACAAGTTGTCATGCTAACCGAAAATAGAAGCATATGTCGTATCAGCATTTGCACCTGTTGGTGGCAGTTGATAGAGTGAACATGTTGTTGTCATCAAGATCACCTCTTTTTCTAAATAAATAAAATCATTACAAATGCTTCTTCTCAATAATGAGTTATGCACACAAATAAGTCCTCAGATCCGAGCAATACAAAAAAATTTCGCAATAGTCTCTTAAATGAATAAATGATAAAATTACACATGAAATATACAAAAAAAAAAAAAAATCAAGTTAATTTATTAAAATGTGGCTAGAAGCATTAAAAAAGAAAACAAAGAATATGGATGTGCAAAATGCAATGAGCACACATCTATACGTGCCACCTCACATTTAAGGTTTCTAAAATAGTCTACACTATCTTACATGCAACCAGGATTTAGAACGGTTACAAGTTTTTATTGCTCTTGCAGAGTCTCCCTTGAAAATAAACCCTTCACAAGCTACTAATACAGACAGGCAGGCAAGGAAATGTGTGCACGTGTGCATGTATGAGTGTGTGTGTGTGTGTGTGTGAGAGAGAGAGAGAGCAGCGCCTGATGACAATGCAGCTTAATGATCAGCGAGGAAATTGAAGATATGCTGCTGCTTTGCTAACCTTGGTGAGGACAAGAGTGTTGAACTCCAGAACACATGACGTCATCACAATCAACCTACTTGGCAGCAAAGACAGCAGATGCATACATACAAAATGCTCGAGGCAGAGGAAAGGATGCTCCTGCTCATTGCAACGCACGAGCCTCCTGCCCGCTACAAACAAATTGGCCCTTCATAATGCAACAACATTATATCTTTTCCATGGAAAAAGAACAGCAGCATAATGGGAAATCATATCTAATTGCTTTAATCTTCCAGTGCAGCCTCCCCTAATGGGAAATCATATCTAATTGCTTTAATCTTCCAGTGCAGCCTCCCCATCTATGAGGCTTAACAGAATGGAGGAAAATTACAAGTGGGGTGGATTAATGACAGCAAAAGGTCAAACAAATACTAACTGAACAACGCCATGCAACAATATCCAAGGGCCCTCTTTCCTTAATTTCCTCCAGCTTTACTTCAGTTTCCAAACAAGAAATCATCCCATTGAGAATAATTGCATCGTTCTGCCTATTCACTTACGCTGCAGCCCCGAACATAAGGATGATCATACTTGATGTATTTGGTCCAGTAAGGCCGGTATTTAGTCATTGCCAGTTCCAACCAAGGTTTCATGTTCCCATTATAGTGGATTACTGCAGCATTTTCTATCTCTGAGCGATCGACACTAGGGTTGTAACCCAAACCAAGGACATGCCATGATTTGTCCAGCGGATGTGTCAATTTATAAAATGTTAACAGTCCGGGCGGAAGAGTACCAAGTTTCCAAAGGACCCTGTCTTCATTCTAGTCAGAACCAAAAAAATACCAGTTAATTAGTACTACCATTATGTTTGTCAGCTTGAGTTTCAATGCATTACATTGAAAATAGACGTGTAAGTGGCATTTAGCAATCTCTATAAAAAATTATCACATCTTTAGCATTAAAGATAAATACCAAAAAAAAAAAAAAAGCCTAGAAAAGTATGGCAGTCAATATGGCAACATTCAAACTGTCATGACCTTATCAATGGTCAGTAATTCCATAAAAACATTCAGCACCAACAGCTTATCTCCTCAGAGTTGCTTTACATGAGGCTTTAAGGAGCCTATAGAATATGTTACATTTATTTGAGGTGGTGACAATATGTGTGAAATAGATTTAAGCAGACGATATGCTTGAAAGGGTTGCCCACAGGCAATATATGGCCAAGAAATACTATAAACTGATTAAACAAATCAAAAGGAAAGATAATGAAGATAATTCAAATAGATCCAGAACTAGAGATGCAATGCTGCAGACTGATATGATTCATGCATACCTATGAATTAAGGGATTATCAGAGGGGGGTGTTGCTACCGAAATCTGTCCTCCAACTCAGGTGCGATCGAGCTGCAGCGCGGGCTCCCTCCTGGCTGGACCTGCAAAAAGTCCTTATGCGAGAGGCGTTAGGGGTGGCCCTCTGCGAAAGACCCTCCGACGCTCAAGTCAGTGGAGACCAGTAAACAACAAACATGGGGAGAAGGTTTCCGCTGAAGAGTTCCTCTAGGGTGGCCTTTTAAGAGCTTGAGCATAGCGCTAATGGAGGGGAGAAGGGTGAGCAGGTATGCAGAATGGCATTGAGTGTGCAAAGAACGGCATACCTGAGGGGATCTGAGGCCATGGTATTTATAGAGAATCACTTGGTTACTTGGAGGCGTCGTGGGTCTGAAAGCCGTTGAGATCCGAATCGAGTTTGTTATGATGTCAGTAAGATTCGCATCTGGTTAGTTAGACGATCGATGGCTAAGAGAGCTTGTTGATATCCCGGTTCAACTGTTGTATAGGCTCCAGGGCCCTAGGCAACCACGGTGGATCCTAGGCCACTCCCGGATATGATTTCTATTTGGAACCTTATGGATTTAGGCTCTTTCGCGCTAGATTTCGCAGAGGTGTAGATATCGTTCGAGCTTGGCCGAGCGGTATGGATAGCTCGGCTGGCGATGCCGAGAGACGAGATAGCTCAGCTAGGGGGGCCGAGAGACAAGATAGCTCGGCTAGGGGGGTCGAGAGACGCGATGGCTTGGCCAGAGAGGCCGAGAGACGTGATGGCTCGGCCAGAGATGCCGAGGGATGAGATAGCTCGGCCAGGGAGGCCGAGAGATGTGATGGCTCAGCCATAGATGCCGAGGGGTGAGATGGCTCGGCCAGGGAGGCCGAAAGATGCGATGGCTTGGCCAGAGATGCCGAGGGATGAGATGGCTCGGCCAGGGAGGCCGAGAGATGCAATGGCTCGGCCAGAGATGCCGAAGGATGAGATAGCTCGGCCAGGGAGGCCGAGAGACGCGATGGCTCGGCCAGAGATGCTGAGGGGTGAGATGGCTCGGCCAGGGAGGTCGAGAGACGCGATGGCTCGGCCAGAGATGCCGAGGGATGAGATGGCTCGGCCAGGGAGGCTGAGAGACGTGATGGCTCAGCCAGAGATGCCGAGGGATGAGATAGCTCGGCCAGGAAGGCCAAGAGACGCGATGGCTCGGCCAGAGATGACGAGGGTGAGATGGCTTGGCCAAGGAGGCCGAGAGATGCGATGGCACGGCCAGAGATGTCGAGGATAAGATGTCTCGGCCAGAGAGGCCGAGAGACGCGACCTGCACCTTGGGAATCTTTGGCCCGCCGGGGGGTTAGGGCATCTTGGTTCAATAAGGCTGATTCAACTCTAGCGGGTATCGCATAGCGAGTAGGAATCAGGGCTAGTCCTAGCCATGTGCACGATTATTGATGCATACCGATATTATCCCTTAACACATGCCCTCCACTTCCTAGTTTGAAGCGTAGGTTCGGGCATAGGGAGTATAACTCCAGGTGGCATGACCTGGGCGGAGGGATCCAGGTTTGACAGCCTGCGCAATGATGCCCTAATTAATGCTACGCGGCCGCCATGCCTTTTTGGGATGTGCCTTCATAGGAGGCGTCACATAAGGCCCCTTTGGGGTGACGGTTGAAGAATTTCCACGTGGCAAATCCGGATTTTTACGGCATCCATAGTGGCAGTTCTGGGTGTCTTGGTTGAGACGCCTTGTCTTTCTCTTAAGGCAATTTCTTTGGGGGAAAGCAAGGTTGAAACAACGTCGTTTTGTTCACAGCGCTCTTTCGCTCATCTTTGAAGAATCTTATTCTCTACCTCCTCTGTAGTTTCATTCGGTGTTTCTCTCGGTTAGAAGAATGATGAGCCCCGACGACATGGTATCGGAGATTGCCGCCGAGGATTTGGGGAGAATATGCCAGAAGTACAGCATTCCCTCGGACGTTGTTCTGCGATTGCCGGAGCCCGAGCATAGGGTTTCACAAGGTCTGGAACACGGGGTCTTTCTTTATGAAGACAGCTTGAAGGCGGGCCTCCGATTTCTCCTTCATCCCTTGGTGAAGGAGATCAAGAGATTCTACAATATTTGCTCGACAATGGTGGCTCTCAACAGTTGGCGCAGCATCATCGGGTTTATCTCAATGTGTAACCAAATTCAGGTAATGGCAACTCTTCCCCTCTTTCGTGCCTGCTACCACCTGATGTCTGGGAGGAAATCGGAGTGGTCTTACGTTGGACCTCGGAAGTCATTCAAGATGATCGTGGATAAGTCGTCGTCCATAAAGGGATGGAAGGTCAGGTTCTTTATTGCCGAGAAAACATCGGCTCCGATTTTCCCCGGGATGGGGAAACTTTGTTCAGGACATGGAAGCACATCCGACTCTATCAGAACAGAAGAAGGAGGACTTGGAAGTCCTCTGCGACGGCAGGACATTCTCGGCTAACGATTTACTATCGGAGGAGGCTCTTTTTGCCGCCGGGCTTAGCCCTCTCAACCCACATGGTAGGTCCTTTTCTTTTTTCCATTGGTTTCACTCAAGCAGTGTATCTCGGTCAAACCGTTTGTTCTTCGCTCCCGCAGCCAAGAAGTCTGAACTATCGGGCCGCATAAAGAAAAAGTTGGGCAAGCGCTCGGGGAAGAGTAGCGGTGGGGAGAAACGCAAGCCCAAGAAGAAGGCTCGTCTTTCCGAAGAGTGCTCGCCAGAGGTGGAGTAGTCACGGCGGAGGCATTGAAAGCAGAGGAGGGTTCAGAGAGGACTGCTGAGATCCCTTGTCCTTTTATGGCAAAAATAATGGATAGCCCGGATGAGACTCTGTTGGTTTGTCTGGGAGCCCCTTCTTTCGAAGATGAGCCAATGGCTAGTACGGTGGAGGTCGGTGCCTCTGGGGCCCTTTCCCGAGCGAGGAAATGTCTTTAGCCTTGGCAGGAGGATAGGAGGGAGCAATTGTAATAATCGAGGCTCAAGACAAGCTTTCCATTGGAGGGCTCCCTCCGGAGGGATTTAGGGGTGGCGACATTGGGCCGACTGTAAGGGAGGCTCGAAAGGAGCTTGCGACCGAAGAACTTCTTCCTGAAGAGGTTGAGAAAGATGATGAACAGACTGAGGCTTTGGCGAAGCTTGCGGGGGAGGAGCAGGTGCCTGCGATCGAGGGAAGAAACTCGGACAAAGGGAGAGGGCAAGGCAAGAATATTGCAGCCGAAGCTTCCTCCACCAAAGCCTCAGGAAAACTGGCGCCTGGGCTGGCCGAGTTATCCAAGGAATCCCAGGCTAGAATTCTGCTGAGGGAGCCAGGAGGTCAAAGGCTTCTCGTCGAAGGACGTCCGGACCAATCCTCCGGATGGGGATGGTCAACCCGGCAGTTCGGATTCGGCCATCGAGTCAGTGTTTGCTGCCTTAATGAGGTCAGCGCTGTACCCAAGAGCAGGTCCCTCGCGGATGAATTTGCATACCTAGACCTTGTTGACGCCGCGTTTGGCCAGCGAACGTGGTGAAGGATGTCCATCTTCTTCCCGAGATCAACAATTCCATCCTCATGGGGCTAGCCAAGTCTTACATCTCCGGGTGAGCTATTATTCCCGAGTAGTGAGCGCTTTCTAGTTAGCTTGGTCGTGCCTTTCTTAATTGTGCTTCATTCTGCAGATTCTTTGATCACCAGGGCACTGTGCTGGCGCTTGAACCTGGCGACAGGGGCCGATGTCCAGGCCAGGAGAGTCAGTGCCGAGCTTCGATCACGAGCGGAGGCGTCTGATACATTTGAGCAACTCTGGCTACTGTCAACGAGAATTTGGCGAGGGCGAGGGCACTGCATCAGGCCGCCCTCGATGACGCGTCCAAGCTGAGGCTTGAAGTTAAAGAGCTACGTGGTCTCCTAGCGGGGTACGATGACGCATGCTTGGAGTTATCGCAGATCAAATCTAGGCATGCTGAAGAGATGGAAACTGTTAAAAAATAGTTTAGCGAAAGTCTGGATAGGCAGAGGAGAGAAACTATCGAGGAGAGAAATCGCCTGAATAAAATGCTTGGCGAGTTGGAGGAGAAGGTACGGCAACTCGACCGTGGTATTGCGACAGGGATGACAGGATCAGGTGGCATCAGGAGAGACTAACCGAACTCGATAGCGAGCTCTCCCGAGCCTGGGGAGAAGCTGATAATAGGCAGTCGAGGATCAATGACCTTAAGGGCAGAATCGAGCAGGTTAAGGCTGAAAACTGAGGGCTTTTGACAAGGTCGAGGAGCTGACCAAGAAGCTAGCCTGGCAAGAGGAGGAGGTATGGTACTACCCCTTTTTGGTTTCCCTTACTGGCTCACCGCGGCATCGGCTAATTCTGTTTTTGCATATGAAGGAGGCGAAGCTGGAGAGCCAGAGCCAGATACAGACCTTGCAAGGGGAACTGGCATCTAGTCAAGGAAGGAGCTCAGATCTTGAAATGCGGGTCATTGAGATCGAGGAGCAGATTGCCTTACTGCGGAGTCAAGTTGCGAAGCTGAAATGCGGCTTGCTCTACTCAGAGGGGAACAAGATGCAACCTGTGCCGACGCCTTCTAGCTTGGTGTGGAGGACGCTCAAAATAAAATATCCATGGAGCATCCAGAATGGGACCTCTCTTTCCTGGATGTTGAAACTTTTGAGGCTTGTACCCCAGGGGCTGAAGAGGATGAATACAATGACATTTCAGACGTCGACCCTGACACTATCCTGGATGCTGGCGAAGCCGCGGCCCCTGAAGGACGCCTCAAGCCCACCGCCGAGGAAACGATAGCCTTTGAAGTGGGTGAAATGAGCCAGGCTTCCCCGAGCATTGTTGAGGGCACCGCTGGAACTGATCCAGCTCCTGACCCGTGAGAGCCATTTGTATGCTTTTGTTTTTCAAAGGTGTAACTTGGTTTAAAATTTCCAATGAATGGGCCCTCGGCCTCCATTTGCTTGTCTTTTTAGCCAGTCTTTTGCCTCAGACTTTCTTTCGACTGTGAACAAGTTATGACTTGTTTGCGCTCTTCGGCCGACTTAGTTTGGATTTGAGTAAACATCTCGGTCGAGGCCGAGGTATAGGGATAGCTCTGGCGAGGCCGAGAGATGTGATAGCTCAGCTTAGGCTGAGAGACGTGATAGCTCGGCTTAGGCCGAGAGATGAGACAACTCGGCAGGTAATGGCCAAGGATTGTAGAAGTATCCTGGTTAGAGCCAAAGTTGGGTAACTCGGCCCGTCCAAGGCGAAGTGGTGGGCGCATTTTTGAAGGGAGTTTGGTCCCGAGAAGAAGAGTTTTGTTGAAGCGCCATCGTTTATTTTCGGTAAAGGGGAGAGATTCTTCGCTTCCCATGAGCGGTCGTTGAGGTAACGACGTGTGGCGAGACTTTATGGTAGTGGCATCGGAATTGATGGCTCGAGCGATCGGGACGCTCGTCCGAAGTAGCTTAAATACCGATGGATGGTACGCCATCGTTAACCATTTTCTCTGCCGATCTCCTGTTGGCCTATCTAAGCTTACGATAGCAGGATGGCTTTCGAGGATGGAGGGAGGTCAACTGGAGCACCAATCGGCATCGATGCCCGCTGGGGGCCCGCAGGAGCCGTACTAGAACAATCATCACGGGGAAGTCTTGGCATCATCGCTTGCAAGCCATGAGCAACTCCAACATGTGGCCGAGCAATACATGGCCGTCTATACCAGAGAGATTATGCACCTTCGCGAAGCCAACAGCCGGTTGGAATGGAAGGTGGCGTCCCTTCAGCAACAGGTGGGCAAGCCGGCTCCACGGCGAGGGGAGAGCTCAACGTCTCCTGGAGAGAATGATAAGCCCCTGTGAGGGCCGATGTATTTTTCTTTTGCTTTCCCCTCTTGTGATGAATGGAGAAAAGTTTTTGGAACTTCCTTATCGTCCGGGTCTTACGAAACAAAACATTCCCCAGGGAACCTCTGGCGCAGCATCCTCATTTTGACCGAGGTAAGTGGGGCTCGTAGGTTCCAGTTGGGTCTGTATATCGCTCGGTTTTTGCCGAGGCTTTGTCAAAAGGTGCACCCCGGCCTTGGCGGGGCTTATATTCATAGGACGTGCACTTCGACCTTAACCGATGCTTACACATTCTGGGTGTAGGTCGGGGCTTATAATGTGTCCTGTTACCATTGAGACAAAAGTAGCTACCTTAGACTGGACCGAAGTGCAAGATAACGTTCAGTCATGCTGAACCGAAAGGGGACACTTTGGTTCAATCCAGAGTATGGAGGCAGCTTTAGCCTTGAGTTAGAGCGCAAGGCAATGTCTCAGTTTATGCCAAGGTACAACGGGCAGTTGAGCCGGAGAAGGGAACATCGAGGTATGTTCATTGAGGAATACTCGGCTTCTGCCCCTTTTATGACTCTGCCGATGCTTTTGCCTTTTCTAAGGTGAGCTGATCTTCTCTTTGCCAAAATGGATAATACGGCTCTGTGGCCTGCAAAAAGTCATCTCGGCACTTTCCGGGGACATTTATTATGTCGATCTTTTTCAACGCGGGTCGCTTCAACGCACGACGCAAGCGCTTGTTTGCCATTGGAGGATGTCATTTTCACCGAGCGGTTTCCCAGGTCTGCCCGTATCTCTAAGATCAGCGGGCGATTTTCACATTTAAGACCCTCGATCAGGGATCAGAGGAAATCTTCTAGGTACGTCATAGGCCGAGCAACGCGTTTGGCGTGCATCAAAGGCCGCTCTGTTCATTCTAGGAGGCCATGTGGCGGTGTGGATAACACGTTTTGAATCTCAGGGCTTCTTGCTTTAATAGCTGCTCCCAGTCCATTCGCCTATAAAAATGGGGGAAGAGAGGCCGTGTTAGGCCATCCCCAAAATTTTCTTCTCTGTGAGCTGTAAAGCTTTCATGTCCGCGTCCCTAAGACTGAGAGTGGAGGGACTGAGTTTTCCTTTTGCAAGTGCCTTCCCATGGACAGCTGGGGTGATGAAGGAGTCGCTGAAGAGCGGCTCATCCTCAAGAGAGGAGTTTCGGATATCATATGGAGAGCGCACAGGAGGTCCGCAGAGATCACACGGAGAGTGCACATTGCGCTTCCTGTGTGTCCTTTGTGGCTTGCTACGGGGGTCGCAGGGTAGGAAGTGCACAGGCACCCCCGTAGCTCGCACGGACTTTCCTTCTCCCTCGTATTGGATTCTCGGCTCTTCTCTAAGGGGAATCCTTTGCCATGTGGTGAGGGAGTTGAGAGCAGTGTGGGGCTGATGGTCCCTCTCTCTCTCAATCGGGCAGCAACCTGCAGCCCGCATTCCACCCGGGGGGAACGCATCCTCAGAATCAGCATCCATGGGTCCCTTCTATTCTTGGATCTCTTTGTTCATCTAGGGGGGCCATGGGAGACCGGCTCGCCCCAACCGATGGTTCGGGGCAAGCTATCTGATTTGTCTGATTTCTTATGTTAGATGCCGAAATATCATTATGAACTGAAGCTGACTGAAGCAGTTCGGCCGAGCTATTTGCTCGTTCACTTTCTTTTTATTTTCCATGCTTTGACGCACTTGTAACTCCTCTGGAGAGGTTGTAACTCTTTTATTGATGAAGATAAAGAAAGCTTCATTCCTTCTTTCTTTAGTACCTGCTTCTTTGTGCTGGGAGTTGTTACTCCCTTATCACATTTTGTGTCATGGCATATTTCGGCAGCACTCTTGCTACTTTGTTCTTGCCAAGACTAACATTCGGTCCTCAGGGAGGAGATATATGTCCATGATTGAGTCAAAGAGGAACCTGGGCGGTCCTGTGGGCTCACGATGTAAGCATGATTTGTTTGTAGGACGAAGCAGGTGTTTCTATGGGAAAGACAGCTCGTGGCAGGTCTTTGCCATTGAATAGTGGGAGGTCGCTTGCCTCTGTCAAGGTATAACAGGACGCCTTAGTTGCGTCAGAACATTGGAAAGATTACTTGTTTAGGCCGGAGCTTCTGGATATCACTTGGTTGTTGCCGAGGACTAAAGATTCACTCGACTATTGCCGAGGTATAAAAATATCACTCGGTTGTTGCCGAGGTTTAAAAATATCACTCGATTGTTGCCGAGGTTTTCGATATTTTGCCTGGCTCTTGCGGCAGAGGTAGATTCCGGTGTGAACTGCCAAAGGAGACGAGCGGCGCATGAGGGTGCCCGAAGTTTATGACTCGGTCATTTTCGAGGAAGGCGAGCCAGTGTTGGTTGCCGACGCGCGTTTCATTTCTTCGCGCCTTTTCAAGGATGCTCAATTCGAGGGAGTCTGGCAGGCTCCCAAGAACATTTACTTCAGAAGGGTCCGGCAAATCAGAGGGAGCTTGGTTCCTAGAGAAAGAGGGAAGTTTCCGAGCACCTCGTCGATGCTTACGATCCTCCTCGGGAGGGGGCGTGACCCCTCATTTCCTGCAAGCGCCAACTGGGGTGGTGACACGTGGTGAGTTTCCATGGGTCGAAGTTAAAGGCTCGAGCGATTGAGATGCTCTCCAGGAGTAGCTTAAATACAATCAAGCGAGATGCCTCTGCTGGTCACCTTTTTAGCTACCCTCCCAAACACTTCTAGGTGTCGATATGGCTTCCGGCGATGCGAGGCGATCTACTGAGGCACCGAACGGCGACGCTAACGGCCACCGGGGGTCCCGGGGGGGTGGTGTTACAGTGACTGTTGACGGAGTGGCTCTAGCGTCAGCGTTCGCAAGCCACGAGCAGCTTCAAAGAGCGGCCGAGCAGTACCTGGCTGTTTCCACTAGGGAGGTTGAGCTCCTTCGCCACGTGATCAGCTGGCAGGAGGGGGAGATAGCGTCCCTTCGTCAACAGGTCGCTGAGTTGGCTCGGCGTGAGGAGGGCTCGTGGCTCCCGGGAAAGACGATAAGCCCTTGTGAGGGCTCTTTTTATCTTTTTCTTTTCCTCTTTGTTGTTTTCTTTATGATAAATAAATAAAAATGAGGATTTTTTGCATCTAGTGCGTTTGCGGTGATCCCCGAGATATTCGTTCTTATTACTCGGTCTGGCCGAGACTTTTAAATAAGTAATAAAAATGCACTTCGGCTTTGGCCGAGGCTTCTAATCTTTGATGCCGGTCAGGGCTTGCCAGCTGCTTGAATCTAGACGGAGTTTCTTTGCCTGTTGGTCCAGCTGGGGCTTGCGAGCTGCCCGAATCTGAACGAGTTTAGGAGAACGTTTAGGTCGGCCGGGGCTTGTGAGCGGTCCGAATCCGAACTAAGTTTTGGAGACTGTTTAGGTCGGTTGGGGCTTGTGAGCGGCTCGAATCTGAACAATGTCTTGGAGAACGCTTAGGTCGATCAGGGCTTGTAAGCTACCCGAATCTGAACTAAGTTTAGGAGAACGTTTAGGTCGGCCGGGGCTTGTGAGCGGCCCGAATCCGAACAATGTTTGGAGAACGCTTAGGTCGACCGGGGCTTGTAAGCTGCCCGAATCCGAACTAAGTTTAGAAGAACATTTAGGTCAGCCGGGGCTTGTGAGCGGCCCGAATCCGAACAATGTCTTGGAGAAGCTTAGGTCGGCCGGGGCTTGTAAGCTGCCCGAATCCGAACTAAGTTTAGGAGAACGTTTAGGTCGGCCGGGGCTTGTGAGCGGCCCGAATCCGAACTAAGTTTTGGAAGATCATTTGGTTCGACCGGGGCTTGTAAGCGGCCCGAATCCGAACAATGTCTTGGAGAACTCTTAGGTCGGACGGGGCTTGTAAGTTGCCTGAATCCGAACTAAGTTTAGGAGAACGTTTAGGTCGGCCAGGGCTTGTGAGCGGCCCGAATCCGAACTATGTTTAGGAGAACGTTTAGGTCGGCCGGGGCTTGTGAGTGGCCCGAATCCGAACTAAGTTTTGGAGACTGTTTGGTTCTCAGTCACAATGGGGGCGCTCGGCCATACCGAGTCTTATTGAGCAGGACTCGGCCCAGCCGAGGTTTGGAGATTCAATTCAAAGCTTGGCCCAACCAAGGCACAGAGATTTAATTCAAAACTCGGCCCAACCAAGGTACGAAGATTTAATTCAAAACTTGGGGAAATAGCTCGGTTGTGCCGAGAATGGGTGAACGACGTCTATTTCTCATCACGACATTCCAAAAAAGGGGAAGTCTAAAAAGCGACCATGTCGTAGACAATAGAAACAAGATGCCAAAGATGTAAATGGGGCAAGTCTATAAAGAACGTACTCTATTGATGATATACGCGGAGGTTGTCCGAACTCCATGTCCGGGGAATGGATCTCCCACTTAGGTCCTGGAGCTTGTAAGTGCCAGGTTTGATAACTTCCGCTACTTGGTAGGAGCCTTCCCAGTTTGGCAAGAGCTTTCCTTGCTCTAGCGGTTTGGAGACAGATGCTTTTCGAGGACCAGGTCACCGGGGGAGAAAGATTTTCCTTTGACTCTAGAGGCATGATAACGGGCCACTCTTTGCTGGTACACGGCCATTCTGATTCGAGCCTTCTCTCTGACTTCTTTCACTAAGTCGAGATTGGTGCGGAGTTGCTCGTCGTTGGCCTCATCTGAATAGTTCTCCACCCGGAGAGGGAGACCTATTTTTACGGGGATGACAGCTTCCATGCCAAAGGCCATCCGGAATGGGGTCTCACCGGTTGGGATCCTCTGGGTGGTGCGGTAGGCCCATAGGACATGGTGAAGCTCGTCTGCCCATCTGCCTTGGGCTCTGGTGAGCCGAGCTTTAATCCCTTGAAGTAGGGTTCGGTTGGTTACTTCGGCTTCTCCGTTAGCTTGCGGATGCCTTACCGAGGTGAGGCGATGACTGATGCCATGATCCTCGCAGAATTTTCGAAACTTGGGATTATCAAACTGCTTGCCATTGTCGGTGATGATGGTGTGCGGGAGGCTGAAGCGACATATGATGGATCTCCACGAAGTCTCTGGCTCGAGCTTTGGTTATTTGGGCTACTGCTTCGGCCTCAACCCACTTGGTGAAATAATCAATGGCGATGAACAAGAACTTCCTCTGTCCGGTGGCAAGGAGAAAAGGGCCAAGAATATCCATCCCCCACTTAGCAAAGGGCCAAGCGGAGGAGATAGGAACCAAACTGGCGGAGGGGAGTCTCTGGATGTTGGAATGCCTCTGACATGAGTCACAAACTCGGACAAGATCATCAGCATCCCTTTGCATGGTGGGCCAGCAATATCCCTGGCGCAACACCTTGTGGCATAAAGATCGGCTCCCCAGATGATTACCGCAAATTCCTTCATGTACCTCCCAAAGAGCATAATTAGCTTCAGATGGGCGGAGGCATTTAAGCAGCGGCATAAAAAGGACCGTTTATACAGCTGGTCGTCGACCAGCACATAGTGGGTGGCTTGCAATTTCAGCTTTCTCGCTTCTTTGCGGTCAGCCGGGAGCGACCCTTCTTTGAGATACTTCGAGATGGGGTCGAACCAAGATGGCTCGGCCTCGACCTGCATCACCGGTCCACCTCCACGGTGTTGGGCTTTTCCAGGATTTTTAAGGGAAAATTTTGCTCGGAACTCATCGACTCGCAGTCGCTAGTCGGGATAATAGATCAGCACGAGCATTCTCAGATTTGGGGATCCGGATAACTTTAAACTCAGAGAAGTGAGAGAGCAAATTTCGCACCTGCTGGAGATATCGAATCATGTTCGGTTCCCGGGCTTCAAACTCGCCCCGCATGACCAGCCACCAACTGGGAGTCGGTGAAGGTATTTAACTTTTTCACTTTGAGGCTGTGGGTGATTCGGAGTCCAGTGAGCAGGGCTTCGTACTCGGCTTTGTTGTTGGAAGCTGGGAAGGAGAATCGAACGCCATATCGAAGGTCGCCCCCTCTGGGCTGGTGAGGACTAGACCAGCGTCGGAGCCACTAGCATTGGACGATCCATCGACGTGGAGTAGCCACGGGGCATCTGATCTTGGGCACTCGGAGGAGTCTGGGGTGGAGCCATCCTCTGGGATAGTGCATTCAAGGAGGAAATCAGCTAGCACCTGGGCTTTGATGGCTGGGCGAGGCTGATATCGGATATCATGCTTGCTTAGCTCAACGGCCCACCTGGCCATTCTTCTTGATGTCTCCAGGCGATAAACCACCGCCTTGATGGGTTGGTCGGTAAGGACCGTCACAGAATGTGCCTAAAAATATGGTCGCAATCTTCGGACCGATATTATTAGGGCCAATACCAGCTTCTCGATTTGGGTGTATCTCGTCTCAGCATCCCGAAGCAGTTTGCTGACATAGTAGATTGGCTTTTGGGTCTTTTTCTCTTCTCTGACCAAAACTGAGCCAATCGCACCTTTAGAGACCGCCAAGTACAGAAATAGCATCTCTCCCTGATTGGGGCTGCTGAGGAGGGTGGTGAGCTGAGATACCTCTTGAGGTCTTCGAATGATTTTTGGCACTCAGGAGTCCATTGAAAATTCTTGGTGGATCGAAGAGCTTTAAAGAAGGGAAGGCATTTCTCGGCCGACCGAGCCACGAAGCGGTTGAGGGCCGCAATCCTTCCAGCAAGGCACTGGACCTCCTTGACAGATGTTGGGGATGCCATTTGTTGAAGAGCTTGAATCTTTTACGGGTTGGCTTCAATGCCTCGATGGAAAACCATGAAGCCCAGAAACTTTCCAGAGTTGACACCGAAGGCGCACTTCGTTGGATTGAGCTTCATCCGATATTTTCAGAGTGTTGCAAAGCTTTCGGAGAGATCCTCAATATGCTGGGAAGCTTCTTTGCTTTTGACCAGCATGTCATCAACATATACCTCCATGTTTGACCGATATGCTCTTTGAAGACTTTATTTACCAGCCTTTGGTAAGTGGCACCTGCATTTTTCAGACTGAAGGGCATAACACAGTAGCAATAAGTACCTCGGTCGGTTATGAAGGCGGTCTTCTCTTCATCCTCGGGTGCCATCTGAATTTGGTTGTAGCCTGAGTATGCGTCTATGAAGGTCAGCATCTGATGACCTGAAGTAGCATCCACGAGCTGGTCGATCCGAGGGAGAGAAAACTGTCCTTCGGGCATGCTTTATTAAGGTCGGTGAAATCGATGCAGATTCATCATTTGCCATTCGATTTCTTCACCATGACAACATTGGATAGCCAGCTCGGATAATTTACCTCCCGAATGAAGTTTGCCTTGATTAGCTTGTCGACTTCCTCCTCGATTGCCTTCTGCCGGTCGGGGGCGAAGCTCCTTTTCTTCTGCTTCACGGGCTGGGTCATCTCATCCGCGTTAAGATGGTGGATGAGGACGTCCGGGCTGATCCCAGGCATGTTCGAGATAGACCAAGCGAACACATCAGCATTCCTTCGGAGAAAATCGATCAGCTCCAGCCGGGCTTCTCCTTCAGTAGCGACCCAATCTTTATGGTTCGGTCGGGCCGAGCTTCGTCCAGTGGTATCTCCTCTAGTTCTTCGGCTGTCTCTCCTCGTTGCTGGAAAAATCCTTCCGAGCGTCCAGTCCATCGACCTCGAGCAATCTGGATTGCAGGCTGGTGATGAAGCACTGCCGAGCTATGACTTGACTTCCTCGAACTACACCAACCCCTCGTTCGGTGGAAACTTCATAACAAGATGTGGGATGGAGACGGCGGCTCTAAGGGACATTAGGCCGGGTCTTCCTAAGATCGCGTTGTAAGGCGACCAAGCTTGGTCACTAGGAAGTCTTTATAAACAGTGGCCATGCGGGGCCAGATTCCTGCTCGGACCACCAAGGTCACGACCCCTCCGGGTAATGACATCGCCGGTGAACCCCATTAGGTAGAGTCTACGGCTCAAAGATTTTCCATGAGAAGTTTCATCTTCAAAACACATCAAGGTACAAAACGTTGACGGAGCTTCCACTATCAATGAAAATTCGACTTACATCATAGTTGTTTAAATTAAGAGATACAACTAGCGCATCATCGTGCGAGAACTATATCCCCTGGAAGTCATCGTTGAAGAAAAGAGCTCATCAGTTCGCACCTTCTTCGGTGCCGAACCTTCTTCATTGTCCCACCTGCCCGAAAGACTACCGACCGCCTCAATCACATTAATGTGGCCAGCAACCGAAGGATTTGGAGGAGGAGGAGGAGGTTCCTGTTGGGGCTCAGGCCGGTGATCGCCCCCGTTTCTTGGCTCGGGGGGTCCCCTGAATCGATCCAGTCTACCACACTGGATGAGCCTTTCGATCTCATTCTTCAGCTACCAACACTCTTCAGTGTCATGGCCATGGTCGCGGTGGTAGCGGTAGTATTTGGCAGGATCTCTCCGGGCAGCATTCCCTCGGAGAGGAGGAGGTCGAGGGAGTTGGCGCTCGATTTTCATGAAGATCTCCACCCTTGGAGCAGTGAGCGGAGTGAATCGGTTAAACCTCCTTGGAGGGCTCCGGGTGCGGTTCCTTGGCGGCAGCGGAGGAACCCTTTGACGGTGAGGCGGACTTGGCCGGCGGGCAGATCGGTGCTTGTCTGAGCCCTTGGGCTCCTTCTTCTTCGTTAGCTTAGCGCGGGCAGCTCTCCGCGATTCCTTGACTCTGGCATATTTGTCTGCCAGGGCCATCATATCGGAGAGGTTTTGGTGGTAACTGACTTCCAGTGCCAGGTAGAAGTCACTTTCCTTCAATATTCCACCTGCTAGGGCGAACATGGCCACCTCATAATTAAGGCGGTCCACTTTCAGCATGGCCGTGTTAAATCGGCCGAGATATTTCTTTAGGGACTCCCCCTCTCTCTGCTTAACCTCAGAGAGGGAGTCGGATCTCCGTCGGTGACGACGGCTGCTGACGAACTAGCTAATGAAAAGGCGGCTCAGCTCGTCAAATGAATTAACAGAATCTGGTTTTAAGGCGTTGAACCAGGTTCGGGCGGATCCCCTGAGGATGGAGGGGAAGGCGCGACAGAGGATCGCGTCCGATGCTCCATGGAACATCATTATCGATCGAAAGCNGCAGCCATATGCGCTCTCACTGGATCGAAGTCTATACCGGCTCACTCTTATGATATGGTAAGGAATACTGTGAACCTAGTGCTTTTATATTTATTATTTTGTGGTCTGATATTGTTGTAGTGTTATAAATCTAGTGTAGTCATATTTATGAAAGATTTGATCCAGCATCTATGTTGAGTGCTAGATCCAAACTTAGGCTTAATGTATGGTATCATGGACCAATTTTCTTCTTTTATGGTATCATAGTCATATAGTTCATCCAATTTTCTTCTTTTATGGTATCATAGTCGATCGATGTTTGAGCTTGTGATAAAAAGAGTGATGTGTGTCTACTTTGTTTATCAAATATAAACCAAACGTCCTTCTATGAAAGCTGCATGCAGTTGGATATGCAGCGCACGCAAATGAATGTATTGAACCGAAGAGTCCACAAGCACATCTTCAATGCCTCTGAGATCCAAATATCCCTACTACAGCTTCGAAATTGAAATGCATGTAGACTGGAGACTAAAATGGTTTAACAATATTTGGCATCAAGTAGCACACTATCTTTTGCACTTGAATATTGGTACTGGTACTGCTTCGTGCTCTCTGCTCTCCAGCCAGTCAGTCTGTCTGTAGCTCGGGTCCTACATCGTAATTGGGAACAAATAGGCCGGTGTCAAAAGGTGGTCAATGTGGTATCGTTTAATGAATGCCAAATCAATGCAGGAAACTAGCTGATGGAGATATGAGGTCTAGCTTTTTCTTATTACCATAGGCTTGTACCCGCAGTTCAATTGATGAGCTAAGAGCATACCCCTTTTTTTTGTGTGGGGAAAATCAACTGAAAGTATATTTATAAAAGAATCTTTTTTTATCTCACTTGGATTTCTTTACAAGAAGCAGGCAAACCATCAACAGAAACAGATATTTCAGCCCTTACATCGTACCAAACAAAAATTTCTTTTCTTAATTGGAGCAAGCTGCTACAGCATTCATGTGGGTGCTGAAATTAAGAAATGCATGGCCTGAATTTGTCCAAACAAAATATATTACATGTTAAGTTTCCTCTCAGAGTTCAAGGGGTGAACTGACATTTGTCATTGTCAAATTACAAGACTGAACTGAGATCCAAACCGATCAGCACAAGATATTTGTCAAATTACAAGACGAACTGAACTGACCATTTGTCATTGTCAAACACGCAGTTGGACATGCAGTAGTTTATTCAATAAGACTGAGATCTCTAATCAATCAAAGGTTGGAAAAATGTATTTTTATTCTTTTGAGTCTTTTAAAAATCTCTTATTAGTTAAAATGATACATTGATAATTGTATTAGATTATTATCTTAAATTATTATTTTAAATTATTATGTTTCTTTTCATAGAGATCCTGTTACGGAAGAGGAGCCATCAAGACTCATCTGTGGAATACTCTTCATTTGATAAAAGAAGAATCAATGGATAAATGAAAAAGCTGAAGAAACCCATGTAAGTTTTATCAATTAAAAATACAATATTATTGAATGTAATGTTTTATACTAATATATTGAATTTGTTTTCTTTTTATTGCAGGTACAGTTAATAGAGCGACTTTCCTCACAGGACTCTACAATAGAACCAATCAATAAGGATGTCATTTTTGAGAAGGTTTTAGGCTCTAGATCTAGTTATAAAAGAGGATGGGGTCCATTACCGAAGGGTACATCGAGAATTAGAGGTAGTTTTTCATCTTCTGAAAACTCACAATTAAAGGGTGAATTACATGAGTGCCGAGAGCCTCATCGCTCAGCAAGAGAATAAGCTTGCTCAGCAAGAAGATAAGCTCGCTCAGCAAGAGGATAAACTCACTCAGCAAGAGAAGATCATCCAGGATCTAAAGGCGACGACTGCTGAAATCACTGCTTTCATGCGACAGTTAGTACCTGGATATCATCCTAGTGGATCCCAGCAGACTTCACCTCCATAGTACATGTATTTTTTTTTAATTATGTATTTTTTGAAACATTGTATATCATGATTTTATTGAAATGAATGAAAACTTTTATTAAATTTTTTTGTGAAACTTTTATATTAGAAAATTATTTCTAGTATCGTTGCTTTAATATTATTATATATTATTGTAACAGATGCAAACAAAAAAAAATTAAAATAAATTTTAATATTTTTAAAATTTAATTAAATATTATTATGGTGACTTAGTTTCGCCGTAATATAAACCTATTACGGCGAAAACAAATCGCCGTAATAGGTTTTTATTTAAATTTAAAATATTAAAAACTTATTACGGCGACTTGTTTTTCGCTGTAATAGGTTTATATACGGTGAAACTAAGTCGCCGTAATAATATTTTAATATTTTTAAATTTAAATAAACCTATTATGACGACTTGTTTTCGCCGTATAGTTTTATATTACGATGAAACTAAGTCGCCGTAATAATATTTAATTAATTAATTTTTTTAAAAATATATAATGACGATATGTTATCGCCGTAATAGGATGCTATTACGATGAAAATAACGTACCGTAATAGGTTATTACGACAACATATTACTACGATGATTTTGTAATGTATTATGACGAATTTTTTATCACATATTACTACGATGATTTTGTAATGTATTATGATGAATTTTTTCATCGTATAATTTATTACGATGACTTTTGTACCTGTTGTGCGAATTAATTCGTCACAATAAGTCATTTTTTTTTGTAGTGCTAGAAAAGTATGGCAGTCAATGTGGCAACATTCAAACTGTCATGACCTTATCAATGGTCAGTAATTCCATAAAAACATTCAGCACCAACAGCTTATCTCCTCAGAGTTGCTTTACATGAGGCTTTAAGGAGCCTATAGAATATGTTACATTTATTTGAGGTGGTGACAATATGTGTGAAATAGATTTAAGCAGACGATATGCTTGAAAGGGTTGCCCACAGGCAATATATGGCCAAGAAATACTATAAACTGATTAAACAAATAAAAAGGAAAGATAATGAAGATAATTCAAACAGATCCATGGTAATGAATGAGAACTAGAGATGCATTGCTGCAGACTGATATGATTCCTGCATGCCTATGAATTAGGGAATATCAGAGGGTTAGCATCAACAATGTTGACTGTATAGATTTGAATGAAGAAAGTGCAGGAACACTGCACTATAAGATTAGCTACGATGATGCTTAAATTAAGGATAAATGCAATAACGAGTCGAAAATTATTCATAGCTAATGATGATTAGTTAAGGCAGTCATGGCCCTTGAGGATATAGGAATTTAGATATCATAAGATAGATAATGAAGATGCGGCTGATGCAGTGGCACCCGATTTAAAAAAACAAAAAGAGAGAAAAACCTAAACCCTAGAAACCCCAACCACTTTCCAGAGGCTTCTATTGCCCTCCATCCCATTTTTCTTTTCTTTTCCCTCTATCGTCCGCGTCCAAGGTACTCCTCTTTCTTCATTCTCGTTCCCACTTCCTATTCCAGACCCTCTTTCATCCCCGTCACGATGCCGTCGATAGCCTCCTCTTCCCTCTTCATCGACAACCATGCCATCAGCTCTGCTCCCTCTCTCTTCTCTCGTCTCTTGTTATCAATTGGCGCCGATCTCCCACTTCCTTCGCTGCGGTCGCAGTTCTCTTTCCATCTCTCTTAGCTGTCGTGGCTGGGTTCTTGAAGCCGACCACCTACCATCTCTTCTCTTCACGGTCTCTATCCAGTTGCATCCATGTCGCTTCTCCCCTCCCTTGCTTGCCATTAGCTCGGTTCCACCCTCCCCCATGGGCGAGTATGCCGCTGTCCCTCTGATGACGCTGCCTCTCTTCCTTCCCTCTCCCTTTTCCTCTTCACTGTTGGCCCTATTTCGCCCTATCCTCGCCGAGCTCCAGTGCCGGCCTCTTTCATTTCTCCTTTCTGTCTGTTGGCTTCTCCATCCTTTGCACCACCCGTCACCGCTACCATGGCCATCTTCTCCACCGGCGACCTCCCCTGTTTTCTCTCTCCCTCCGTTGGCTCGTTGTTGCCTCCATGATCAGATCGCTGCCTCCTCTTTGATCTTGTTGCGGTCTTCCTCGGCACCGGTGATAGCAACACTGTCGCCAAGCTCCACAGTAAACCCCTTTCCCTGAGTTCTTGCTGTTGGCTGTGGTGATTTGGTCATGGGGACCAGTTCACTCAGAAAGAGAGAGAAAGGCGTCGGGCTCGGGATCTCCCCGGAGGAGGTCGCAGCCGTCGCCGCCCACGAGCGTGGGAGGCGCCGGCATGCGGGAGGGGTTCGCACCTGAGAGGAGAAGAAGGGTGACACTCGCGTCGAGGTGGAAGAGGAGAGGGGGTTCACGTGAGCGTGAGAAGAAGAAGGCTGAAAAGCCTTTTGTTTTTGGGCTGGGCTTGACTTGAACCAGTGGGCTGGCTGGTTCAAGTTGGTTCAAGCCTTGGTGTCTGATTTTTAAGTTAGAAATGAAAAAAAAAATTAGAATATGATTATATAATTCATGAGGTTTAGCTAAGCTCATGCTGTAGATTTAAATTGTGTATAGACTGATCTTTATTTCACCAATATCATATGATGTTTATGTTGAATTGGAATAAAATGATTTGAGTGACCCTAAGGAAATATATTTATTTAAAATTATATTGATCAAATTTGACCTTGAAAACTAAACCATGGTGATGAGCAAGGAGTTTAGTTTTTATTATTATATTTAAATTGATTAACGATCAAGATAATCATAGAAAATTTGTTGCGGAATATAAGGGCATTTTTGTAAATATTGCAAAGTAAGTAAAAGTTTGTAAAAATAAAAGATAATGAAATTTGGATAAAAATCAGTAAGTATGGATTGCTAGACATTGAGTAAGAGGGGCAAAAGAGTTATTTTAAGATTTTAGGCTAGAGAAGTAAAATGGTAATTTTACTGGTTATGGATTTTAATGAAATTAATTAATTGTTTATGTAGATTATAGGTGATTCTTGACTACATATGTTGCAGTGAGGAGATTGTGGGAATAGTGATTTGAATAAGAGTTCTACATCCTACTGATATATGAGATATATTTCATGACTTGCATGCTTGCATATCATATTTTATTATGAGCTTTACTTGCATGATTTGAGATGAATATTATGAATTCATATAGATTTATGTGTATATTGCAGTATATTATTTTGATATAAATGATTTTGGGCTTTTTCTACCATGCTTGCTGAGTTTTGGTATTCTGGCTATAAGGTGTGGCTTGGTGATGGTATGGAGATGTTCGAAAGTAGCATATTTGGGGGAGATGTGCATATGATGGGTACTACTGGTACATGGTACTAATTCTAGCAGGCTTTCAGAGGAAGAAGACGACCTCTTCATGTTCCTGAAGGCCCATAGAGACCTCAGTTCACCCAACGCTCATCACAAGTGATTTGGCAGCAACAAATGGTTTTGGGCTTTTTCTATCGTATTTATGAGTTTTAATATTCTGGCTATGAGGTGGCTTGGTGATGCTATGGAGATGTTCAAAAGTGGCATATTTGAGGAAGATGGTGTATGTGATGGGTACTGCTTGTACGTGATACTAATTCTGACAGTGAGATGGAGTACTGTTGTATCATTACTAGCCTAAACTGGCGGCCCGTGGAAGGCATGAAGGCTGAGTAGGCCGGGTAGAACATAGTTATAGCAGCTGGTATGACTGAGTTTATTATGCTAGCTATTAGTATATAAACCAATTTGGATGAAAGAAGTATCACCAGGTTCGATTGTTGATATGTAATACTAGCTCTTTTTAATTGACCCCACTCAATTCAATTTGATCGATCAATAGGTTAGGTATTAATCCAAAATGATGCTATCAAATGAAACTTGTTCAAGTCTCGACCAAGCATGTCCAATCTGATCTAACATATTTGGGGCCACAATAGTAACTACATTTATTATTAGTAATTTGTGGGACAGTAATAGAATTAATAAAGAATTCATGCTCTGGCTAGATTCTTTCAAAATTTATATACTAACGAAAAGAAGCTTTATTATCATAATTGAGAGTTTTTAAATCTTTCATTAAATTTTCAAAAATAATGGATCATCAAGACCAAGGACTAATAAAGTGATCAAGAACAACAAATAATTGGCTATAACCATTTCAAATAATTTAAATATGCTATTTCATATGTCCGTCGGGTCGCATATTGAAGGAATGACCGCCAATGATTGGCTTATATAAATTTCGTCGTCTTCTTTTTCGCTCTGAAACCTTCGGTTTTCCTTCTCCGCCCGCGCCTGGAGAATTATAATTTTGTTACCAGGAAATTTCTAGAGGGATTTTTTTTTTGTCAATGATTTTTGACTTCAATGCAGTTTTTTATCAAAAATATTGTATCTTTTAGGTGTACAAAGAATTTTTACGATCGAATTTTTATTTATTGTTTTCGGTCAGATCGAATTTTTATTTATTGTTTTCAATAGGGCGTTTTTTTTTTTTTTACCTGATGAAAATCGAGAATTTTTCGACGAATTCGGTGAGGAGAGATTCCGTGGATTGGTTTGCTTCTTCTTTGAATATTTCCAACAATTTTGGCAGGAGGTCATGAGGACATTGACCATCTTATTTCGGGAGACGGGGAGCTTAGATCGAGGTGAGAACCGAGAGGGATCAGGGCTAGGGTTTGATTACTACAACATCTTGAAGGAGAACGAACCGACACGCGACCATTACTTGGTTCGTCCAGAGATAATAAAAAATTAGATAATTTAAATAGCATGAAATAATATCTACTTTTCAAACCATTTGATGCATAGTGTTGCCGCCGAGATCCGTCCTCCGACTCGGGCGCGGTCGTTCCTCAGGGGAATGGGTGCGGCGGACCTGCAAAACAAGAAGCCCACGCGCGGAGGGACGCTGGGGGGTGGTCCTCCGCGGAAGGCCCTCCGACGCTCAAGTCAGTGGAGACGAAATCGGCGATCAACCAGACAATGAGGAGGTGGATCTCTCCGGGAGCCCTCTCCAGGGGGGCGGCCAATCGGGAGCTCTAGGAGGAGCAGGGCACCGACCAGCTGCCGAAAGAGAGGGATGACTCCAGAGTTTTTGGGCGTCAAGAGTCACGTACCTGAGGGAATCTGCCAGTCTGATATTTATAGGCTGTTACCTGGGGACCTGAGCATCTTCTGGAAGGTTCCGGGGTTGTTACGATATGGGAGCAGACAGAATCAGGCCGTCGTGGGGCCGTCAGAATCCACGTCTCGTTTGTTAAGGGATCGACGGCTGGGAGAGCTCCTTGATGTCTCAGGATCTGGGTAAGTAGACCCGTGGCGGTTGCGGTAGGTCTTAGGCCACGCCTCGACATGATTCCCCGCACAAAAGGGGCCGCCCGGGTAAGCTTAAACTCTCCCGCGTCAGTTTCCGCGGAGATAGACGTTAAGGTGTGGATCGGCCGAGCTACGGAAGCCCGGGAGAGGCCGAGCTGGGGAGGCCCGGAGGAGGGCGAGCTAAGGAAGCCCGGAAGAGGCCGAGCTAGGGAAGCCCGGGGGAGGCCGAGCTATGGAGGCTTGGAAGAGGCCGAGCTAAGGAAGCCCGGGGGAGGCATGGCTAAGGCCGAGCCATGGAGGCCCGGGGGAGGCCGAGCTAGGGAAGCCCGGGGGAGGCCGAGCTAGGGAAGCCCGGGGGAGGCCGAGCCACGGAGGCCCGGAGAGGCCGAGCTAAGGAAGCCCGGGGAGGCATGGCTAAGGCCGAGCCACGGAGGCCCGGAAGAGGCCGAGCCACGGAGGCCCGGAAGAGGCCGAGCCAGGGAAGCCCGGGGGAGGCCGAGCTAGGGAGGCCCGGGGGAGGCCGAACCACGGAGGCCCGGAAGAGGCCGAGCCAGGGAAGCCCGGGGGAGGCCGAGCCACGGAGGCCCGGAAGAGGCCGAGCTAGGGAAGCCCGGGGAGCTGCAGGAGGAGGTCAGCCTTAGCCGCCTCGCACGGATATCAATGCAATGACGGTTTTACCCCCCAACACATGTCCTCCACTCCCTAGTTCGAAGCGTAGGTTCGGGCGTAGGGAGTATAAATTCAAGTGGCGCGTCCTGGATGGGACGTTTTGGCTTAAACGATCCTCGCCATGATGCCCTAATTAATGCGACAGGGCGATCGTACCTTCGGAGGTAAGGCTCCTTCACTATCGACGGTTGAGATCGCGCCGCGCCTCGAATTCCGATCAACCGGGTGTTTGTCGAGGCGATTCCGGACGCCTTGAATGAGACGCCCGCTCCCCGGGCGGTTTTCTTAGCGGAGAAGCGAAGTGACGGCTGCCCCGGGTATATATTTGCATATCGTGCATGCGCGCTTGGCGTCCTCTTGCTTTGCTTCCAAGTGGTTTTTGGGCCTTTCATCTTCTCCGACGCTCATTGCCTTCGCTGGATACTTCTTTCAATGGCGATGAGCCCAGACGACGTAGCCTCCGTGGTCGCTGTTGAAGACTTGGGGAGGATTCATCAACGGTATGGTTTGCCCTTGGACATCGTCCTTCGGGTGCCAGAACCTGAAGACAGGGTTACCCGAGATTTGGAGTCCGGGGTTTTCATCTATGAAGACAGCTTGAAGGCGGGTGTTCGTTTCCCTCTCCATCCGCTGGTTAAGGAGATCATGACCCATTACAATGTCAGCCCGTCGATGGTGGCTCCAAACAGTTGGCGGAATATCGTCGGATTCATTTCGATGTGCCATCAGATCCAATCACTGCAACTCTTCCCCTTTTCCGTACCTGCTACCACTTGACTCCCGGGAGGAAGTCGAAATGGACCTCCATCGGGCCTCGGAGGTCTTTCAATGTTATTGCGGACAAGCCCTCTTCCATTAAGGGGTGGAAGAACCGGTTCGTGGTTGCGGAGGGGAATATCGGTTCTGACTTCCCTCGGCGATGGGGGGAAGTTGCGAGGGATGCGGAAACGCACCCGCCTTATCGGCGCAGGAGGAGAGGGACCTGGATGTCCTTCGCAATGGGCAGGTCTTTCGGCTAACGACCTGCTATCAGAGGGGGCCCTCTTCGCAGCCGGACTCAGCCCCTTGGACCCGCAAGGTGAATCTCTTTTGCGTCGTGTATCTTTTTTGATTAGCGTGTTTGATTCTGAGCATGTGTGCTTCGATATGGCAGCCGCAAGGTCGGCATTGTCCTGGGCGAAGGTAGCGGCGCGGACAGCGGTCGGCCCGTAAAAAGGGCTCATGCCTCAGCAAGGAGCCCGCCGGATGCCGGGGCAGTTATGGCAGAAGCGCCGGGGGCGACGGAGCCCCGGGGAGGGAGGTTATGGCCCCCGACCCTCTCGTATTGGAGATATCGGACAGCTCAGATGAGGCTCCGCTGGCTCGTCCGATCGCGTCCCCCTTGAAAGAGGAAACCGTGACGGGTCCGGCAGAGGCGGCCATAGCAGAGGGGCCTATTGTCCCCGCGGGATTACCACGGCTCCAACGGAAGAGGAGGAGGAGATAGCCGCAGCGGGGGAAGTTCAAGGGGAGCCCCCGCTCGGTCTATCCGCTGGGGAGTCTGGTAGCAGTGAAGTCGGACCGCCCTTGAGGGGTCAGGAGGCGGTCAGATCGAGGCCTCAGGGGAGCCCGCAGAGGGGCGCAGGCGGTGGCGACTGGAGAGGGCGCATCGGTGGAGGGAGCACACAAAGTGAGGGTCCCACGATCGGGGCCCCCTCGAAGAAGATTTTGGGGAGGCTGGCGCTTGGGCTGGCCGAGCTATCTGAAGAGGCCCAAGCCAGGGCCCTGATGGAGGAGGCCGGGAGGTTGAAGGCCTCTCAGCTAGGGATCGGCCAAGCCGGTCCCTCGGACGGGGCCGGTCAACCCGGCAGCTCGGAGATTAATGTTGACGAGGCGTTCTCCGCCATGATACGGTCGGTCCTGCATCCGGGTGCGGATCCGACGGCGGACGAGTTTGATGACCGGGAGTTGATAGATGCTGCGTTCGGGCAGCAAGGTGTAGCTGAGGGTATCCATCTCCTCCCGCCATAGATAATACGACTTTGATGAAGATGACCCGGGACTATGCTTCGAAGGTGAGTCATCTTTTCATCGTGACAGATGTTACCCGATGGACTCCGTCGTGGGCGCTTACTCAGTTTTTGCCTTTGCAGGGGGTTTTGCTTTCTCGGGCAATTTGCTGGCGCTTGAGTCTGGCGACAGGGGCCAGTGTCCAGGCTCGGAGGGAGAATGTCGAGCTCCAGTTGCGGCGAAAAATGCCTGAGCAGTTCGCCGAGCTTATGGACATGATGGATAGGAGCTCGAAGGCGGCTAGGGTGGCACACCAGGCTGCCGTGGACGAGGTGTCCAGGCTAAAGCGTAGGGTGGAGGAGCTACAGGGACGCCTGACGGAGAGTGACGACGCATGCCGGGAGCTGGCCGCGATCAAGTCCAAACATTCCGCGGAGGTGGTGGCGATGCCGCGGGAACACGGCGAAGTTTGAGCCGGTTAAGGAGAGAGGCCAACGATGAAAGGAAACGCCTGGCGAGAATGTTGGGCGAGGTGGAGGAGGAACTGAAAAGGCGTGATGACGAAATCGCTGAATTGAAGGAGAACGCGAAGTGGCAACAAGGAATAATGACTCGAGTGAATGGCGAGTTGTCGCAAGCTCGCGGGGAGATTGAGACCGGGCAATCGAAGATCAGCGCCCTGCAAGAGAGGGTCGAGCTGGTCGGCGCTGATAGGACAAGGGCCCGGAGTGAAGCCGAAAGCTAGCCAAAAGGCTGGCCAGGCGAGAGGAGGAGGTATGCTCTCATCTTACTCTCTTTGTTTTCTTACTGGCTCCTTGCGAAGCCGATTGATCTCGACTTTTCCAGATGGCGAGGATGGGGTCGGAGTTTCGAGCTCTCCAAGGTGCGCTCGCGTCCGCTCACAGCAGGAGCTCGGAGCTCGAGGCACGGTTCAACAAGCTTGAGGAACAAAGTGCCATTTCGAAGGCTCAAGCGATCGAGGCTGAGAAACGGGCCGCTGGGGCCGACGCGCAGCTCGCCATACTTAAGGGGCGGCAAGATGCTATGAGCGTAGACGCGTTCCGTCACGGAATGGAGGAGTGCAAGCAGAGGATACTCAGCGGGCACCCGGAATGGGACCTTTCCTTTCTGAGCCTCGATGATTCCGAAGACGGCGAGTCCAAAGAAGAAGAAGAGGGAGATGCTGACGTTTCCGACGCCGAGCCAGGCGGCTCCCCCGGTCCCAGCGAAGCCGTAGTCTCTGAGGAACGGTCGCAAACTATCACGGTTGGGGTGAAAGTATTAGAGAGGGGCGAATCTAGCCACGCGCCCGCAGATGTGGCTGAGGGTACTCCCAAAGCTGGTGGGGCTCCTGGCTCTTAGGGGCCGCTCTTGTATCTTGCCTTTTTAGACATTTGTTTGACACTTCGTTTCAAAGGGATTTCCGTTTTCATTTGAGTATTTTCTGCGTGACTCTGCTGTTGAGTGGCTCATGGCTCGCCGATATCCCTGGGCCACCTCTGAATCGAGACTGAGAAAGTGTATTGACTCGGGCCAACAGACAAAGTAGGTCGGTTTAGATCGACGAAAAAGATGGGTCGGCTGGGGCCGACGGACAAGATATGGGTCGGCCAGGGCCGACGGATAAAGTGGGTCGGCTGGGACCAACGGATAAAAATGGGCCGGTTGGGGCCGACAGACAAAACAGGTTGGCTGGGGCCGACGGATAAGAAATGGGTCGGCTGGGGCCGACAGATAAAACAGGTCGGCTGGGGCCGACGGATAAGAAATGGGTCGGCTGGGGCCGACAGATAAAAATGGGTCGGCTGGGGCCGACAGATAAGATAGGTCGGCTGGGGCCGACGGATAAGAAATGGGTCGGCGCGCTTCCTGTCGTCCTGTCAGTGCCCTGCTGTCTTGCAGGCGGTTCGGTTTTTACTTTGCTAGAAACGGCGGTACGGCACAGTGGGGGGCTTAAAGCTGCACCAGAGCTTTCCGGAAGGCGCTCTTTTCCCATACAGGCTGTCTCGTCGTGGCGCGCACGCAACCGTCCGCCACTGGACAGTACTTTTCCAAAGGACGATTTTCTGAGTCCGCCGGTTTTCGAAGCGTCAGTGGACGATTTCCTGCATTTAGCTGCGATTCGGGGTCAGGAAAGGGATCCCTGTACGCGTCCTGGTTCGGTCGGCGGGTTCGGCGCGCAGCGGGGCGCCAATCTTGAGAGACCACGCGGAGATAACGTCTAGAAGTTTAAATTTTGGGGCGCGTGGTTTGGGTAACCTTCCCCGGTCCATTTTCGCCTATAAAAAGGGGAAGAGGGGGGTCTCATCTGGTTATCCCCAAAGTCTCACTCTCGCCAGAGCTTTTATCATGTTCATTTCTCCGTGTTGCGAGCGGGGGGATCGATTTTTCCCCTCATGGGCTCCTTGCCGCCGGATAGCTGGGGCGACCGGGGAGCAGCTGAAGGACGGCTCATCTTAGGGGACGAGTCTCGGAGATCATATGGAGAGCGCACATGGAGGGGGCAGAGATCATACGGAGAGCGCACATATGCGCTTCCGTTGTGGTCTGCGGCTCCTGCTGCGGGGGACGCGGGTCAGGAGGTGTATGACACCCCCGTAGCACGCGCAGACTCTCCCTCTTTCGCTGGCTTGGGTTCCCGTCCGTTTTCTGAGGGGAGCCCTTTCCACGGGAGGGAGAACATGAGACCAACCGGGTTCGGACGGTCCCCGGTTGCCCTGAGATGGCGGCCCGCGATCAGCACCCCTCCTAGGGGATGGCTGGGGCCCACATCCTCAGAATCAGCATCCACGGGCCACGCCTTCTTTTGGATCTTTTAATTCATCCTGCCCAGCGGATTGGCCGTTTCGTGGTTTGCATGATTTCTTGGTCCGGATGTTGAAACATCGCAGATGTCTAGGCCTGCTTGGAAGCAGGCGCTCGAGTTTTGTATTTGCCTTTATTTTATGCATTTGATGTTTTGTAACGCCTGTGAGGCATTTGTAATTGATCATGATCGGCAATAAAGAGAGTTTTATTCCGTTTCTCAAATCTGTCTTTTTCTGTGCCAATTTTTGCTGTTATCTGTTGTTCGTGGGGCATAAAGTGTCCCGCTCGTCCTTAGACGAGGGTCTCATGTGCCCGAACCATTGAGGTCGCGCATGGCGTGCAAAGATAGTTCGGCGAAAACACTCCTTGCTTAGGTCGGGAGTCTGGTATTTTGTGCTCCGCTTTTATCGGAGCTCGGAGTATCGCGGTCGGCTTTGGCCGAAGTTCGGGGAGTCTCACTTCCCTTTTACACTCAAAGGACCAGTCGCTCGGGTGGTCAAATTTCGGGGAACATTTTGCTTGGCCTTGCCAAGGTTCCAAAGGATTTTAGCTCGGCCTGCCGAGGTTCGAAGAACTTTTAGCTCGGCCCCCCGAGGTTCGGAGAATTGGTAGCTCGGCCCTGCCGAGGCTCGGAGAATGGGTAGCTCGGCCCTGCCGAGGTTCGGAGAATGATAGCTCGGAGGGAGCGATTCAGCCGCCGAAGGGCGCTGGTCTACGTGGCGCTTGGTGAAAGGGGCGCCCGAGCGGAGCGGGTGGCGTATTGCCACGTGTTGCCCGAGGGGCGATCTGTCGGCCGAGCGACGGGCTTCCACGTTTTCGAGGGAGAGGGGCGCATTGAAGCGGCCTGGGGAAGCGCCAAATGCATTTAATGCAGGGGGCGACAGATCGAAAAGTGTTTCGCCTGGGGAACCTCAGTGCTTTTGATCTTACTCGGGATAGGGCGCGACTTTTGGGTTCCGTACGCATTAGAACGGCGACACATGGCAAATTTTGGGTCGGCGCCGCGGTACGGCTGACGGATACCTGCCTGGCGGGTATAAATATGACCGAGGGGGATTGGTTTCGGCCATCCCTCGGTCTGAGCTTAAAAAAAATGGACTCTCCAGCGCGGTCGTCAACGACTCGCGTTCCTCGGTCAACAACCCGTCGCACTCGGAGGAGAGGGGGACCTCCGTGACTGTCGATGGGCTGACCCTTGCGTCGGGCCTCGCGATCAATGAGCGGCTCGCAGGACCGCCGAGGAGTTCCTGGATGTCTCGGTTCGGGAGGCGGAGGCCTCACGTTGGTGATGGGTCGGCAGGAGGAGGAGATTCGGCTGCTTCGTCAGCAGGTGGCTGACCTGACTGCTCTCCTGGAGGGGTTGGGCCTCTGGGGGCAACTGACCCCAGGGCCTCCGCCCACCCCTGTTTTTTGTTTTTGTTGTTCTGTGTCTTTTTTGTGCCTTGCAACGGCTCCCTTTTAAATGGAAAAAGACTCTTTTTTAAGAATTTCTTTCTTCTTTGAGAATGACTATCTTGATACGCTCGACGGACTTGGGTGTTGGTTAGTCCCGTTGTCCCGCGCATTAATCATAGATATTCGCGTGACGGGTTGCAGGGGGGCCTCCAAAGGTTCTCTACTGCTAGGGAGATTTCCTGGCCCCCTGGGGCCTTCGGCGGTTACGCGAGCCTTATAGCCTCTTAGGGGAATTTGCCAATGGTGGCTTCTTCCGCATGCCAATGGTCTTTTTTATCGCCCATTTTCGACCGGGTGAAGTCCTTCGGGGACTATTTGGGGCCGTTCGGCTTTGGTCGAGGCTTGCAGACCTTTCGCTGGGGTCTTAGCCCGAGTGGTTTTTACCTAGCCTTGTCACGGCTCGGTGAAACATTTTACTTGGCCCTGCCAAGGTTCGGAGATTTGTTGCTCGGCCCTGCCGAGGTTCGGAGACTTTGTTTTACTTGGCCCTGCCAAGGTTCGGAGATTTGTTGCTCGGCTGCCGAGGTTCGGAGATTTTGTTTTACTTGGCCCTGCCAAGGTTCGGAGATTTGTTGCTCGGCCCTGCCGAGGTTCGGAGACTTTGTTTTACTTGGCCCTGCCAAGGTTCGGAGATTTGTTTTACTTGGCCCTGCCAAGGTTCGGAGATTTGTTGCTCGGCCCTGCCGAGGTTCGGAGACTTTGTTTACTTGGCCCTGCCAAGGTTCGGAGATTTGTTGCTCGGCCCTGCCGAGGTTCGGAGATTTGTTTTACTTGGCCCTGCCAAGGTTCGGAGATTTGTTGCTCGGCCCTGCCGAGGTTCGGAGAAATATTTTACTTGGCCCTGCCAAGGTTCGGAGATTTGTTGCTCGGCCCTGCCGAGGTTCGGAGAAATATTTTACTTGGCCCTGCCAAGGTTCGGAGATTTGTTTTACTTGGCCCTGCCAAGGTTCGGAGATTTGTTGCTCGGCCCTGCCTGAGGTTCGGAGATTTTGTTTTACTTGGCCCTGCCAAGGTTCGGAGATTCCTGTTCAAACAGACAGCTCGGTCGTGCCGAGGATTGGTAAGCAGCATCTATTTCTTTTATTTATGGCAATATGGTATAACGATTCACACAAGTTGAATGCATAATGGCGGGGGTAAAGGAGGACATACCCTATTGATAGTATTTGCGGAGGTTGTCCGAGTTCCACGTTCGGGGGACGATTTCCCTTCGAGATCCTGCAGCTTGTAGGTTCCTGGCCCAATGATCTCCGTGACTTGGTACGGGCCTTCCCAGTTCGGCGCCAGCTTTCCTTGCTCCAGCGGTTTGGATACAGAAGCTTTTCGGAGGACGAGGTCGCCGGGTAGGAAAGTTTTCCCCTTGACCCTGGAGGCATGGTACCGAGCCACCCTCTGTTGATAGGCAGCCGTCCTGATTCGGGCCTTCTCTCTGACTTCCTCTACCAAGTCGAGGTTGGTGCGGAGTGCTCGTTGCTGGCTTCCTCTGAGTAACTCTCCACCCGCAAAGATGGGAGGCCTATTCCACAGGGATGACGGCCTCCGTACCGAAAGCCATTCGGAATGGGGTCTCGCCCGTCGGGATTCTCGGGGTGGTGCGATAGGCCCATAAGACATGGTGCAGCTCATCCGCCCACCTGCCTTGGGCTCTGGAGAGGCGAGCTTTGATTCCTTGGAGGAGAGTCCTGTTGGTTACCTCGGCCGCTCCGTTGGCTTGTGGGTGCCCGACCGAAGTAAGGTGGTGACGGATTCCGTGCTCCTCGCAGAATTGGCGGAACTTGGAGTTGTCGAACTGCTTACCGTTATCGGTGATTATGGTGTGGGGGAGGCCGAACCGGCAGATGATGGACCTCCACACAAAGTCTCTGGCCCGTGCTTCGGTGATTTGCGCAACCGCTTCCGCTTCAACCCATTTGGTGAAGTAGTCAATGGCGACAAATAAGAATTTCCGCTGTCCCGTCGCCAACGGGAATGGGCCGAGGATGTCCATCCCCCACTTGGCAAAGGGCCAGGCGGAGGATATAGAAACTAGCTCGGCGGAAGGGAGCCTCTGGATGCTCGAATGTCTCTGGCAGGCGTCACAGGCTCGGACTAGGTCGTCCGCGTCTTTCTGCATGGTCGGCCAGTAATAGCCTTGCCGCAGCACCTTGTGGCATAGGGACCGGCTTCCCAGATGGTTGCCGCAGATCCCTTCATGTACCTCTCGTAGAGCGTAGTCCGCCTCGGATGGGCGGAGGCATCTGAGCAGCGGCATAGAAAAAGACCGCTTGTAAAGTTGGCTGTCAATCAATACATAGTGGGTCGCCTGCAGCTTCAATTTCCTGGCCTCTCTTCGGTCGGATGGGAGCGACCCTTCTTTGAGATAGTGAGGATAGGGTCGAACCAGGATGGTTCGGCCTCGATTTGCATCACCCGGTCGGCTTCCATGATACTCGGCTTTTCCAGAGTCTCCAGATGGAATTTTTGTTCAGCATCCATCGTCTCCGCGGTTGCCAATCGGGAGAGTAGGTCGGCACGGGCGTTTTCCGATCTAGGAATTTGAATAATTTCAAACTCGGCAAAATGGGGAAGCCGCACCTCTTGGAGATATGAACCATATTTGGTTCTCGGGCTTCAAACTCCCCCCGAACATGGCCGGCCACCAGCTGAGAGTCGGTGAAGGCGTTAAGCTTTCCACCTTCAGGTTGCGGGCGATCCGGAGACCAGCTAACAGGGCCTCGTACTCGGCTTCGTTGTTGGAAGCCGGGAAGGAGAATCGGACGCCATATTCGAAGATCATCCCCTCTGGGCTGGTGAGGACTAAACCCGCACCGGAGTGATGGGCGTTGGACGACCCATCGACGTGAAGGAGCCACCGAGCTTCAGGCTTTGGTCCTTCGGGATTTTCTGGGGTAGAGCCGTCCTCTGGGATGGTACACTCGAGGAGGAAATCGGCCAGCACTTGGGCTTTGATGGCCGGGCGAGGTTGAAAATGTATGTCGTGCTCGCTTAGTTCGACGGCCCATTTGGTCATCCTCCCCGATGTTTCTGGACGGTGGACCACCGCCTTGATGGGTTGATCGGTGAGGACCGTCACTGAATGTGCTTGAAAATAAGGCCGTAGCTTCCGGACTGAGGTGATCAAAGCCAGCACTATTTTCTCAATCCTGGTGTACCTCGTCTCCGCATCGCGGAGCAGCCTACTCACATAGTAGATCGGCCTCTGGATTTTGCTTTCTTTTTGACTAGCACCGAACAAACTGCGCCCTCCGAAACGGCCAGGTACAGAAATAGAGTCTCTCCCGGGGTCGGACTGCTGAGAAGCGGAGGCGAGCCGAGGTACTTCTTGAGATCTTGAAATGATTTCTGGCACTCAGGAGTCCACTGGAAATTTTGGCCGATCGGAGAGTTTTGAAGAAGGGGAGGCATCTCTCGGCTGACCGAGCCACGAAGCGGTTAAGGGCCGCTATCCTCCCGGTTAGGCGCTGGACCTCCTTAATAGACGCTGGGGGCGCCATTTGTTGGAGAGCTTGAATCTTCTGGGGGTTAGCCTCGATACCTCGCTGGGAGACCATGAAGCCGAGGAATTTCCCGGAATTGACGCCGAAGGCACACTTGGTTGGGTTGAGCTTCATTCCATATTTGCGCAGCGTGGCAAAGCTCTCCGCGAGGTCCTCAACATGCCGCAGCGCTTCCTTGCTTTTGACCAGCATATCATCCACGTACACCTCCATGTTCCGGCCGATTTGCTCCTTGAACACCTTGTTGACCAGCCGCTGGTAGGTCGCCCTGCATTTTTAAGACCGAAAGGCATAACTCGGTAACAGTAGGTACCTCGGTCGGTTATGAAGGCGGTCTTTTCTTCATCTTCGGGGGCCATCCGGATCTGATTGTAGCCCGAATAGGCATCCATGAATGACAGCATTGGTGGCCCGAGGTGGCGTCCACGAGCTGATCGATCCGAGGGAGGGGGAAGCTGTCCTTCGGGCAGGCCTTGTTGAGGTCGGTGAAGTCGATGCAGATCCTCCATTTGCCATTCGACTTCTTCACCATGACGACATTTGACAGCCACTCGGGTAATTTACCTCTCGGACGAAATTGGCTTTGATGAGTTTGTCGACCTCCTCTTCAATGGCTTTTTGCCGTTCTGGGGCGAAGCTTCTCTTCTTCTGCTTAACAGGCCTGTGCCTCTCGTCCACATTGAGATGGTGGACGAGGACCTCGGGGTCGATTCCTGGCATGTCGGAGGCGGTCCAGGCGAAGATGTCGGCATTGCTTGGAGGAATCTGATCAGCTCGCGACGGGGCTCTCCTTCGAGCAGCGACCCGATCTTGTGGTTCGGTCGGGCCGAGCTTCGTCCAGCGGTACTTCTTCCAGCTCTTCCACCGGTTCTCCCCGTTGCTCGGCGAAATCTTCGCGGGCGTCTAGCCCGTCAACTTCGGGAATTCTGGACTGAAGGCTCGTGACAAAACATTGCCGAGCCATGGCTGACTTCCCCGAACCACTCCAACTCCTTGCTCGGTGGGGAACTTCATAGACAGATGTGGGATAGAGACAACCGCCTTGAGGGACATCAAGCCGGGCCTGCCGAATATGGCATTATATGGGGATCTGAGGTCGGTCACCAAGAAGTCGGTTTGTACAATGGCTACAAGGGCCAGGTTCCTGCGCGGACCGTCAGGGTGACGATTCCTTCGGGGATGATGACGTCGCCGGTGAATCCCATCAGGTGGAATCCACGGCTCGAAGGTTTTCCATGAGCAATTTCATCCTGGCAAACACACCGAGGTACAAAACGTTCACCGAGCTTCCACTATCAACCAGGATTCGGCTTACATCATAATTGTTCAAGTTAAGGGATACAACAAGTGCGTCCTCGTGGGGAGCTGTATCCCAAGAAGATCATCATCAGAAAAGGAAAGTTCGCCGTGCGCGCCTTCTTCGGCACCGGTGCATCACCGTCGCCCCTGGAGCTCGATCCGCCGGCCTTCTCAATCATGTTGATACGGCCAACCACGGGCGGATTTGGTGGAGGAGGGAGTTGTGGGAGCTCGGGCTGGCGGTCACCTCCTTGCTGCTGTGGCTCGGGTGCCCTCTGAACTGGTCCACCGTCCCCGCCGAATCAGTCTCTCGATCTCGTTCTTCAGCTGCCAGCATTCTTCCGTGTCATGACCATGCTCCCTATGGTAGCGGCAGTACTTGGCGGGATCTCTCCGGGTTGGGTTCCCTCGGAGAGGTACTGGTCGGGGAAGCTGGCGCTCTATCTCCATGAGGATTTGCGCCCGGGGCACAGTCACGGAGTGTAGCGATCGAATCGCCTGGGGGACTCCGGGAGCGATTCCTGGCGGGAGGGACCTTTGGCGGCGAGGCGGACTTGGCCGACGGAGGGACGGTGTCTGTCGGGACTTTGGGCTCCTTCTTCTTGGCTTGCTCACGCGGGCCACTCTCCGCGACTCCTCGACCCTAGCGTATTTGTCCGCAAGGGCCATCATATCAGAGAGACACGGGGGGTAGCTGACCTCCATTGCCAGTAGAAGTCGCTCTCCTTCGAAACTCCCCCCGCTAGGGCGGACATAGCCACCTCATGATTAAGGTGGTCCACCTCTAACATGGCCTTGTTGAAACGGCCAAGATAATTCTCAAGGACTCCCCCTCTCTCTGCTTGACTTCGGAGAGGGAGTCGGATCTTCGTCGGTGGCGGCGGCTGCTGACGAACTGGCCAATAAAAGGTGGCTCAGCTCGTCGAAGAATCAATGGAACCTGGTTTCAAGGCGTTGAACCAGGTTCGGGCGGATCCTCTGAGGGTGGATGGAAGGCTCGGCAGAGGATCGCATCAGATGCTCCGTGGAACATCATTATTGACCGGAAGCTACTGAGATGGTCATCCGGATCAGTGGAGCCGTGATAGGGCTCGACGGTGGCAGTTTGACGTGGGAGGGAATCACTTCCTCCATGATCCCCTTAGAGAAAGGGATACCCTGCTCTGCTTTGGGCTGGGGCAGATGGGTCTGCTTGGCGGCGTCCAGCTCCTGACGCATCTCATAGATCTGGCGGCGGATCTCCTCCTCGGCGGCGAGAGGAGGAGCTGGGCGCGAGAACCGTAAGGACGGCGTCGAATCATGGTGAGATGTCGCCGGTGAGAGGGAGCGGGCTCGCCGAGATCTGGGGAGGTCTCTATCGTAACCGGTTTGAGGGACCGGTTTGTCCCCCCTGGGGCGATGTGGGGGATCCGTCGATTCATGCGGATCAGAGGAGGAGGTTGCCGGCGAAGAGGAAGTCGCCGTTTCCTTCTGGGGATGTGAAGCAGGAGGAGGTGCTAGACGCTCCTGACCAGGTGGGTGAGAGCCTGGACTTGTTGGACCAGTGTGGCAAACTGGTCCTGGGTCACCGGAATGGCAGGCGGCGACGGAGTCTCGACAGGCGGGGGTTGCGGCGCTGTGGCGCCAGTCGGATCAGGCCTTTGGGAGGTGACCTGATCCTGAGCATCAGAGGTTGCTCCTCTTTCGGTTGGCCATCAGAGAGGTTCTTCTCCGGATAAGATCCTTGTCTCCTTCTTTCAAGTTTTGATGGGACTTGAGGCCCTTCCTCTAGCGCCAATCTGTTGCCGCCGGGATCCGTCCTCCGACTCGGGCGCGGTCGTTCCTCAGGGGAATGGGTGCGGCGGACCTGCAAAACAAGAAGCCCACACGCGGAGGGACGCTGGGGGGTGGTCCTCCGCGGAAGGCCCTCCGACGCTCAAGTCAGTGGAGACGAAATCGGCGATCAACCAGACAATGAGGAGGTGGATCTCTCCGGGAGCCCTCTCCAGGGGGCGGCCAATCGGGAGCTCTAGGAGGAGCAGGGCACCGACCAGCTGCCGAAAGAGAGGGATGACTCCAGAGTTTTTGGGCGTCAAGAGTCACGTACCTGAGGGAATCTGCCAGTCTGATATTTATAGGCTGTTACCTGGGGACCTGAGCATGTTCTGGAAGGTTCCGGGTTGTTACGATATGGGAGCAGACAGAATCAGGCCGTCGTGGGGCCGTCAGAATCCACGTCTCGTTTGTTAAGGGATCGACGGCTGGGAGAGCTCCTTGATGTCTCGGGATCTGGGTAAGTAGACCCGTGGCGGTTGCGGTAGGTCTTAGGCCACGCCTCGACATGATTCCCCGCACAAAAGGGGCCGCCCGGGTAAGCTTAAACTCTCCCACGTCAGTTTCCGCGGAGATAGACGTTAAGGTGTGGATCGGCCGAGCTACGGAAGCCCGGGAGAGGCCGAGCTGGGGAGGCCCGGAGGAGGGCGAGCTAAGGAAGCCCGGAAGAGGCCGAGCTAGGGAAGCCCGGGGGAGGCCGAGCTATGGAGGCTTGGAAGAGGCCGAGCTAAGGAAGCCCGGGGGAGGCATGGCTAAGGCCGAGCCATGGAGGCCCGGGGGAGGCCGAGCTAGGGAAGCCCGGGGGAGGCCGAGCTAGGGAAGCCCGGGGGA
This sequence comes from Calamus simplicifolius, assembly GCA_900491605.1. NCBI lineage: Eukaryota > Viridiplantae > Streptophyta > Magnoliopsida > Arecales > Arecaceae > Calamus > Calamus simplicifolius. The sequence goes on from UESW01004506.1 coordinate 711,290, forward strand.
GGCCGAGCCACGGAGGCCCGGGAGAGGCCGAGCTAAGGAAGCCCGGGGGAGGCTGGCTAAGGCCGAGCCATGGAGGCCCGGGGGAGGCCGAGCTAGGGAAGCCCGGGGGAGGCCGAGCTAGGGAAGCCCGGGGAGGCCGAGCCACGGAGGCCCGGGAGAGACCGAGCCACGGAGGCCCGGAAGAGGCCGAGCCACGGAGGCCCGGAAGAGGCCGAGCCACGGAGGCCCGGGGAGGCCGAGCCACGGAGGCCCGGAAGAGGCCGAGCCAGGAAAGCCCGGGGGAGGCCGAGCCACGGAGGCCCGGAAGAGGCCGAGCCAGGGAAGCCCGGGGGAGGCCGAGCCACGGAGGCCCGGAAGAGGCCGAGCTAGGGAAGCCCGGGAGAGGCTGCAGGAGGAGGTCAGCCTTAGCCGCCTCGCACGGATATCAATGCAATGACGGTTTTACCCCCCAACACATAGGATCATGGATTATTTCATAATCTAACGCATACAATGCCATCCTTGAAGATTTTGGCCATGCGCAGCATCAAATATCTATGAATGGTTCCCTGCTGGAAGTTTAAGCCACCACAAGGGTTAAAAATCCAACCATACATGTGGCTCACATGTGTAAGTCGTCATCAACTACATAAACGCTCTACAATTCCAAGCATCAAGAATTAATATTAAAGTGGGAACAAGCTATCTATCTTGCAATTTGTCAACAAGCTAGAAGAATAATAAATGGATGCAATCCTTCGCCAGTGAATTTACCGTTAGAGACGTGCCAATTAATGCGGCTCTCAATGCTTCATCAGCCCTGCGCATGAACAGCACTATCGATCCCTTGTTCCCGCATTGGATGAGCAGCGGATAACAAGGTGGTGGTGGTGGTGCTGCTGCTGCTGCTTGGCATTATACCCTTGCAATGCCCCTTCCAAGTATTTATAGAAATAGGGATTATTAAATTCCATTCTCTCACTCTTCCTATTACTTGGTTCGTCCAGAGAGAAAGAAATAATATTAATATTTTTTCAAAAAAAGCCTCCAACTCTCATGACCTTCTCAGGAAAGCCAATCACCCTACACTTATCCAGGGAAGTGAGTTTTCTACCAAAGGCAATTCTAACTTTGCAAGGCCCAAGTCAATTTTTTTGTACTTCTTCAAAGATGATATACTCAACATCCGGATTATAGACCTTATTTATTTATTTATTTTGTTGTTAATTTAAATATGTAAATTTTTGAGTTGATGTCTAATTCAAAGATGATGTATTCGATGATCGAATCATTCATTTTTGTCATATTTAAATATAAAAATTTTTGGATTAGTACTTGAGCCGATTAATTTTTTAGCTACTTTGAAGATGATGTGCCTCTTATCGCCATAGCTTACCCATGTTTTTTTTTTTTCGGTGGTGATCAAAATCATCTTAAACAACCGAGGGTGTGTAAGGGGTAGTCGGACAAGACCAAGCTCTTCATCCACCTACCCTCTTCTAGCTATATTGCCTGTACCTCACCATATGGAGGTTTGTTTTGGCACTGCCTTCTTCCAGATATTACTCCTGTAGTTATCCTTCATCTTCTTTGTTAAGTCCAGTGGACCTAGCTTGTCCATTGTTTCAAAATTATTTCCTTCAGAACATGATAAAAACATGGCGACAGTTCCAGAAGGTCAACAAAATCTACTGATTAAAACTTATATAAAGTGATCAATGACTAAAAGCTTTATTATGAATTATCATGTAAAGCATCTACCATGCCGCAAAGATTCTCATTCTTTTTGAGCGTTGGAACTTCCATCCTATCCACCGGCTGGTTTAAAAAAAAAAAAAAAAATTTCCTCCTTTAGCTTCACTTCACCATCATTTCTCCAAAGGTGTTATTTTGATGGAAACAAATTCCTAAAATAAAACGAAAATTACGGAAAAATATGCCCATTCTACGCATGAATCACCGATCGTTCAAAGTATATTACACAAAACGAACATACCTCTTTTGCCACAGATTAAATGTACTTATCGCTGCCTCGAAAGAAGACAATCCACAGATTGCTGACCTTTTTGTGAGAATGTTTTTCGATGATGAATGAGGAAGAAGAGCAACTGCTTTCCACGATGAAGCACTCTTCTCGATTTTGTTTTTAGAGAATAACTGCCAAGTGCAGTTATTTCTTTCATGGGCTGGGTTAGCCCATCATGGGCGGCCCAAAATTCAATAATAAAAAACCATCATCTCCCACTCGCACATGGTGGGCTAAACATTAACTCATTCTTCTTTGCGATATTCATACAAGCAAATAATCCATGCGACCAGCATACTTCGAGAGCTCATTGCGATGCAACTGTTAGGAATACATAGCAGCTCAAAATTGGGTACAACATTTTTCGAGTAGATATAATATGCAGTCCCTTAGATCAATCAGTCACATTTATATCTTCTTTAATCTCTTTTAGTATCTTGTATATTGTATTCACAACTATGATTTACTTAAAATCATAATTGGTCGACCTGTGAATACAAAAATAGAATGTGACATCATAATAAAATTGATCTTCCTCTTTCCTTAAACCTCTCTATTTCAGTCCAGCTCGCTTTTCTAGAAATGCCCCATTAGATCGAATCATTCATGACCATTGGCAACATTCTAAGATAGCGAACTCTGAATAGAAACTTTGAGAATAAGTTAGAGTCGTGAAGGCACCATTTGAGGAACTCATATCCTCTAGAGTCTCACACGGCATAAAGTTGAGATCAAAACTTTTGCCACTCATATCGGTCGTCTTATGCATACGTAGTATGAAATACGTATTACGGTATTAACTCCTTTCCCGTGGAGCGTATGTCTTTACTTTCAATACCGTACAGATGATAGTTCAGACATGCCTAATGTCTAAACTCGAGTTCACGTATCTACTCTTCTAAAGAATCCATTAGAACTCACATCTGGCATCAAAAACAGATAAAGTAAAATATGTGGGTTATTTTACTTTCGGACATAGTAAATGTTATGTCCTCATCTTAGCACTTAGCTAAGGCAACATTTATATTTTAAACTTGAGCTCTCGATTATCACCTAGATAATAAGTCTAAAAATTGTCTCATCTCTATTTATCACACAGTAAATAGAGGCGATTACCCGTGTGAGTGGATTAATCTTATCTGTCCGACATACTTTCTCGTCATAATACACTAAGTATTAATATGCATAAATAAAAATATCATAGGCATTAACAATGAAATAACAATCTCATTCAAATGTGAACATTTAGGGAAATTACAATATTTAGTAATCAGCATCTACGCAGTCCTAGAGATTTTACATGACCAATGAAAACATCTCTAGGAATTGGCTTCGTCATAGGATCTGCTATCATACTATGCGTAGATATGTACTTCAAGTTCACATCTTTCCGTGCTACCATGTCTTTAACAAAGTTATACTTGGTATCTATATGTTTGGTCTTGCCATGATATTTAGGATCCTTAGTGTATGCTATTGCTGCTTGGCTATCACAATTGACTAACAATGAGCTTGCAGTATGCTCAACAACACTTAAATGATCCAAAAATCTCTTAAGCCAAACTCCCTCTTGTACTGCTGCTGACAATGCCACGAACTCTGCTTCCATGGTGGACAATGCTATACATGTTTGTTTCTTACTGCTCCAAGATATGACGCCATTATTCAGTAAGAATACAAAACCAGAGGTAGATTTCCTTTCGTCTAAATCTCCTCCCCAGTCAGCATCTGAGTAGCCTTCAAGTCGCAAATCCTTTCCTTGATAACTCAGAGAATAATTAGCAGTACCCTTTAGATACCTCATGATTCTTTTGACGGCTTTCCAATGTGCGTGACCTGGATTGGATTGGTATCTACTTACCATTCCAACTGCAAAACATATGTCAGGTCTTGTACACATCATAGCGTACATTAAGCTCCCAACAACACTAGCATAAGGAACGCGTTTCATTTGTTCCTTCTCTTGTGGAGTCCTAGGACACAACCTACGGCTCAATTCTTCACCTTTTGCAATAGGAGTTTCGATGGGTTTACAATCATGCATATTAAATCGTTCAAGAACTTTGTTGATATAAGTCTCTTGCGAAAGAGACAATAATCTCTTAGAACGATCTCTTGAAATCTTAACTCCAAGAATATATGCAGCTTCACCCATATCTTTCATCTCAAAATTGGACGATAACCAACTTTTAATAGTATTAACCAACTCCTTATTGCTTCCGGCAATCAGTATGTCATCAACATATAATGATAAGATCACAAATTGATCCTTGGATCTTTTGATATACACGCAATGATCTTCATCAATCATTGTAAAATCATAGGCCACTATGGCATTATGAAAACGCGTATACCATTGTCTTGAAGACTGCTTAAGGCCATATATCGATCTCAAAAGTCGACATACCTTTTGTTCTTGGCCCTTCACATTGAAGCCAACTGGTTGCTCCATGTAAATTTCTTCTTCTATTTCTCCATTCAGAAAAGCAGTCTTTACATCCATTTGATGTAATTCAAGATCCATACTTGCCACTATTGCCAGAATAAGGCGAATTGAGGTAAATCTCACTACAGGAGAAAAAGTTTCCTCATAATCAATTCCTTCCTGTTGATTATACCCTTTCGCCACGAGGCGAGCTTTATATCTTTCTATTGAGCCATCAGCTTTTCGCTTTATTTTAAGAACCCATTTATTCCCAATAGCTTTGCGTCCTTTTGGAAGATCAACCAGTTCCCAAACATGGTTTGATTTCATTGACTCCATTTCTTCTTCCATTGCACTTATCCATTTTTCCTTATTAGGGCAACTTAGAGCCTCATTTACATTCCTTGGCTCATCTTCATCTTGTGGAGCAACGATGAAAGTTTCCCCTTCAATATCAAAACGTCGTCGGGGAACACTTTTGCGACTTGTTCGCCGTACGGGAGATTGTACACGTGGCACATCATTCTCCATTATGCTTCCACTTGGATTAGATAATGGCGGTATCGTCTCATCAAACGGTTGCATTTGAGATTGAGTCTCATTTAATTCCTCACTTCTCACATTGCTCCCATTTGGACGAACCTGATCAATTTCATTATCAGGATCCAAAGTTTCAAATAGTGAGTAGTTCTCACCTATTTCGCCCTTAGTAGGAAACTCATTCTCTAAGAATGTGACATCTCGTGATTCAAATTCAGTTATACTCCCACTTTCTTGTGCACCTATAAACACATACCCTTTTGAGTACTCTGAGTATCTTATGAAAATACTCTTCTTGCCTCTGGGACCCAGTTTCCCATATTTATGAGAGGGTTCGTGAGTATAAGCAGCACAACCCCAAGGTTTAAGAAAACTTAAATCGGGTTTTCTACCTGTCCATAACTCATATGGAGTAGAAGTAACTGATTTAGAAGGCACACGGTTAAGTACATAGGCAGCAGTTAACAAAACATCACCCCAAAAAGTGATAGGTAAGTTAGCTTGTGCCATCATAGACCTAACCATTTCCAATAGGGTTCTATTCCTCCTCTCGGCAACACCATTTTGTTGAGGAGTATATGGAATAGACAACTGTCTTTCTATTCCTTTTT